>VZTJ01006501.1:227199-253072 GCA_013397795.1 Orthonyx spaldingii
AAAATTTGAAAGAAGGAAGTCAGGGAGATTCCTACAATGCAGATATTTTGGGGATAGAAATGAGTCATTAAAACTGCCTGGAACTAAAAGATTAATAGGGTAAAATGACTCCTAACAAATCAGCAGACCATATGGAATCCAGATATGAAATTGGAGCATTGTAACACTATCACTTAAATTAGCTTTAGTATCAAACAAAAGTGAGTAGTAAAATCTGAGACTGTGAAGAATTGCAGATAGATGTCATGCAATTGAATGACTACAGTAAAATGGCACATGAGATTCAGTGTCAACAAAAGCAGGTAATAGATATGATGGAAAACAGCAACAACTCTCAATACACAAGAAAGGGACTCTAAAACTGATCTCTGTATTTGTCTGGACAGTTAAATGAAGACGTCATCTCATAGTTCCTCACGAGAGCAGTTAAAATAAGAAGGTATCTTGGAAAAGACTAGAGATTAAACCACAAAAAATTACTCTTTGAATCTATAGCTGCTGTGTCTACACTTCTGTATTCAATTCTGCTCATGCCATGTTCAAAAGAATATAATAGGACTGAAAAGACAAAACAGAGCAGCAAAGATGATCAAAGGTATGAAAAGGCTTTCACAAGAGAAGATATTAAATAGACTAAGATTTTTCAGCTTGAAGGAAACACAACAAAGGGAAAATATGAAAAGATTCTTGAATTGTGATTGTCACTGAGAAGACTAATAGGAAATAATTATTTACTGTTTCTCCTAAAGCAAGAACTAGGCACTGCCAGTGATATTATCAGGTGGCAGGTTTCAATCAAAAGCAGTGTGTTTTTACACACACCAAAGTTGCAGACATTATTGTGCAGGACATTACAGAAGCTAAGGGTCCATAACACCATTACAAAAAATCACGGAACAAAAATCCTCACAGGTCTGAAGAAAAATGTCTGTTTTATTTTCTTGCATTCTTTTCTTTAGACCCTTAATTGCACAGGGCTGTAATTATCCTGAAGTCTTTGTGCAAACGGTGAAGTAACAGGAAATTCCACAAGGTGACTCAGATGTTGCATTTGGGTGGATGATTGAATTACCTTCAGCTGCTGTAAGTGAAGGGCATACATACAGTACAGTTGCCCTGGACTGCACGATGAGTTGGAATTTACTACTTCACGTGTAACTTCCACGTCTCAACCCTTTCTAGACAAGGTTGTTTTCATATGCTTTTAAACCTCTACAGATTAATACCTTATGTACCAAAGAAAATGTTTAAATCAGTGTGGTAGTTGCTGAATCAGTGCTTGCACTGCACCTTCCCAGCAATTTTTATTACTCTTGCTTTCACATCCATTATTCTGAATGTCAGGGAGTTATTTTTAAGTACTGTCTTAGTTCAGTTTAATAAAAGATATTAAATTATCTGCACCAAAAAATTAAAATAATTCCTTATTAAGAATTTAGTTTCATAAAATCAAATGCATATGTAGCTACCAGCATGACTGCTCCAGACAAGGCACACTTTACAATCTATGCTGGAATGGTGAGATAAAGAAAGAGACATGGGACCAGAATTATGAGAAGTCACAGAAAGTATACAGTTAAAAATTTCATGTGTCCAATAGAAAATTTGCCTGACTTTTCAATAATTGTTTTGTATGTTCACTATTATTACTCAGTTACTGATATAAGCTCAAAGTCCTTCCTTTCAAAATCTCTTCTATTTCCAACAATAGAATAATCACAATATTGAATTCCTATTTCTCAGAGTGAAATTTTCTGATGGTAGTAAATAAAAAATTTAGTTAACTTTCAAAAACTGAGGGATATAAAGCCCAAATCAGAAGGAATATTAAGGGACTAAATTGGCCCATATTAGCTCTATTGATACAAGGCAAGATATAAAGATATTCAAAACTGTGTAAGGATGTAAACTGAAGAAATTTTGACACTATTTTCGGTAATAAACACTTTTGCTTTCCTGTTCTGCAACCTAGATAAAATTAGAATATTTTGTGAACTACAAATTTAGTTGTGAATAGCAAAGCACAAATGCTTATAGTCTAAATTACATTTATTAAATTAATCTAAATTAAATTTCCCATAATTTCTGAAATAGCACTCTAGTCATTTAAAACTGTTTACTTAATATTTTCACAAAAAAAAATATTTTTTTAATCTTAAAATGAATGGGATTTGTTTGTTTATTTTATAAACTACTTCTCTATTTTCTCTTCCTTTGTAACAGTAGTTAAATATTAAAGAAAACAACCAAATAGATATTTTGTTGTGGGTAACAAAAAAGTAAACATCAGAAGAAAATATTCAAATTTCCCAAAGTAAAGGGACTACGTTGAGAGACAGAGAATAATAATCCAGATAGGATGGTTATTCCACTACGTATTTTTACGTTAACAAAGCTGAAAGAGCAAACACAAAAGCAGAAGACAGTTAAAGGTATTTGAGTGATGTGCTGTTTAGAAGATTTACTGTCTGAGATAGTTCTGAGGGGGACTTACAGAGTTAAATAGCTGTTATTAGGGTTAATCTGTACATGAGAAGGTGTGTAACATATTCCTGACAACCGTGTTCAATTTGCCAAAAATGCAGTTCAATCTTTCTCTGTGTGAGCCTTGCAAGAAAGCAGACTATGTTCTCTATCAACAACACTGATGCTGAATAGCAGCTTGTGAGACCAAATCTATATTGTGAAGCATGTCTGGCTAAGATATGTCACCTAGAAGTGTGAAAAAATATGACAACCCCAGTTCTCACAGCTTTGTGGCAGAAAACTCTGACATTCACATAGTTATATGAATATATATTTAGTTTAGTTTATCTCTTTCAGGGACACAGTGCAGAAAGGTTAGAAGGAGACCTCTTTGTGCCAGCCTGTGCAACATCTCCAGCAGCTGGCTCTGGTGATGGAGTTGAGAGGAGAGTGGCAGGTGTACTCATGCACAGAGACTTCACCTTGCCATCATAATGGCACACCCTATAGTGGGTGTGATAGAACGGGATAGAATTGAAGTATCATAAGCAAATATTTACTTAGATTTAATGGGATTGTTACTGTATGTTTATGAAATGCCAGTTGATTCTTAAATGTATTTGCCAGGGATTAACAGCTATTCCAGAATCCATTGCTATTTAATGAACATACAAGAACTGTCTTAGATGTTATAAGGAGCTACGTTTAACAAGTTCATGAATTGCTTCCATTCACCAAATGATGAAAAATTACTGAAGATTAACATTATGTAAGGTACAGATATTTTACACAGAGATTAATCCTTAAATTAATATTTTTATTCATCCCTTGATAGTTAATTAACTTGAATTAAAATAGTTCCAGCAGTAAGATAAATATGTTAATTTATTTTTATTTTAAGAAGTCCGTATAATCCAAGACCATGCCTTTCTTTTCTTGTGAGTCATTTCAGTAAAGCCCTTCAGCACACAGGGCTTTTTAGAAGGTTGATCTCAGATTCTAACTTTAAACCTCCGACACACTATACTCCATTGCTTCTGGTACTAGCAATTGGGCCATAAGAATTCAAACCAAAAGCCAAGTAGATAAATATTTAAGCAAAACATAAAAAATTATGCACCTTACACAGGCACCCAATTTTGTGAGGGAAGAAACAGTTCCCATCTGCAAATATGTGTAAGAGGGAACAACAGCCATGAAAACAGAAATCATATTTCTGCCATGGAAGAGAGATTCACCACCTCTACAGCATGACTGATGAAATGGGAAAGATTTGCTGAATAAATTCATGATGTTGTCTCCAGAATAAACTTGAGCTGGAACCATTAACACCTATAATACAAATAAGAAACACAGAAGCCCAAAACTTGTAATAAACAATAGTCAGTTCACAAAAAGCTTGTTCCCTCAAAACCTGAGTGGAAATTTATCCTTCATAGGTTTAGGTATGTACAGTTATTTAACTCTATCTCAGTCAGTCATCTTTTACTGTCTATAAAGAAGATGTGATTCATCTTAAACAGGTCAAAGGAATCACACTCTAGAAGTACCTCACTCTCCCCAGTAATTCTAGAGAGCTTATCAGCTAATTAACTATAAAGAATTAAGGTAACTAGCTCAGATGTAGGTGAGATAGTAGGTGAAATGATAGGGACAAAGTTCCTGAGAACCTGTGGAAGTTCTTTCCTTAAACAGAGTTGAAAATGTAGAAGTTTGGGAAGCTTTCTTTTCCCTTTTTATTTTTTTTTTTAACTAACAAAACTTTCAGGTCTTTCCAGCTTGTTGTACTTATAGAAGACTAAATACCTAGGAGAAAACCCAAGCCTTAGTTTTGAATCTAAAATTCAGTCTAAATGAAGATGTCATTAACTTGAATATCCTAGATTTCATTAAGATTTTGAAGAGTATTTTTAGCTGTCTTAAACTTACCATTTTTTATTTTTTTCTCTTTCTTGGAGTATTATGTTCACACATCTAAAGTAAAAATATCATCTGTTTTGTAAAAACTTTTTTTTTAATACAAAGACTTATGCACAAGAATTAAATTACCTGACATTGGATTAAAAATACAGAGTTATATTTTGTAGATTTATAACAACAAAAAAAGTAGCATACTGTGTGGATTTAAAATGGGTAAGGTGGTACAGCTCTGCTGACCCTGATGAACTTCTGCAAAAAAGCAAGCATCTGTCTGTTATGAAATATATTCCAGTTTAGGACTATTTAACTGCAGCTTGTCTCTAAGAAACTTACAAATTTTTATCACTTTTGGCAGAGAATTAAATTTAACAAAAGAACACTACCTCTAACAGTAGGGCAGTTTCTTGTTTCTTAGGAAATCTGAGTGTGTTTTTATTGCTTGTTTGTTTGGGTTTTTTTCTCCTCTGTATTACATGTTATCTTCCTACACCCTTAATTTCCAAGTTAATATTTTTTTTCTTCTTCTTCCACTTACTCTCTCTCTGTCTTTCCATACTTCTGCATATCAGAGAAAAAGACATTTAATAAGTTTACAGTAATCCAAGCTTCTACTGACATCTGAATCTATGTCTTTAAAGAATTTAAAGTAATCTTTAGGTTCTAAGTAGCAATGAAGTTCTCAGGCTTTAAATACTGGCTTATTTTGCCAAACTTATTAAGGTTACACATCTCCTGAAATCACTGTAAAATAATAGTGAATTAGTGATTGGGGCAAGATTTCTCAATAACAAAAGAAAGGCAAGTTCAGATTTGTCAGTAATTGTCTAGCCTGTGTTTGACAGACTCTTTTCTTGAGCCAAAATTTTAGCAACATAAATATTTCTGCTATTCTCCATATATTAAGAAAGAACCATGAATGCACAGAAAATAAAATGTATAAAAGTAAAGATAAAGGAATGAAAATATGCATTAATAATAAAAAATCAATAAACAGACTCTAAATGCAATAAAAATATGGATATTATCAATGTTTTTGCATAAAGAAAAGCTATCAATAGGAAAAATTCACAATTTTATATGTCATAGGCTTAAACACCTTGTGGGATTTTATTTTCACAATCAATATAATGAAGAAAGAAATTTTTGAGAGAAGTTTTAATTTGGAAGTCTAAACTACTTGACTTATTTGTTTATTGTAAACATGAATGCCAAATAAACAAATAAATAATTTTTATGGTCCAGTTCAGCAATCTATCGCGGTTAATCATGTACTCTGGTACTCCTGAGAAGTAAAAATACAGTCACAGAACACTGGCAAGTTAAGCTGAGTTTAAGGCTTTCCTCACAGCAGTAGCTTCAGTGTTGAGTGTAGATTTTTTCCTCCATCCTGCTCTACTCCATGTACTTCCCCTCAAAAAGAAGTAACTTATGTGAACTTTTCTTACAACAACAAAATACCATAAGGGTAAGGGGCAGAATGCTTGCTTTGAGTCAAACTAGCAATGTTGAAAAGAAATATCACTTGTTAACACTAATCACAGACATGAAATGCAGGAATATTCCATGAAGTGTAGGAATACTCCACAAAGTCTAAGAATATTCATATTCAGCAGCACACGCAGATCCAATATATACTTCCCTGGGCCATGAAGATTACAAATGTCCTGCACAAGTCTCTCCACAGGGTCAGAACAGACACAGTTCTATTTCTGTGTTTCAGTTATCTTTTTATGTTTGATTTGGACCTTGAAAAGTTGTTTGGGCTCTGTAGCTGCCTAGAGATCTTGTCAATGTGCAACCTAAACTGCACTTTTTATGTAAGAACTGAATTCATTTGTTCAAATGAAAATTGGGTCAGAGAGTGCTATACATTATTAAATAGATATTATAAAACTTTATTTGTAAAATACCACTTTTCAATTATATACTCTATTTTAATCTGACAGCTTTTACCTCAGAATTATTATTTTTCCTAAACAAGTTTTATGATGAAAATTGAGTGTTTAGAATAAAGGGATTTTTGAATTGTTCTCAGAGTTGCAGTTTTAAAACAAGCAAGCATAAAATGTTTTAAAGAATTAAATTTTCTGTACTGTTAAGATATAGATTCATATGGATTAAAAAAATTAAGTTTTCAGGGATATCAGTTAATGATGTCTTGATTTTGTATTTATGAGTATGCATGTGTACATATATAGACACACACATACTACAAGTGCATATACAATATTAATGATATTGCATTAATAATAGTTAAAAGATATAATAAAAGACTATGCATTTTTTGATATGTAATTACATTAACATCCCTGCTAATTTATATGAAACAATTTATATATTAAAAAGCTGGAAGATAGGGTCATAAATTTTAAAACCACCTATACTTATCTTAAATAAAGGGGTATTTTCTGTGCCACAGTGTGACTTGGTTATACTGGGCATATGCTCTTCTTCATTTCACGCTGCAGAGGAGAGCAGATGGAATTAAATATAGCTTGGCATGCAGCACAGGGGCAGCCATGGAGCACTATTTTTTAGTACCACGCAGGCATTACCAGCTCTATATACATTAGAGATGAAACACAAAAAAGGGCATGTCACCTTCAGGAAAGGGCAGCAGTCAGGGAACATCTGTTATACATGCAGTGCTCCCTGTAGAAAGAACTGAAACATGATGAAATATGCATCAAAAGTTCCCTATGCACTGAGGTACATTAAGTCCCTTTCAAACCATATGAAGCCCACTTGGGGAAGGGAGGTTATTTGAGTGCAGCAGCTGGAATAGGAGAAAGCAGCAGCAGGGAATGGAAACCAGCTGTTCTGCTGTTCTGGAGATCAGACTGGGCAGTAGGTGCACAGAGGCTGATACATGGCATCGTGGATTACTGAAGTACAGAGACTAGACAAAGTTTCACTAAGTTTCGTTAGTTCATAGCGCTGCAGCTCTGTCTCTGAGCCAAGTCCAAGTGAAATGCTACATATTATTATATCACAGATTATTCTCGGGAAGCACACCATTCCCTGCAATTCTCTAACATGGTGAGTTCTTCAGGATGAAGATGTTCACAGAGAGGAGGCTGAAGAACAGATCAGAGTAAATATTCTCTTTCAGTATGTTTTACTCAGGATGACACAGTACAATGCATCCTGATATTTAATTTTGGCATCATAAAAAAGAAGGACTATAGTGGAACCTCTGGCCCCGGGTAGTTTAAAATAAATCTAGATTACCACTGAAAAATATGTATTTAACTGGTTTTAAAAATCTCCAGGAAAGAGTATTCTTTAACTTGCAGGGGTAGCCTGCTTCAGTGCCTACACATCTTTATAGTAAAGTTCTCCCTCAAATATAACTTAAATACTTCTCCCAGAAAATTAAACAAAAAGAAAACAAAAAGCAATCACCATCCTATTTATAACAACTGCACATACACAAAGACCTTTATTATGCTTCACCCCAGTCCTTGTTCATTTAAACACACACAGATTCTAAACAAACACTTCTTTCAAACTTCACCTACAGGCAATGTTTCACAAACTTGTAGTTTCTTCTGTTATTATACAGCTTTTTTGATTTTGAATTCTTCTAGATTTTTCTCTAAAATATGCCTACAAACTGCGTGCTCTGGATGTATCACTAATTAGAGCATGCTGCAACTCTGGCCCAAATTAAATTAAACCACGTTTCTCCCTCTGGAAACCACAGCATCAGAGAAAAGTAGTATGTAAACAGAAAAAGGGCCATGAAAAGGACAGTCTCTATTAGTGCGCATAGACATTAGGAGATACCCTTTGTTCCAGAAGAACAAAATACAATTAGTAGTATTCCAGCTAAAGCATTGCTGAATGGAATAATTAACTCTTGTCTCTTATTTAAGACACTTCTCTCTTGTCTTCCCCATCTGAACATAGAACTACTGATAAATACAATTGTTCAGATTTCCAACTAGTATGTATCGGCTTTACGGTAATTCCATCTGCAGAACATTGCTTCTTTCTGGTAAAAAGAATGTGGCTGGAATATGCAATGGGATTTTGTTAAATCTTGTCTACTACTGCTGTTTATCATATCTCTATTTTCTGCTGACAATAAGAGGAGATACATAAATCATACAATGATGATTTAAAATGAGGGAGACAGAAGATGTATTTATTTTAATTGCCTCCTTTACATAACTGAATAAACACATATACCCTCATATATGTGGTTTTTTATACTCTAAATCTGTGTAAGCTTAATTAAAAGAAACTTGTAAATACACCATTCAAGGACATTTTCAGACACACAGTAAGAGTCAGGAATAGACTCTCTAGTCCTGCTGATATTAAGTATCTATCCAATATATGAATATATGCCCTAAAATATTCATTAACAAAAGTAAGCACAAGTAGAGAACATCCATTTATCACCCAGGGAAATGCATGAAGCCTGAAACTATGAAAACTCTCTATTTTCTGATTTCCTTGTTTCAAAAGTTGTTGATCTTTCTATGCCCCCACTTTTCTTTCAATTTATGAAAAGAATCTGAAAAGAAGAAATGTTAGCTGAAGATAATGATTTTGACATAGAAGGACCTCATCTTACTGAGAACTGCAAATCCTTCACTTGCTCTTCTGGTGGGAATAAAGTGAAAAGCTAACTTATAGATTCTAAGCCTTCCAAGAACAAACTGCAGTACAATAACTGTGCTCAGCCCCAGGAAAGGCAGTGTCAAAACAGAAAGGATAGAAAGGATGTAATGAGATTTCCTCTAGTGACAGGGGAGGGATATTCTTCTTTGTTGCTTCTGAAGTAAAGCAGAAAGAGATGAGCACTAACAGCTACAGCACCCAAATATTAGAATCTCAGATATGAGACTTATGGTAATAGACTTGTGATCTTGAAATGCATAGTATGAATTAATTTGCAAATAAGCTCATCAAAGAAAACTCTTCTGAAATTTATGAATACTTTTATTAGTGCAGTCACGAACTTTTCAGATGTTAGCAAGGACGTATCTAAGTTGATTCGATAATGAAGAGTCCAATGAAAACAAAACACAGGTCAAAAACACATATAATTTTCAACCCTAATTTAATTTTTAATTATAAAATAAGTAGAAATAATGTGAAGGATAAATGAAATTACCTGAAAAATGTGGCATAACACACCGAATGATGCACAGATGAAGTTGTGCTGAATGGCTGAAACCCTTTGAGTCACGGTGACCTGTTTGTGTGTACCAATGCAGAAAGCTCTTTCTGTATGTTTTGAAAGCCAGTCATAGAAATTTGCCCCCTAATCTTTGGCTAAATACATTAATTGTGGGATATGCTGTTAACAGAATTTCACAGCTACCAGATATATGATGGCAATAATCTGCCTGGTGCTGAAATGTGCACCTGATTAAATACTCGTTTTGGCAGAACACAAGGCCAGTTGAAATCCAGGATAATGGGCAATAACAGGCAGCAATAACAGGCTAAGGCGGTCTGAAGCAAACGGTATTCACTGTCAGTTCAGCTGCCAAAATGTTTGCACCACTTTTCTATTTTGTATCAAGAGAGGCAGAGAAGTAGTGAGGCATTAAGTCAATCTATGCCGTCTCCGTTAAGATGCAACTTCACTTCCTTTTCCTGACTTTTCTGTTCTTTTAGGACAAACATCTGCTGCCTCAAACTTCTCCTTCCTTACCTGGATAGCCTTGCTTGTAACCAAGCTGCTTGTATACTTGTGAGAAGAGTACACTTTGGTGAAGCTGTGCTTGGGAGCCCTCCCATCTCTAATGAGGAAGTACCAAACAAACTCAACTTTGCATTGAAGCAGTCGCACAGCTAAAATCATAAATCTGGACTCAGTATGAAAATAACTGAAATTTAAAAGGTGTACTTAAATTGACAGGTAGACTAGGAGGTTGCCTAAAAATAGAACCTAAACCATGAGAGATATGCAACATAATACTCTGGGTGAACAAAAGTTGGCAGATATGAGAGTTTTCTCTTTATTTCATCTAAATCTATCATAAAATTTTCTTTATATGTTATACAGCAAAAGATATGTCATAGATTACTGGATATTAACATGAGAACAGCTGACAATCATCTGTACATCAAAGGCAACTGACCTGTATTTTTCTCTCTAGTTCATTAACAGGTTAGAAGGCAGAATATATTTCTGATCCCTCAAAAAAGGGAATTACAGAACATTTGCATAATCTAGCTCAGCCCAGGTAACAAAATTTTACAAAAGTATTACTTAGATCATCTTTAAATGCTTGAGATCAGGACACTTAGAAGATTTCAAATTTTTATTAGTTTCCTCTGACTAAAAGTGAAATATATCAATTTAAAATTTTAATACCAATCCAAGTTTCAATATCACCATTCACAAGGACTTATAAGAAGTATGAGACCAATAATATTGCTGCTAATTCTCTTACATTTAGAAGTACTCTTCCACTGAACAAAGTACTCACAGCAGAAAAAAAGGAAAGTAATGTCAGCAGCTCCAATATCATATTGAACTTGTTATAGACACTGGAGTAGATATCAAAGAAATACAAGAATAATATTATCCCTCATAAAGCTCTGCAATTCTACTTACATTTTTAATCTTAAATTAAAAGTCTCCTTATTAGAATAAGGCCAAAATCAAATATCTCCAGCTTGTTGATGATAATAAATTTGGTCAATCAGAAACAGTTACAGAATAGAGAAGCTGTCTTTGACCTATGCTAGTCTTCATCTAGGATCATACATATGCTTGCATAAAGCACAGAACGAAAAAAAAAAAAGAGAGAAAAATATACAGAAAATAACAAACAGAAGCAGAAAACTTGAGACTCAAAACCTGTTTTTGTGTGGGTTTCACCTAACCATTTCCAGAATTTACAATTCTGGAAACAGATTCTGCTTTTCAGACATACTAAGAAAAGGAAAGAGACCCTCAACACAATTAAGTTGCTCTTATATCTTTCCTGGAAAGATTGATGAGACGAAATTGAAAAATGGGTAATGCGTGCAAGTAAACAGCAAGTTAGCATCTTACCTGACCATGTTAGAGGTAAGCGAGTTAGAAGGGATGATAGTGCTGGACATAAAGACTCTTAGGTGGTGTCAGAGCAAGAAGGGCAGTCTGACAGCTATTCTGAGCACAGAGACAATGTGATAGATGTTCTGTCCAAGGGGGAAAGCCTATGGGAGGAAGCATTGTTGAACAAAAGATTTCACAGGTTGTGTCAGTTCCTGGGGATTCCCAGCCTTCATCAGTTTCTCAGAAGAGGCCATCACCAGTTTTGCAAACTTTGAAAAGAAATATTTCTCCACAATCTTCTTTTTCTATTATCTCATTAAGCTGGTGTATTCATAAAAGACGTCATCATCCCCAATGGCATGGAAAGCATTGGTGAGGATGTCGGACAGCAGAAATGTGCTTGATGAACTTTCTGCACTTATCAGTCTAGACTGATTCTAACTCAGTTAAACAGAATGGATTTTAATTATCCAACCGACTTGAGCAAGATTATGCCAAGAAAATTAATGGAGAGTCCAGAAAAATCTTGGTAAAAAATTTTGGTCATTTCTGCTCTGCTGCAGATGGATAATGTAGGATGCTTGATTTCTAGGATCAGTCTTGTTTAGAAAAGGAGACTACAAATGATCAAGTTACCACAAATTGTTATGTGAACATGTTCAGTGGAAAAACACAAGGGGTAAAAAACAGTATTCATGGAGATTCTCTAACAATGATATATTTTTTTATTCCTAAGACTTACATGCAGTTGTGACGAAAATGCAATTTTGTTGTGATGAAGAAAGAGCTATTATATTTTCAAGTTGCACTTAATATCACTTCCTTTTTCATGCAGATACATTAAATTCCTTTTATACTAGTAACTGTATCCTAGACTAAAACTGTGCTGTTTTACAGATAAGTTTTATGGGCAATCTTGGTCCTAGAGGAGACTGACAACTACGTTGAAGAGTTTCCTTTTTCCCTTCCTCCAAGCAATTGCCTCTGTTTTTTTCTTTATTCTCAGGATCCACGCTATTGTTAATGAGGCAACACCATATGCAGAAATGTCTCTTCTATGGGATGCAGGTGTGAATGGCAAGAAACTGTGTTGAAAGAAAGATGCAACACACAGTGATAAAGCAAAAACTCAACAAAGCTACTGAATTTGGAGATATTTAATCCCTTGAAGTTTTTTTGACACAGACATGAAAGTGTGGATTTACACTAAAACAAGAAAATAGAAAAAATACAGAACAAAAGAAAAACTGAAAATTCCTGAGAAAATCTAACAAAGACAATAACTTATAGTAACTACAGAAAAGTCCTTAACTCTATTTTTTACTGATTATAAGGTAAACATATGCAAGATTCACTAAGCAAAGTATAAAATTAACATCTTGCTGTTTTACTGCTCCCTTGTAGATATTTTTGTTTATGGTTTATGGGTTATGGTATAATTTTCAGCTTTGGATACTTTTAAAGAAATACAGATTATTGCTGTTATTCTTAAACCAAACAAAACAATTACTCTGTTATTTAGATGCAAAAAGTGAATATTACATGATACTACTTCAAGTGAAATAAAGAGGCAATTTGATAGATGTGTTCAAAATGATTAATTCTTGTAAGACTTCTAAGTAGAGTGATCTCAAACTGTCCAAACTAGTGATAGGTTTTAAAGTATCAGCAACAGAAATGGAAAAAAAAGACAGGTAAACAAAACAAATTTATCCAAAACCATTCTATTAAAAGAGTAGCAGGCATATGGAACAAGCTGTTTAGTAAGACAGCTGATTAAGATAGCATAAGTAAGCTTAAGAGACAGCTAGATATTCTTATGCAGAAAGCGGCTTGGATATCACAGCAAGAGACTATAGGGCTGAGATAACTAAAGTGGGATGTACTTACTTTAACATAAGACTTACTATCATGTTAACTTCTATAGTTTGGAGGGGGTTTTTTTCTACTTTCCTTCCATTAAGACCATTCCATAAGCACTTAATCAATTATGAAATTAATTATATCTAATTTGCATTGTCTTTCTCATTTGTGAAAATGTTTAGAATCACTGACAAACAAAACTTGCTGTCTGGATATATTTTCCTTGAAATCAACTATTTCATAGGCTCTATCATTCACTATTTTCATTAGTTTAATGAAAATCATAAAGTAAGCTTAATTACTTCCCATCCCGTGCTGAAATCAGAAGATGTCTTGTCTACAAAAATTTTTTTCTTAAAATTTCCTACTTTGTTACTAAGAGAAGCACAATTGCTGTAGTATTACCAACACACTTTTTATCTCAATATGGTCTTTTAATTTTCAGCTGTCTAGGCTAGAGTTGCTCAAAAATGTCATCAAAATACTGGTACAACTAGCATTCTTATTACTGCCATGGGTGGAATTGGACTGATGACAATAGTGTTTGGAATTACATGAAGATTATGTCAAACTTAAACTTAACTCATTTTTAGATTAGGATTCTCACATCAATATCTGACTTCACAGTTAATCCAGATAATTTTTCAATAATGTCAGAAGATTTAGTAATTAGTGTTGTTTTAATAGCAGAAGCTAAAGTATTTTAAATATCTTTAAACAACAATAATCAAGCCTAGCACTTGGCTACAAAGTAGTAAATTCCCATCCCTGCATACAAGCCAGAATGATGACAGAACCACAGCTTCTGATACTGCTTCAGGCATTGCTGGAAACAATTGTTTCTAGCAAGCTTTCCATCTCCTTTTCCCAGAAAACAATTTTTCTCTAAAGAAAAATTCAATTCTTTTTCTATCGTAATCACATATATCATATTTCTTACCCTCCTTCAACTTGGCTTATGACTAGAGAAAGCAATTTTGTTTATCTTCTTTCAAAAGAGAAAAATTACATTGGGCTAAGAACCCTAATCATACTAAGCTCAATGACAAGTAATCATTGATTTCATTGAGAACACCACATAGCACCACATTTGTTACTGCAATGACCTGAAATCCCATAAGGTGCTAGATGCAGGTTCAGTTTTCATAATATGACAATAATCTCATTACAGCATACTTGAGACCGAAAAGTTCATTCCAGTAAACAAATTTATATCTTGACTATTTGTAATTATATTTAGGGGGAACAAAAAATATTTTAAAAAAAGAGAAAATCGTTTATCTCCCCATTATTTTTTTTTCCGTAGTAAAAAAATTCACATAAACACCCACTGCTGTAGTTCAGTGATCGACAATACTTAGCATCCACAATTCAATATATGTTTAATAAGAACATGAGGAATTCATGTGAGCGATTGGAATAAATTTTCTTGATGAATAGGGCACGTCATCTAGGTATAATGACAAATGTAGACCTGCATATAATTCTTTGCATTATAATGAATATAAGCCACAGGAATGGTTGGCTTAATATGCTTGCTGAATTGCATATATTTTGACCAGAATTGGGTTTGATGCTGCTGGACAAACTGCAGTGTTATGAACACTGGCCATAAAGTCCTTTTCTAAAAAACACATATTTTTAATCTGAGTACTAGTTTCCTACTGAAATGTTAAAAATTTTAAAGCTCTTTCATGGCTATACTTGATAGATGGAAATCCAGAATTTTTGTGTTTGTGTCACACCAAACTGAGAGAATAAGACACATGCTCAAATAGCTGCTTTAAAAAAAAAAAAAATCCTTCACTGCATCTTTATACAGATCAATGTCCAATTATAAACAAAGAGTTGCTGTGGCAAAAGGTCAGGAAAAAATAATCTTTCCAGCATTTATTACTTGGAAAATAAGGTCACACATGAGGTCAACCTCCAAATGTATACAGAATAAATTAAACTGCAGCATTCTAAATATTCTACGCTGCAAAAATTATACTGCAATCTCAACATAATAAGAAAAATGAAGTTGAACATGTATTTCCTGATGACTGTACTACAGACCAGACTAAGCTAAGAGGTGAAAAACCCAGGCTGAATTAACCAACAACTAACAAAAAGCTTATCATATATCTCTCCTTAATTAGAAATATAGCTTCTTATTAAGGTCGACTGATCTAATAATTTCTTAACTATCTTTAACACTGAATCACCTTCCCCACAACAAAATAATAGGAAACATAAAAAACATTTAAAAATATTTCAACGGTACACTTCTTTATTGCTTACAGCATAGAAGCAAAATTTAAAGGCAGAGAATGCTGGAGTGCTTTGTCTTTCTGATGCTTTAAAACAAAAAAAAAGAAGTGTATCTTTTGAAATAAAAAAACCTCCTAATTAGACAAAACACATCTGGAAAAAAAAATAATTGGACACAGTTTGAGGAAACAAATATGCTTGTTTGTCAGAATGAATGCTGGCAGAGAATATTGTCATTGTCCTGATATAAGTCATTTTAGCTGTTTCACAGACACTCTTAATCTTTGGTACTTTCACGAGATGTGAATGAAAGTATACTGAAAATCAGATTGTATTAGCATTTGACACTTCTCACACTACTCTTAATTGTGAAATCAACATTACAAACAGGATAATGCATCCATGAAATGAAAACATCTTCTGATTCATTTTTACTCTTCTCTTTTATCCGAAGCATTTTCTTTTCGTCTTCTCCAAACTACATGAAGAATGCAAATGTCTGGCATTCTTTTATCTGTTGCAGTCATGTCTAGTTTGAATTTCCAAACCATGCTTTGACAGAAGGATTGTTATGTAATATGTCACAGACAATGCCAGTGGAGATAGAGTATATTCTAATCATTTTTAAAAGTACTAATTTTTTTTTTTTAATCTGCTTTGGACACTTGTGATTTAATTTCATGTTCATTCTGAAAGATATCATGTTCTTTGCTCTGGGCTAGCAACAAGATCTACTGTTTTCTCTGATAATATTGTTATCAGTGGGCCATTCCTCCTTGATAATGTGCAACTGCAATACTAATAGTTTGATAATGACGGTTTGAAGTTTACGCTTTTGTAGGCATTGTAAGCTTCACTCACCTTGTTCAAGTGGCTGGCTTTTAGTTGAAGTGGTTTTCATCTTGAGTGCCTCCCTAACAGACATGTCACAGCAGGAGCCTTTGTTAGTGTCTTGGTCACTGTCAGCCTGATCACTGTCCCCATGCCCGCTGTCCCTCAAGCTGGCTCTTTCTGGATCCTTGAACGTGGAGCTACTGAAATACATATTAAAAAAAAAGAAAAGAAAAAAAGAGAGAGAGTTGTATTTACTTGTTCTAAGTTGAATTGTACTCTCTGGCAAAGCAATTTTGACAAGAATGCAAATGGGGAAGCCAAGAAAGTTATTTAATAGGCCTTACCTTTGAACAAACTGCTGCCTGCTGCCCATGTAATTGGGCTCTGCGGGAAAATTGTCTGTCTGTGAAAGAGAAGGAAAAAAATACGTATAGTTGTACACTGGACAAATCTCCTGCAGAGCAACAAGATTTCCTAGAGGAGAAATGATTAATAATTCAAAAATTCCCTTAATCTTCAGATTTGTACATTTTAATTAAATTGGAAAATGCTGGCATGTAATTATGTGCTCAGAACAATTAAATGATTCCGGTCCACAAATTACCTGCTAAAGTAAACAATGAGACTCCAATAAGTGGCATTCTCTGTTAGCAACCTGACAGATGACACTGTTTATGTTTTTTCATTAGATAGATATTAAGACTGATGGTTATTGAAAATGAGAGAAAAAATTACTTTTGCATATTCAAAAAGTGAATTATTCAATAATACTAATTTTTAGTCATAATTACATAATCTACTGGGATTCAGAAGCTCTTACTGCTGGAATGCAGTTTTGTACACTGCTACATTACACTTGAATTGAAAAAAATAAACAAAAAATCAAGAAAATTTATGTCTGATTAGCTGTGGAGTTTCTCAGATGCTACTGGAAAAATGCAAGTATAAAAATATTTGGATTTTCTTTCTTTAATTTTCATCAGTATTAATAGCTATGTCAGAATAATGAGAACAACACATGCAAATAAGAACATTAAATGATCACTCTTGACAAGTAGTTTTTAAAAGAAGATACTTTCATTAAGTGTATTGTGTATATTTTTAGCAGCATGAGCCAAGTAACTGTAGAAGCAGAAGTATTAAAAGGATCCAGACCAACATGGAGTCCTGCCAAAGGGAACTGAATTCCCCTTGTATCATTAGCTGAAGTTCTTTGGGAGAAAGAGAGACTGCATCATTCAGAAAACTCCACATACTGTACATTCATGCACGTCACTTCTTCTTGCAGCTGACCTATCGACAGAGCTTCTACTGTTTTCTGCATCACTTCATATCACACCACTCTGCTTCGCAGCAGCTCCGGGTTTTGCAGCAGCATCCAGCAGATCAGTATCCGTAACACGGGCAGCACTCCATTAATGAAGCTGAGGGCCCAAGGTTTAATGTCACACAGCAAGTGTTTACACAAGTGACTGGTCTCTTAGATATTTGGGCTTCCCTGCCACTCCCCACAACATATTTTTTTTATCTTTGTTTGGGTTTTATCAGTAGAATATAATTAGAAATATTTGTTACTTCTTGTATGGTTGGAATATTTGATCTTGGAAAAGATGCAAAAGGTTTTATCCAAAATTTAAGTCTCTGCTGTTTGCAAGAGAAATTAGGCAGACACCTGTTACTCCCAAGGGACTTGTGAAATAGATGAGCTTGTATATCATGGATGTCTTTTGTGTTTTAGAGAAGAGGTGGAAAATATAGAAACATATTCTGGTCAGCATGTATGTCAATGTACGTTGTACTTTCTCCTAGTTTCTAAAGCCCTTAGTTCAAAAAATAAGATTATAACACACATTATGTTCACAGCCTTCCTAGATTTAGTATACGCAATTAGAATAAAAGTTCATCTTCACATTTAGTATGTATCAAGTTAGAAAAACCAACATTGAAAACAACAAAAAGAGGAGGTGTAAAGATTGAGTATTTCAGCATTCTTATGTGTATCTCTCAAATGCAGCACATCATACTTGGAATCAGCTATAATTCTTCTGTTTCTTTTCTTCTCACAAGTTTTAAGCTAGTACTTCTCTTTTGTGCAGCAATCCTACCTGATATATATACACGCCTATACAATCATTATGACACTTACAGAGCCCAGTACTTATCCACTTGAATAAACCTTTAAACTGCAGAACTCATGTCTGTTTTCTATGTGTAATATCTAAAATAGAGATATCCAGGAAAATTGACCTTATGCTTTTACTTATGTAAGACATCTGTCTCCTCCTAAACACAGCTGCTACCAGAATCAACATTTCCATTTTTCATGACATTGGCAGTCAAAATGCCTGCTATAAATTGCCTTTTCATCAATTCTCTGCCATTAAAAAAATCAGACTTTTGCCCTGAAAATTATTATTGCTCCTCCTTTTTGATGATGCTAAGAAACTAATTATAAACTGGACCACTGTAAGAATCAGTCATACTTTTTGTCTCTGCTTTTTCTTAGCAAAAAAGCATTTCACAAATCCTTGATGAGCCAATACACAGATTTTAAAACAGACGCTATGACCACATCTTAGCTGCTGAGAAATTCTGCATTTATGGTAATCATTAATGACCTCTAATGACTAGATAATAATTTGACCAATTGCCTTCATACTGTATTTTGCTGCAATACTATGAGTTGGGTGTCATGTTACAGCAAGTTCATTATTATAAAAGAACAAATGTAAGTATTTGATGATCATATACAGACACAGAGCTCAGAGTTGAATACTATTCTTTCTGCTCTAAAAGCATTAGTCCTTCTATGAATTATGAAGGTATGATGCTTGTGTTGAGCTGTAACAGCACTCTGAGATACAGGCAGCAAAGGGAGAACTGTTTCATGTATGACAATATCTATTAAAAATTTCGATAATTAAAAAAGAATTTAATTTTAAGACTTGGTAGTTTGGAGGAATCTTAGAATTGTAAACATCTGCTTCACAATGGATGAGAGAGAGAGACAGACAAATGTCTAACATGTCTAACTCCCTTAAATTATTTTTTTTTTTTGTAATCCCAGATAAAGTGAGAGGTCATATACTTAAAATTTTTACACTTTAACATTTTTGGAAGTGATATTACACATTCCAGCTCATGCATTAATCATACCACTTTACATTGCATAGCTGTAACTATAAGAAACAAATACTGCTTTAAAATTCTAAAAAACCTGTTTTTCTTCTCTAGATATACAGCCCTTTCTAGGACAACAAAATCACCAACCCTCTGGACCCTCAGTTTTAAGGTAGGTTGCAGTTCACCTGCAGAAAACCACCTAAAATCTAGCCATCTACTCTAAGCTAATCAGCCAAGATCCCTCAATGTGCTTTAGGAAAATACAAAATATCCCATTTGATCATCTAGTGTCACATACATAAAACTCTTGGGGAGTATTACAGCCACAGGGGAATCTAGACACCCAGCAAGATGTCCAGTGCAATAGCTGAAGCTAAGTAAGATGCATCATGTCAGAAGTGAATTGCATGGAATTGCAGTCTCCTGATAAATAACCAAAAGTTATTCAAATGCCAGCATCATTAACATCCTGAAGAAAAAAATAAACTCCACCCTCATCCTCCCCCCAGAAAAATCTCCAAGAACAATCCATCTGTAAAAGTCACCAGAGTTAAACAGTAAAGAAATATTTACTATCTCTCTGTTTCACTGCTGAGAGCTGGAGTATCAATTAGGTCAACAACTACCACAGTATAGGTTCTCCAGTAACAGGACAAATGTTATCTAAAATTAAAACAAAAGCAGAAATGTCCATTTCTCCAATTAGAGACCAGAGAATTAAAGTCTGTGATGTCAACCTAACTGTCCAAAGCCTCCTTAGAAAAGTCGCCCTGGTTTTATGGCTCAGTTTCACAGATAAGTGGAACCAGTTCATTTCCAATGACAGTATGCTGTTAAACCATTCAACAGATATTCTTCTTTGACAGTTGCTACAACAGATCTTTACAAATACTTTCTTCTATCTCTCTGTTCTAACATGTGACTCTAGATTAAGTATGAAATTTTAGGAACACTGTCATTAGTGTAATGTTGCAGAAAAATGTCTCAGGATTTCTGTACACACATTTGATACTTCTCAGAAGATGAAGCTCATTTTAAAAAGCTATTTAAAAAGAGGTCAAAATGCATAGAAACCTTTCAAAAGCTGACAAAATTTTTTTTAAAAAAAGATTAATACCTTTCAAAAAACATTATATGGTTTGATTTTGTTACCTTTTACTTCAGTGAGTTGAGGAGAAGAAGAACAAAAGAGGTAAATTAAATCTGTGCAAAATATACTTTTCATAGAATCATAGAATGGTTTGGGTTGGAAGAGACCTTAAATATCATCTAGTTCCACACACCCTCCTCCCATCATTGACAGGGATACCTTTCACTAGCTCAGGTTGCTTGAAGATCCATCCAGCTTGGCATTGAACACTTCCAGGGATGAGGCACCCACAACCTCTCTGGACAGCCTGAGTTGGTTGGATTAACTGGTATGGAATTTCAAATGCAAAAATATAATTGATAAAGTCTAATAATGGGATTTTGAAAATCGTTAACTGGCCAGTGTTTGCATGAACCACACATAAAATATCTTTCCAAGTGCCATCAACTGTCTACAAAACCATTCATTCTATTGTACGTATCAGGGCTTGTGTATTATGACCACACGAGGGCCTAGATAAACTAAATCTGGTGCTAAGTATAGATCTCACATGGTGTATTTGGAATACTAAATTTTATAGACTCAGGAATAAAACCATTCGAAAGTTTGAAAGCCAACTGTTAAGTTTCTACTAATTAATTCCGGAATGGCTATGGTTTCCAAAAGTTTAATTTAGAGAAAGGAAAATGAAAAATTATAGCCAAGAACAGAGTATAAGAAACAAATTCTTCATAGGATCCATTAACCTTAAATAAACTCATAAGAAAAAAAAAAAAATAACTAAAAACTTCATCATGGGAAACAGTTTGAACCAGCCTGGGCCAAGCATTACAAAATGAATTATGGAGAATATTTTTAGCAATGAGCTACATTCATCTCTTATACCTTATTTATCTTTTAATAAATTCATGTTCACAAGGTATATGTGCTTACTTCTGTTGAAATATTATGCTATTTTTATAGATATAAAGGAGTTCTACTGTGGCTCAGCACACATTTTTTTTTAATTCAGGAATAAAATCACAGTGCTGTATTAATTAATCAGATTTCAAGAATTCCACTATTGCTCAGTAAGACAATAGTAGATGACTTCACAAGGCTTCTGCTTTAAGAATTCATGCAAAAAGCAGACTGTCTCTTAAAAATGAGAGGTTCCTAGCTATCTTTCTCTTTCTTTCATTTTTTAATAAAAATATTTTCTGTGCCACAATTTTGAAGATTTCTAGCAATATTTGGTGTATTCTGTACTGTTTGAATAAAATTAGAGAAATTTTTTTTTTTTAAGAAGTGTGAAATTCAACAGGTCTGTCTAATAAAAAAAAAAATCAATGGCTACAAAGAAAAAGAGGAAGTGAGAAAGAAAAAGACGAGGACAGAGAGAGAAATTCAATATTTAAGTATTCTTGACAAATTATGCCCAGAAATAATTGTCATATAAGGGAAAGATGTACTCTAAAATGTAAAAAAAAAGGACTTAGACATTAATCAGATTTATGAATATTAGACGACTAGGATATTCATAATTTTTTCTCAGAATTACAAGAAGAAGTATCGCATTTTCTGAAATGATTTAATGCAACTCCATTTTATGTAGGTGTTCATACCTGGAACTATAATAAAGCAAAATGTCTTTGCTGACTCTAACTTCTTTTTAATTAACATTAAATGCAAAAATGAAATTAAACGTCTCTCACCTTTATCAGACTGCCACTTAATATCTAACTCAACCATCTTTTGTGCCTTTTCGTGAAAAGCTGAATTCCAAGTATTCACCCTTCCCCCATGAAACAAAGATCTTATATAATGGCAATCTCTTCTGGAGGCAAAAGAATTGTATTCTGTCAAATTGAGTTTTGAAAGAGCAGACAATTGTCTTCATTTTGTTAAGAACAGTGAGGGTTCAACATAGCACAATTCAGTATAAGACTGCCAGTGAGTGTGTATACTTAGCCTGAAATAGTAGTTTTTGGTTCCACAAGGTTTAATTTGTTAAGAAAATTCATTATCCTAATAGCAAAACCAAACAACAACAAAAACAAAAACTGGCCATAAACCTCTCATAAGTTATTCTACCTTTTTCAAAGACAAAATTAAATAGGCTATTTTAAAAAAAATATTATCCTACTATTTGCTCTCCACTCTCGTCCCTTTGAAAATGTTTCTGAGATGTAATTTATATGACATGTACATATTTGGGAAGTTTCACACTTGCTGCAAAATGTGTATTTTGGTGTTAAAAGTCCTACAGTGTGTTTATGTGAATTTCTGACATATGTAGCATTCTTCAAAAGCACATTGAAAACACAGGGCAGTAAAAACAGTGAAATGCACAAGGCAGCATCATTCATGAGGTAGCTGTACTCTTTATTGAAGGGTGTTGGTTGGTGGCTCGTGTTTTCTCTTTCTCTTGAATGAGAAAAGCAAAACTGTGAGAGGAACAGGTCCTGAGCTCTTCAGTCAATTGCATAGTGACTTCTGAAAAGTGAAACTCTGAGGACAGACATTATCATCCTTTCCTATAAGCAAAGGAATGCAGATCTCCCTGTATAAATGCCTAATCCATGCACTGTTTTCTCTTAGTAAGTATCATATTTGTTACCAAAATAAATTACTGTTGATTCATTGGTTAAGCTGTCATACTGAGGTATTGTAGATTATTTCAGTTGTTTGTACTACGAGCTTAATGAAACAAACTATTTCTTAAATTTTTATAAGAGCTTATTCTGCAATGCACAAGACACTAAAGATGCCAGAAGCTTGGACTGTGGGAATTTAGCACAGTTGAAAGGATTAGAAATCACAAGGCCCAGACAAGGTTCTTCTCATCTCACTGATGATTGCACCAAGTCGGAAGACTGAAGAAAGCTAAAAAGATCACTACAGAATGACATACTTTTAAGTGATACTGGTAAAAAAAGTAGTCCTGAGTGACATTCTAAAGATGAGGTGAGACCAGACCCTGATCAGACTTTTTTGATATGAAATAAAAGATTGAAGCATTTCAAGGAACAAGCTAGTCTCCTTTTTTTGGGTAGGGAAGTCAGCTCAGCAGAAGCCTCCAGCTCCTCTGCCAGTGCAGGATGTGTTTTTAAGGTCAGACTTCTCTCTCTAAGAAAGATGTGACAAAAAAAAACCTATGGAAGCTGAGCCCAAAACTTCCTCCTACTGAAAAGAGAATCAAGATTTTCTGGAGCAAATTCAAATTGCTGGATTTTTTACAATGGTTTCAGGTTTCTGAGTCTTTTTTTATTTTGCGCTGGAGAAACATGAAATATAATGAAATTAGTATGATCCCAGAAGACAATGTGGAAAGTTGTCAAATGTGACTAGGAAAAAGGATTTGTAATACGAGCTCTTAAGTTGAACTACTTTTTGGAGAAGATGCAAGACAAGAATGTAGGAAGAGGTGCCAAACATCACACCACATAAACAGCTCAAGCAGAAAGTACAATAGCGCTATCACAGCGTCAATAAATAAACATAATGAAATTCATGACACATTATTGCATTGCTCTGCACTGCCGCTATTCATTTAAAAATGATGAACACATTTAAAATAATTCACAACTTGTCAAATGCCTGTGAGCAGTGCAGTTAGACTGGTGCTGTAAGAGGCATTTGTAAAAGTCTTACAAGAGAGATTCACACAACTTATATCAAAGTAAAGATGGAAGTATGGGAAGACAGAACAATAACTACACCTGTATCTGCTAGTACAGTTGCATCCAATATATTTACACTGCTCACCAATGATATGTACTTACTGAAGCTACTCTGTCAATAAAAACCACATTAAGAACCTTTTGAAAGAGCTTCCCTGTCAATTAGGCTGTAGATACATTCTATCGCTCCAGTTTCCCTGTCAATTTAATATACTGGATCATATTAACAGTACTGGTTTGTCAATAAGGCAAATCCGAATCCTATTAATAGAGTTACACTGCCAATATAATCGGCTTCCCATTTATCGAGCTTCCCAGTATTTGGGAAAGCTGTGAAATGGGATTATAAGGTTAGGTTACATACATCTGTCTCTATATTACATAAATACTTCAGGAATTGTATCCTGTTGTGTAAAGAAATACATGTAATCACCTTTTTCCATTACAAAAACTTCAAATGACAGAATGGTATAATAATTTGCCATTACTGAGAAAGCATTAAATTATCCTCATTTATCACATTGTTTCCTGCTTTCACTAAGTAAAACCTGGTATTTTATGAGAGACAGTCTACTTGAGTGCCACACATATAGAACTGCTAAGAGATGTATGCACTTCATCCCACCTGCACAAGATAGTACCTGCTTCAGAAAATAAAAGGAAAGAGATAAAACACATTTTGGAAACAAAATACAAAGCACTCCACAGTTTCAATCTGTATTTAGCCCTTGAGCTGTGCTGTATATTCTTTGTGGAAATGAAATATGTAAGTGTAATTCTAGTGTAACAGAAACGCCCAGAAATAATTAATAAAAGGTGTTAGTTCATGCATTTAAAAAATAGCAGAAATTCAGCAAATCTTCTATTTAATAGAAGCCTTAATGACGTTGAATATTAGTTGTTTTTAACCATGTTCAGTATGAAATAACTACTTTCACTGGATTCGCAGACCATACAACAGACTGTTAAACCTGATTATTAAAAAAAAAAAATAAAAAGAAAAAAGTAATTGCATTAACATATACTGGGTATTCTCTTATCAAATTAACTCTCAGGGTCTGACTTGAAAATATTGATTTAAAAAACACGTTTCAAAAATGACAGTTAAAGGTCAATGAATCAAGCTGCCCATTATATTTTCTGGTAGCAGATGGGTGCAATGAAACCTAATGATTGAATTTGAAACGCTTTAATGCTCCTTTTATCTATGGGTCCCACCATGTTGAGTCTACCTTAGTATTCCTAACAGATACTATGGTTACTGCATAACAGAGTCAATTACAATTAGCTAACTAGAATGAAATCTGCACTTACCACAATATCCAGCTTATTCTAAGAATATCATACCATGAACTCAAAATAACAATACATGTAGGAGTGTGACTTTGATAGCATTTGTAGGTTGGACTTTTTTTTCTTTTATCATGTCAAATACGAAGTCTAGAAATTAAAGGGAAAATTTAATCAAAATTAAAGGAAAAATTTTTAAAATAGTGCCTTGAAATTTAAGGATAAGATCAAAGTATTTGCTTAGAATTTAAAAATGTTTAGAATCCTTTTTTCTGGATGAAAACAACTATTTCTTTCTTTCTTTTTCTCTTTCTTTCTTTCTTTCTTTCTTTCTTTCTTTCTTTCTTTCTTTCTTTCTTT
>VZTJ01006501.1:253131-271980 GCA_013397795.1 Orthonyx spaldingii
GTTTTTTTAGGGTTTTTTTTTTTTTTGGTTTTTTTTTTTTTTTTTTAATTTTGAGACACATCTGAAAGCTCTTACTCAGCGGGAATTCCCAGTGAAGCCAGTAAGTGTAGTGAAATTTGTCCTGTTCTTATCACTGCTTATTTCCTGTATGCAAGAGCAACATAATCCAAATGTTTTCTGAATGGATAAAAGCTTATAAACACTGCAGTACTGGATGGTGGAGAAGGACAACAAATTATGGTCTTTCAACACTGTTAATGTTTTGTAGTTATCATATTTAGTAAGGAGAAATCAGACACACTGGATATTTAAAATCTGTTAACTTTGTGTTAACATCTATCCAGTATGTTTACCTTTTTCTGTCCAACCCGTACTCTCACTAAAGGCAACAATAAAACTCCCACAAGCCATGACCTGAGGTCCAGTGAAATCAATGGATGTTTTCAAACTGGTTTCAATAGCCCTTGGATCAGTCTGCTTACTTCAATTACTGCCTAAGCGAGTCTTTACATAGCATGCTACATTCCCACAGATACATATGTTGTATGCTGAAGAAAGTTGCATTTAAACAGATTTGTAATGGCAGTAGGGGAAAGGTGATTAGTAGGCAGCAAACACTGTATATGGCACAAAATTCCAGTTCTGTGTTTCTTCCCTGCAGAGTGAAAGAAATTAGCAACAAAGATGGAGCAGGATTTGGTTCTGAAGCCACACTGCCTGCACAGAAAACACACACAAAGAGGAAACACTGAAGCTTTCTTCCTAGGTGACGATCAGAAAAAAGGAGTAAATCTAGATCACCTCCTCTTCTTTAAAGCTACCAGCTTATCCCCTTTCTCTTTCTAAAATCCTGCACCAGAAAGGCAATGATTCCCTTAAATTCCCTAGGAATTCAGAAGAAAATCACAGATGTTAAAACTTACATTATTACTTTCTGTCTAATTTCTTATTTAGGTCATGCAACTCTTTATTTCTACTTTTTGTTAAAAATACCCAACAAGGTATTCTATAAACATTTTGTGACAGGATACAAAGCCCTACTTTCGCACAAATACCTTTGCATAATTATTTCCTCTAAGCACTAGGAAAAGACACACCACTAAATATGCTGCCAAAATAATGGCTGAATTTATGACAGAATAGTAGATCATCAAGCTTTACAGAACTCACACGGCCATGCAAGGAGATTTTCAACTGTAAAATGGTGATGAGTTGATTTATTATTTGTGACACAAGATAAATAATTTAGGCTTGCACAAATTTAGCAAGAGGTTCTGTCCCTAAATATATTTTAAAGTCATAACAGTCATGTGTCTATGATGAGGTGCCTCATAAAATGGAAAGTTTGATCGAATACACTATTACAGCACAAGTATAATAGCAATGGTCAAGTAGACTTGGACAGAAAAAATAAGGCTTTTCTGATATAGGGCTGTGTGTATGCATCCACAACTCTGTCACTTCAATGTTAACCTACTGCAATGTCTTTTGATGGAACTCTACATTAAAACAACTCAGAACAAGCAAAGCAAAAAATAATTACCCTTCTTTATATGATCACCTTGTCTAGGACACAACACCCACTTATCTAAGGATTGCCACAGGTAACCTCTAACTTCATAAGTATTTAAAAGATGACTTTGACCTGTAAATTCTTAAAAGACTGGAAAAAAATGTTCTGGATTGACATTCTCATTATGGTTGGCCATACCAAGACTCTGAAATCAGTTTTGTCTGTAAAATTAGGAAGATCCACATAAGATATGGTCTCTGTAGAGATTCCAGGGTTAGATAAAGTCATCTTTCTGTTCCAAAGCAATGTTGGTTTGTCAATATCTAGGACACTGCTGCAAGTTTCACCAGGGATAGAGTGACTGAACATGAATGCTAATATTTGACTGGGGGGTTTGTTAGAACACAGGGATTAAATTATGGACTTCCTCTTTATCTAATTAGTAGGATGCTCACCTAGTATGTGTGCACTTTTTTTCAAAGTGGAATGCATTGAACATGACCTGAAGGATGCATATATATTTCACTTTTAAAAAATTTTATTTATGACTTCTCAAAGAAAATAGGGAATGAAACCTTCTCTAGATAATGTCCACATCACAGAAGGCCCCAAGTTGACATTCAAAAGCGTGTGTATGTGGAAGCCTCTTTCAAAGTGGGAAAAGAAATGAAAACACTACAGGTGCAGTGCAAGAAATTTCAAACAAAAGTTCATGCAAAAAAGGAAAAAAATAACTTAGGATTGTTCATACTGCTCTTCCTGAATACTCAAAAAAGATCTTGTGTAACACAGACTAATGCTGCTCCCTGCAGGTGGATCATAAGCCCACATCAAGCCACACCAACTTCCAGCTTCACTGGAATTCAACATGGAGTTAGGTGATTAGCTGCAGAGAGTGATCACCAGGAGCACAGCCTTTGAATGCAATTCTTTTGCTCATATGCCCTCAAAACTTGTTTCCAGGTAGAAAAAACCATTTGAAGATGAATTATTTCCATGGGAATTTGTTCATTTGCATAATTTCCGAGCCATCTTAGTTTACTGGTGTTTCATGGCATTGTGTTCTTGGGAATAAAACAAAAGCTATAAAATACTAAGGAACTACCATATTTTTCAGTTCACATGCAGCTTTATTAATGTCTTGATAAATTCTTAAGAATGATTAAACTTGAGTTTGTTTGGTTTTTTTATTTAAATCTGTTGAAGTATAAGCAATAAAATACAAAATACCCTTCTAAACTATGCTAAGACCAACAATGAAATCATTCACTTTGCATGAAAATAGAGTTAGTATTGTGCTCCTAGGATGCTGTGTATCACACTTCAGTATGGAGACTTTATAAAGCATCCTTATTCCTAAAGGTTTATAGCAGCATTGCTTCTTTAACCTTAACCACAGGATAATAAACAGCACCAACATAATTATGGTCCAAGCTACCAGTAACCTTAAGAATGTGCAAGGAATAGACTGTCAGGAATTAATCTGGCATTTTCATATATCTGCCCAAGGGAAGTATTGTAATTGCAAAAATTTACTCTTAGACTGCTGAGACTCATAGTAATTATGTTTCTTTTTTAATAGAAATAGCCACAGGTAGTAACAAATTGGGTTTTGAGATGGGCAACTGGGCATGCATTCTAACCCAAATTACTGTGTAATTGTCTGTATTATAAAACACTATAGAAAACCCAAAAATTAAATCGGAACAAAAACTTTCCCTTAAAAAATGTCTTCTCCTCCCATGGCTATTCAACATGTGGGCCTTCATTCACAGGCATCAGCAAGGTCAGTAATTTATCTAAATATCTTTGCCATCACTAACCAAAATTCCTGAAGCTTACATTTGCTTAATAGAAAAGCTGTCTCTTGTTTTACAAGTAGGTCAAAATCTGGAAATTCAGATACTCATTCCTCAGGTTCCTTTGCCAGTATCAGGGGATGAAGAAAAGACTAAGTATGGTCTATATATATTTTAAATGAACTGAAATTAAAGTTTTCTTCAAAATTTTGGAAGCCTGTTTGAAACAAATGAGCCCAGGAAAGTACTTAAATTAGTTATTTAATGCTTGAAGGAATCATTATTTTGTCACCATCACATTGTTGCAATAATGGGAGGTATACTTTTGGGAAAGATCATGTATGTGGTGGCCAATGAAAAAATAATAAAATACATTGATACAGTTACTTCTGCCCCTTGCAATACTATAGACCTGTTAGGTCAGAAAAGATCTACATGTGGTTTAAATAGACAAAATACATGTACCAATTTAGACAAAATGAAGACTCTCTATTGAAAGAAATAACACAAAACATCTTGTTTTCACCTCCTTTTCACCCAACAGCTACAAAGCTGACTGATATATTTCTTGCCTTGGAGCTATAAGATGCAAATTATCGTGTGCTTTTTAATAACTAACACAGTCCATGGAATCAGTTAAGTGCTGCTCCTTTTTATACGTTGCATGACTTATACCTCCTTTTAATCATCACTCTCAATCCTGAAGTTTGATAGCAGGATTCCATCATGAAGTGGAAAATGAGGTCCTTCCTTACCTATACTCTTGCCTCAGGAAAAAAATGACAACATCATTTGTCTCTAAACTTGATGCTTTCTAGTTTGCAGCAAAAGGTCTAGGTTGACAGCATCTTCCAAAACACTGCTACACAGCTCTGTACAGATCACACACAATATAAAAAAAAAACTAGATGCACATTGCTCATTAATAATGCCTTTTATCCATCTAGATGGTTCTTTTGATTCCATTCTGCTCTGTTTTCTGTGTATATCCACATATGCATTCATACACACGGTTATATTCTGGCCTATAGCCTAGAAATATAGTAGTTTCTAAAGCTTCGTGGTTGTCATTTTAAAAAGGCTTTTAATTTCATTATTTCCCAAGCACTCTAAATTCCACTATATTCTTATTGTTATTTGATCCACTGAAATGATGAAGAGATCACAAAAGAACACACTTGGTGCTTTACAGCTGTGGCTGGATAATCTGGCTCATGATCATCAAAGCAGGATTGTTTTTATGATCTTCAAATCTGCATATCAAATTACTCAAGTCTATGTGAGAAGGCAAGACATCAGGACTACCTCAACAGAATACAAGAAAATGTAGTTGGAGGCTAAGTGAAACGAACAGCTTTTCCAGCTTTGCAGTGTTCTGAAAGCAAAGGAGAGAAGCAACAGGGAGCAGTTTAGGTAACACAGACTAACAGATTCTGGGCTGAATTCTACAAATGCTTATGCACATCAGCCACCCCACTCCTGCAAATGATCTCTTTAATTCGATGGTTCTATTGACCTAAATTAAAATGATCACTGATTAAGTATTTTAAGGATCCTGCCCTGAAAGAAATTGTATTAATTGTACATATATATGTACATATCCACAGACTTCAAAATTACCTATGCACTGACTAAGGACATGCTTTTTTATAGATTTGCACAAAAAGAGCATTTTTAACTCCGCTGGTAGTCACTCAAGTGCTGAATCTAAGGTACATCGTTAAAACAATGTTCGTTTCTTTGTTACTTTTAAAATTTTATAGAATTTATATATTTTCATTAAGAATTAATGAACATTTGTTTAGCCCACTTCAGCTTATCTTTTCTTTTTAAAACTGAGTTGTAGCTAAACAATCATAAGTGGTTGCTTAGCAATCAGCAAAGAGAGAGACAGAAATATAGTAAGTAAAGAAACTGACTGACATGTTCTGTGTTTGAATCATTGCATTCAGTAAAAACAACAGAATAACACTAAGAGAAGTTTAAAACAAAATTCTCTTAATAAAAGAATACAAAAAACTGTCTTTAGGAACAAATTATACATTTAAAAGCTACAAATTGTGATGCACATGTCTGTTGCTATAAAATATTCCTGTAGCTATTATTAAAAATACATTAAAATCCTTCAAATGTTCGTGAAATCATTATTTACCTTTTGTTTTAATTCAATTGTCAACTGTGCTTCCAATGATTTTAAAAACAGTATATATCTACAAAGCAAGCAAGAGTTTACAGCTTTGAAGACTTGAAATTGATTTTTAATGCACCAGCTTTCAAACACTACAAAGGCTGCTCTCTGCTGATAAAGACAGTAAACAAGAAATTGTCCTTTAAATGTTCCCTTTAATGTTTTTCTTTAATTAAAAATCAATCAAAAAACATTGCCACATAAAAAAATTTAAAATTAAGACATTAAAAAATGCTTTATGTTTTTGACACACAATGCATTCAAACCAGAATGAAAACTTATGATGTTACTTTTGCTTACTTGTATTAGTTTAGACTTCCTTTTACACTACAAACATTGTTAATCAAAAAATAAAAGCATGTAAATGTAATTTATCACTTAGCTCTTTTTATAGAGTGGAAATGTTAAAAATATGATGAAATTAAACTAGAAATGATAAAAGTATTAAAGTAAAATACTTTTAAAATACCTTTAGATTATTTTAATATATTCCTATCCTCTAATCAGACCAAAGCTTACTTATGTAGATTAGTTATATCTAGAGTCTCATTTATCTAACCTGTATTTATTCTTTGATCACAAAGCTTGTTAACTTAAATAGTCTTTTATTGTTATGATTCGTTTTCCCATAATTATGTGGTTTAACTGTCTGATTTTTTTTTTAAAATAAATATATGCACACGCACCAATCATATTCAACAGTGTTATGCTGGATGCTCAATGAACTGTAAGAGCCATTTCAATACAATAAAACTGCCTGGAAGTGTTCCAGGGCAAGGACTGGAAATACGAGTAATCACAGTGTCACTAGAACTAGTACAGGCAGTACACACACGTCGTACATACATCAGTAGACGGTCTGAATCACTCTCAGAAGTTAGTTCTGCATGACTATCACTGCAAGAACCTACAATGCATCGATTAGAGGTCCCACCCACACAGCTGAAATTATGCATTTGTATAAGATATATTATACATTTGTACAAGACTTTTCCCTTCCCCTTTGGGGTTCTGCTTTGGCAGGCCATGGAGACTGCAACACAAAGCCACCCAGCAGGGAACAGGATGAGATTAGGAACTTTTCTGTTACGGGTTAAAGTATTTTATGAACGCAAGAAACTCTGATCTGATACATATGTCACAAAGCCAGTAGGAAGGTCCATGGCTAAAATAAAATATCTTAATTTGAAGGACTTAACATGCCTAGATTGCTTATAACTTATTAAATTGAAAACAGATCAGTATGGGGCTGATTGTCTTGAGGGTTGGAAAAGAAGATATCCCCTCACTGAACCAAAGTGAGATACAAATTTATCTTTATTCTGTTCCTCTGTACAAATAACACTAATAATTGGCTGAAACTATGCAGTTATGTCTTTATATGTAGAGGGTCTCCTTAGTTTTGAGGACAAAAAAAAAAAAGAGATCTCATGTCAAGCAATTGGATGAATTGATCTGCTATCCTTTCTGTACAGGTAATACCACTACCTGGTGGAAGCAAACCAATAGGAGAAAGAGATGGTTCTTGTGTGACCTTATTAAGAAGGAAATATATCAGCAACCTTTGGGATTTAGCTAGAAAATATATGACTGTTCAAAAAGATTATTTAAAGCACTGTCTAGTATCCTAATTAACAGGGACATTTGTAAGAATTTGCTTGTTCTTGAATGTAGTACTTAATACTGAGTATTTTATCTCAAATGCTTAATAATTTACTTTTTTCTTTCTCATAGGATTTACAGTAATTAATACAGAATCTTCTTCTGTTAAAAAAAAAAATGTCTACAACAGATTGAAAAATAAAGGTTGCACTATGACAAATAGATTAGTAGGGCTTAGAATGCACCCTGGCTAACACTTATGGCAGTTGCACATTACTCTGTTTCATCTCATCAACAAAAGCAGTGACTTGTTAATATCCTTGATGCCCCCTTAAAAACTTAACAAACAAACCACTTAAGGAACCTTTTTCCCCAGTCGTTTTGCCACTCACTTCCTAGTACCTTTTTCTACTTCTTTTTTCTCTTTTTTTCTATTAAAGCAAGAGCCTGCAGTCCCCTGAGAGTTTCACTTGTTTCCTGCATTTTTGAACCCTTTAGCATTAATTTTACCACTTCTCTTACAGCTGAAGTAGCCACACAATTGAAAGCATGAAGCTCTCAGGCTATCTGCTGCAAAAATTTGTCCCAACTGCTCTACACTGACCTTTTGGCATCAAAGGATTGCTTCTATATTTTAAAGATAAAAACAGAGTTGTGTTTCTGTTCTGGTCAACAAATCATTGTTTAAGCTCTCGTCACAGAATTTATTTTTTTTTTTACCTATTGGAAAATATTAATGCTAGTGTCAAAATGTCTTTTCTTCATACATGCCAGTACTCCTCAGGCTTGAAGAAGTATCTGAAGATCTCTGCCATGCAACACATGTTTTCTTTAGAAAAAACAAACCAAACCCAAAAAAAACAACCCATATACGTCCACTTCTTGTATGTAGAATGAGCGCCTTGCATAGCAAAACCTAAAACTAATTTAACTCGACATTTTGAACTTTTGTAGAAGCAATGTAAGAAAGCATGATATTTAGAAACATATACGTAAATATTAGCTGGTATATGAATGCTTCCTGAGGAGGAAGGTAGTGAAGAGAAAGAAAAAAAATGCTGGGGAAAAAAGACCAAAAAAAACCCCTATTTTTTTAAACAAAATCCCAACTGGTTTACATCCAGATGTTGTGAGTTGGGAGGAATTTTTTTTAATGACACTTTTGTCTTATCAGAGAAACCAGATTGTATCTATGCTTTCTTAATACCAAGTAGTATGTGTGAATATTTCACAGACACCTACTGATAATTTTCCATGTAACAATATTTGTTGAGTTTTAACAATAACGCTGTATTATTCGCAGTTTAAAAAATATATGAAAATGTGGTAACATACGTTCAGCAATATGTTCAATGTGGTATTTGATTTCTTTTCAGCTGCACACATTCTTACACTGGGTTAACCATCGGACTTGATCATCTTAAAGGTATTTCCCAACCTAAACCATTCTATGAGTCTGTGTTACAATTCACATCGTAGTTACAAAAACATCTAAATTCCAGTCTCCTTAATGTTTGTAAAGATGCTGTAAGAAAAAAAAATCACAAAAACCTCAAACCTCAAAATGAAGGGTCAAATCATGCTATTCTTAGCTGCACTCCGTAGAGGTCTTAGTCACAATTCACTCTTGAACCACTAAAATAATTTATGAAGTCAAAATTATGCTATCGACTGAATTGAGTAAGAACAGGCCTTTTCATCAACATGGATAAGGATAATAGAAACCTGACAAAATACGTTGTTGAAAAATAACTCTTCAAAGGATTGATCAGTCGTTGAAATTGCACTGGTAATGACAAATTTGTAGGGATCTTCCCATCTAAGTTTAGGTAGTGACAGTGAACACAAAGATGTAGAAAGCTCAGACAACTTTAAGAGCAGTAGAGAGCTGTGACAGTCAATTTTGCATAACTTGTTTCATGTCTTTTATAAAACAGCAAGCTCTACAGAGATATTATTATTAATTTTTATTAACAAGAATTTCTGTTCTGGAAACACTGTTTTCCTTTTCATAATATCTATATTCCACTTTAGAATCTTAAATTGTTTTTTCTCTATTATTTTTATTGTTCTTTATTACAGCACTACATCTTGGAAAGTGCTTTAGATTTCATATGGACCTATATATCAAGAATGATCCTTTTAAAATAATAGTGCTATAAATATCACCATCAAGGAACTCAAGATCAAGACCACAACAGATGTAACACAAAAAAGGAGTTCAATTCTGCTTCCTCTGTCTATTTCAGCAGCCAGTGCAGATGCCACAGTGAGTGGTGTGTTACCAGACCTGGTCTTAAAATATATGTGTTTTGTGTCACTATACTATGCAGTGCATCTTGACAAAAATTTAAATAAAGCTTCATGGAAGTATAGGAAAGGTTTTGTCCTGAAATTCTTACATAGCCAACTCTGGGATGGACTTCATCCAATGAACAAAACTAAAGCTGCAGAACAATGTAACACAAAACCAGATTGTACACAAAACTTCAGACTCTATTTACACAATGAAAGCATTCAAAGAAGTTATTTTGCAAGACATCTAGCCTTGTAAAACTCTGTTAAAGCTACCATAATGAAACCTAGGCAGGTAGCTCAAAAGTTTCATCTTTTGATGAAAGACAATTTAATGTCTTTAGATACAGCCCTAGAATATGCAGCTGTGGATCTTTGGAATATATAGAGTACCAACCTGCAAACTTGCAAATTTAGAACTTGCAAGTTTAGAACTGCTCTAGTATCCTCTTGATGCAAAATGTTACCTTGTACTAGTTCTAGTGAGAAGAAGATAATATTCTTCATTTCAATGGGAGAGTTAAAAAATAAAAAGTTTATGCCTCTGTTTGCAGATAGGAATTTAATTCACTGAGGATGAGTGCAACTTCTCTGATGAAAGCTGCTTCTCCATACATGCAGCAGCTGCAGATTTCCTTTTGCAATCTTGAAACTTCTAAGCAGAAGTTTCTCAAAGTATGAAATAGCATATTTAAAGATAGAGCAGCACTAATATGGTTCATGTTTTTTTATTTCCCTTGAAGACTATCTTCTTGGGTACTACTAGACACCTGGCAATGAAGCTGCACTGGGACTTGGCATTAATCTATTGACACATCATAAACATCAGGTGCCTGAAGTATTAAGAATGTCCTGCACTTTATCTTAAAATGTTGCGGGAGTACCTGGTACAGCAGATACAGCGATTCCCAGCTTGAGAGCTTCTTTCAGCACAGTCATTCATTTTTAGCTGTTGTTTAACAAAAGCTATAACACCGCTTACTTTATTCACACCCACCTTATTCCTGATATATTTAAGAAACTCTCCAAGTTGCACTAGAGGCATAGCAATAAATAGTCTCTAGGATGATCAACATTACTTGCATATTGCACATAGTTTCTTACACTACTGTTATGTCACTCTGAGGAACCTGTTTCTGGAACCTCCTTGTGTAAAGAAACTATTTGTTTTCCTTTATCCATCCACTCTTACCTATTGGAAACCTGCAAGAAGAAGTTATGACTTGTTCACACAGGGAAAGGCAAACTGACTAATTCAGAATTTTGGTAGGAGAGATACACATATGTGTATGTTTGTATATGTCTGGGGTTTTTTTCTGATATCTGCACTTCAAAATAAAGCAAAATTCTGTTTCTTTTAGTGAGGTCACCAGAATGAGATGAACAGAATTTTCCCAGTAATCTTTAAGGTCTAGAGTGAACAGAAATCTTCTTTCAGCCATGTTGAGTTTCCATTTTCTCCTGCTTTCCTTCTCTCCAATAAAAATTGGTAGTTTGGACCTTAAGAGATTCAAAGGTCACATGAAATTTTGACTCTGGCAATGAGAATTGTACAGCACTGTCCTATGTTTAAATATTTTTAACAGACTTTTGTATGAAAGCACTGTTTCTAAAGTATCTTTAGAAAATGATTGCTGAAGTTAAGAACAATGACATATGCTAAAGTGTAGATGTGTAACTTCCCAGTATGTTACTAAACACTGTTCTTAATACACATCAATCTCAGGTGCACATGAAACCACAAATGGTCAATTTTCAGAGGCCCTAAGCACTTGCAAGTCTCTTGCACCAATAAAAGCTGAAGGTATATAGCATCCTTGTCTGTTAATCCAGAATTTTATACATATATGTATGTATGCATGTTTAAATTATTTAATTTTTATAGTACTGAAGAAGCTCATTGATTCATACATAAGTAATGCATGCAACCGTGGTATGTAGGTGGATGCTACAAAGTAGTGAGCAAACACACAAGTTGTCAAATTGCGTGATTAGTGTGTAACAGAAGTCACTTAAAGAGAGGCAAGATTACACCACTCTTACCCATATCAGGAAGTATTTCATTCAGCTGCTGGTCATTTTGGGTCAGTCTGAAACCCCTAGTCACTAAATAACACTTTACTCCACAGGTATTTGTTGATGTGAATTGGGCTAACTGTGGAGTAAATACTATTCATGAGAAATAAGGGAACCATAAGGCCCATTGACTTAACTAGGTCTTACTAGTAAGCAAAAGGAAAAAAAAAAATATTATGTACTCCTAATAAGAGTGAGAAAATTTGTATCTTACTGAGAAAGAAATTATTTATTTGCTATTAAATATTTATAGAATCAATTGGATGTACTAAGTAATAATATAATATTTAGCATGTATATACATCTCCATAGATATATAGTATGTACATATATATATATATATATATAAAGTTTTAATAACAGATTCCTGTTAGAGAATTGTGCCATTAAACAGTTGCCAAGAAAATGGGAATGAAGAAATGCAGTTCTGTTGTATGAATTACATAGCATGAGATTGTCATGTTTCAATAATATATCTGTAAAAACTAATGGGAACATTTTGGGAACATTTGTTAGGGAAACCTTACACAATTGTTTACCGTTCCCTTACTGAGGTGATGAAGAAAACTGCTTAACTGTATTGACTAACTAAAAGGGATGATAAAGCAGCTGGATTTTGTTTCTTTTTTTTTTTCCGCTGCCTACACCTTTGATTCCTACCTGTGTAATTTACATACACAGACACAGGTTTCTTGGAGTGATTAAGGATAAAGTAGATCCAGAGAGAGGGTTGATCCTTTACTATTTCTCCGTAAGTCTGCAGTTTAAATTTTACATGAGGCAGAAGTACAAGACCAGACATAAAGTAGTGCCTACATTCTAAATGCAAATTTTATATAAAATTTACTCCAGGGATGTGGAGATGGAGAATACAAAATGTATTTTAGTAATGCAAAAGTACAGTGAAGAGGATCAATTTTCCCCTCTAGCTACTTTAAATCTGAGCCTTTTCTAAATAGAAACCAACTACACTTTCATACCTGTGTCTGTTTTGCCAATACAACTACAAAATATATTATCAATAACTATGTTTGAACAAGGTGTTCACTAGGTAAAACCGAATGCTTTCTAATCTACTGACTGGACCTTCTAAACATCCAAAACACTCTGCGTAGATATTGAGGGAAAAAAACAGTATTAGATATACCAGTATGTGTTATGAGGAGTTTCAGTTAACATTTTCCATAGTTGTCATAATGAAAACTCTTATAGAAACCACAACACACTCTTTTAAGGGAGGAAATTCCTCTTTTAGCTTTATATAGATTTCAGGGAAAAAAAAAAAATCATGATTGATCTTATACAGTGAACACTGTAAAAAAGAAGGAATCATATTTTCCATAGGGATTTTACACTACAATTGAAACTTTACTATTCAGTAGCATCAATACATTAATTAATTGCTTTATATAGACATTACATGGTTGTAGGAAAGGATAATTTTCTGTCTTTTAGTAACTATTACACTTGTCAGTAGGAAAAAATGTGGAGTGTTTTTTTTTTTTTTATCTTTCTGAGAACTCCATTTTACAGTAAAAAAAAAAGTTGACATTACTTAAACAAGTGTCATGGAAAGTTATTTGTTTTTTAAAGCATGAATAATAAATCAAATTATCTCTGGTTGTGCCCTAACCTAAACTCTTTTCTAAAGTGTCACTTTTTGTTAAAATCAATTTCAGATTTTAAGTATTGCTCCACTCACCTAATTGATAGCAACACAAATTCATGATAGGCATAAAATGAAATTGCTTCTGTGACACAACTCAATAGTCGCTTGAGAATTAGCTTACAGTGACCTTGTACAGGCAGCGTTTTTTTAAATTTCTTTTTCTTTTATTTTTTTTTCCCCAGTTATAAATATTCCATTTACAGGTCATCGGTTACTTGAATTTTGGTTCTTCAAACTGCCAATTACCAGTGGCCATTTCTATTCAGTTTAAAATATTAGATACAGCTGGCAACTAGAACATTTGGTGTTCACAGATCACAGGGTATGGTAACTCCAAGGTATTATGAATCTTCCTTAGGTACATCAAGTGACTACAGTGCAACTTCTTTTCCACTAACTGCATACACAAAATGAGTCTGTGTCACTTCTGATACACTCAGCTCATTCCCCTATGACTCAGAACAGCATATTAGGAGAACCACAGGATAAAATAGATATGACATTTCAAATATATTTATTAGTCATTATCCAGAGCCCGCTTTCAATCCGAACGTTAAAAATCACTTTGGAACATACCTGTAGTGTTTCAACATTAAGCTGCATTAATCATGAAGTAATACTTTAAATTAAATCAACTGGAGCCAATTTCTGCCCTCACCTTCACTCTGCAAGTTCACTGCTCTGAAATAAATCTTCTGAGTTTGGACTTTAAACTACCTGCTAAAAATTCAGTCATTCTTTGATTAGTACCCTATATCCAATGGTCCAAATTCTGCCATTTCTCACATTCACAGAAGTCAGTAGAGGACAGTGGATATAACTGCCAGCAGAATGCAGCCCAGCTATAATTTCTAAATGAGCTTTAGTAGAAGACAGAGCGTGTAAGTCTTTCTCTATAAAGCAATCATCAATGTTGACTCAGGCTACTGGAAATCTGACTAGTTCTTTTGCTAGTTTATGACAGGATGTGAGTTTTGTTACCATTTGGGGGTAGGGGGGAATCACCACATACATTTTCTTTCTATTTGACTAAGCAGAATTTTCAGCACTAAAGTTTAGTTGTTTATGGGGAGAGGAGGAGGCAATGGGGCCCCAATGATACTGTCAAAAAATATATTTATGGATATATATTCTAAAGAAGAAAATTTAAAAAAATTAAAACATACATCTTGGAAAGATAGCTCATATTTATATACAAGACTAGAGGGCTATATTACACTGTTGCAATAGATGTCCTCAGTGTGCAGTTTCTTCCCTGTCCTGTTAGTTACTGCAGGTGATATGACTGCTTTAGAAATGCCCTCCCTCTTCTCCACCCCAAACCAAAGAGAAGTGAAACCTGTGAAAGTGCCCACCTCTGTCTGACAGTCTTCTGGGAAAATACCCCAGCGTGCCTCAAATGTACTAAACACCTGCCCACACTCTCACATGCACCTCTTTGGTGCTGCCTTAACTCTGTGTTTCAGTGGGCATTTTCTTTTGAATCACATGGGAACCATCAATGTGGCAGCAGAACCAGACCCACCAGATATGGTCTGGTTCCACTTTCATTAAGTCCACCTTTCTTTAGTGACTTGTGTTGGTCCCTTCAGTGGTGCCTTATAGCAGATTTCACTGCAGACAAAAGGGAAAGTTAAACCAGTGTCTAAAGTGAGGTCCAGGGTATTCTAAAAGTCTCCTACCTGAATTATGGACATCCGGCTCGGGGGAGCCTCGCTGGCGTTAGTCCCTTGCCCTGTGAAGCTGGTGTGGCAGCCCACATGTCCCTGGGGTACAGTCAGGTTGTTGGAGGCGGGCTTCAGGTACATCACCTCAGACCTGGGAGAGCTGAGGGGCAAGCGGGTCTGGTAGTCAAAGTACATGGGTGAGGTGGCCAGGGATGGGCTGCTCACCACGTTCATGACATTGAGGGGACCCCGGCTGTCCTCGCCCTCACTGGGCACCAGCATAATGTCATTCTTGCTGATCTTCTTCTTCTTGCCCTTGCCCCCTCCACTGCCACTGCCTCCTCCTCCCCCGCCACTGCCTCCCCCTCCTCCCAGTTGAGGGTGGCTATACTCGGCAATGCGACAATTATAGGTGCGGATCTCCTTGTTCTCTCGCTTGCACTTCACAGCAATAGTGATCATGGCAGCCAGCAAGATGATGGAGACAGTGCTCAGTGTCACAATCAGCGGCAGCGACAAGTCCCAGTGTGGCCGCCGATGCTGCTCGCCATTCACCTGCGGCTCACCAGCCTCGGGCAGGGGCCCCGCCAAGGCCCTGACTATGAGCTTGGCCACTGCAGAGAGGCTGGGCTTGCCATGGTCACTGACTTTTACCACCAGTTCAGCCACAGGGCTGAGCTCCTCCCAGTAGGGGTGCAAGGTGCGTATCTCACCACTAGTGGGGTCCATCTCAAAGAGGTGCTCCTCATTGCCTTCCACAATCTCATACGTGAGACGCCCACTCTCCCCAAAGTCACTGTCCAGGGCACGGACGGTGCCCACAGGGTAGCCTACCCCAGCATTGCGTGGCACCTGCAGCTCAGCAGTGTCATTGATGAGGGCAGGCAGGACAATGAGGGGCGCATTATCGTTGACATCGAGCACAGTGACACGCACTGTGGCATTGCTTTCACGGTGAGGTGAACCCGAGTCTTTGGCCAGCACACGGAACTCAAAGTGCTTTGTCTGCTCATAATTGAAGCTCCTCAGGGCATAGATAGCACCATTTGTGGGGTTGACAGAGACATAGGTGTAGATGGAGACATCTCCCACATGCCCAGGCAGAATGGAGTAAGACACCGTCCCATTTTGGCCCAGGTCAGGGTCCTGGGCCAAGACTGAGCCCAGGTACTCTCCAGGGATGTTGTTCTCAGGCACCTGTAACACATAAAGGTTCTTGCTGAAGCGAGGTGGGTTGTCGTTCTCGTCAAGGATCCGGACAGAAAATGACTTGGTGGAGTTAAGTGGGGGATTGCCCCCATCACGTGCCACAATGGTAACATTGTACTCATCCTGTGCCTCACGGTCCAGGGGTCGGTCAGTAACCACAGTGTAGAAGTTGTCATAGTTCTCCTCTAGGGTGAAAGGAACAGCACCAGGCCCACCTCCACCGCCCAGCACGCGACACTGGAGCTGCCCATTCTTGCCTGAGTCACGGTCGGTGACCCGCACCAGGGCAATGACAGTGCCCGGTGGAGCAGCCTCGCTTAGAGCTCCCTGGCGAACGGAGACAAAGCCAATGGTGGGAGCATTGTCATTGCGGTCAATGAGGCGGACCGTGACCTTGCAGTGAGCAGGGATGGGATTGGGTCCCAAGTCCCGAGCTTGGACATCAATCTCAATGAGGCCGCTCTCCTCATAGTCCAGGTTGCCCTTGACACGGATGAGGCCGCTCTGCGGGTCAATGCTAAACAGGTCACGGACACGCTCAGGTGCGTAGCCACTGAAGGAGTAGAGCACCTCTCCATTGGTGCCCTCATCGGCATCAGTGGCATTGAGGTCGATGACAGCCGTGCCTAGTGGTGCGTTCTCTGGTAGCTCTACCACATAGGAGGCTGCCTCAAAGATGGGGCTGTTGTCATTGGAGTCAATGAGGCGCACATTGATCTGCACTGTGCCTGAACGTGGTGGGTCGCCGCCATCCAGTGCCGTCAGCACCAGGGTGTGGTGACTCTGCTCCTCACGGTCTAATGGCTTCTGGATGACCAGCTCCGGAAACTTTGTGCCATCACCACGGGACTTCACATCGAGGGAGAAGAGGCCGTAGTCATCACGAGTGAGCAGGTAGGTGCGCAGACCATTGTCTCCAGCGTCTGGGTCATGGGCGCTGGTGAGGGGGAAGCGGGTGCCTGGTGCAGCATTTTCAGAGATGTCCATGTCCACTTGGTCAGAGGGGAATGATGGTGCATTGTCGTTCAGGTCCTGAATCTCCACTTTGATCATGCAGATCTCCTGGTCGTTGGCGAACACCTCGAGGGAGAGCTGGCACTTGGCACTGCGCCGGCACAGCGCCTCACGGTCAATGCGCTGCTTGGTGTAGAGCAGCCCGCTCTCCCCGTCCACGTCCAGGAGGTGCGGGGCTGAATTCTCCAGCACCCGGAAGGTGGACTTGGGGCCACGGCCGCCGCCGGGGCCGCCGCCGGGAACGCCACGCTCCGCGGGCAGCATCCCGCCTCCCGCCGCGCCTGCCGCCAGCCGCGCATCGCGCCCGATGTTCCCGATGACCGTGCCCGCTCCCTGCTCCTCCGGCACCGAGTAATTCAGGTTCTTCAGCGACAGGGCGGGAGCCCAGCAGAAGAAGAAGCAGCAACAAATGGAAAGGTACATCCCCGAGCAGGGGTGGGGGCGGCAGGAGCAGCAGCGGCGACCAGGGTTTATCCCCGTCTTCTTTGCCTCCTGCGCTGGGGTTGTTCTTCCTCCCCTGATGGCTCTTTTTTTCCTTCCTTTTTGGTTTTGATTTTTTCCCCTTCTCTTTCCCCACCCCTATATTTCAAGTTCCTGAACCTGTTGCTCTAAAACATCTGCAGAGACACAGGATGAGAGGCAGCAAATAGACCATGTAGCTCAGAGGGAGGGAGCAATCGGGGGGGGCGGGGGGAGGGGAGAGAGCAGCTTCGGCAGCGTTTCAGCAAGAGCTTGCCGTGCTTGTAGTCCCCTAGCAGTTACTTCGTCTGTCCAACTTCGGCAGTGGGAGGGTTTCAAAAATCAGAAAATCTGCAAAAGATCTCTTCCTCCGGATAGGCGATGTGTTCCCGATCCTTGAATCCCCGCAGATGTACAAAGAATAATAAAAATAATAACAATAATAAAAAAATCGGCGGCAGTAGTTGTTTTTCTAAAAACGATAAAAAATATTTTTTAAATATGTGTATTTATATATACATAGGAAAAGGGGTGGTCACAGGTCTGTAGCAGAGGTAAAAAAGCTTATTTGCTACTCATTGCTTGTGATGCGATTGATGGAGTGGAGGGGTAGGAGAGAGACAGAAGGAAAAAAGTCTCAGCTTGTTGTTGAAGCCCTCTTCCTGTGCAGTGAGCGGCAGTGAAATGTCTGATTGCACCGCGGGGTTGTTGGTTTTCAGGGAGTGTTTTGCTGCATTTAGAGATCTAATCTTGCATTGCTTGCGGCGGAGAGCTGCATCTCGCTGCCGTCGGTATTTCCCCCCTCTCTGTCTCGTACACCCTGGGTCACTGTTTCCTTCCCGAATCAGAGGGAGAGTGAATGAGGATTGCAGGGCAAGAGGGGAAAACAAAACACATTAAAAAAAAACCCCAAAAGCCAAACCATCCCCCCGCCCTCAGCAAAAACTAGTGTCCAGATTTGCAGCTTCCTTTCTATCCCTCTACTACCAGCCTCCCACTCGTCCTTTTGGGGTGACCAAGTTGAGAAACCCACCAGTTGACCTTCATCATTAGCAGTGAACATATATTTTGAGAGAAAGCTCAGACCGTGCTCAATCAGCAGCACACTTGGGTTTCTTTAAGACAGGCCAGTAGCCGCCGCCACCACCACATCCCATCCTTTCTCTCCGTGTATCTATGCGTGTGTGCGTATGCGTGCCTGAGGAGCTGCACTTTTCTCGATGCAGTTTAATTCCAGTTTGCTTTTCTCTCCAGCCGAGAGGAAAGCAACAGGCAACCCATGGCTGGACGCATAGATTAAAAAAAAAAAAAAAAAAAAAAAGAGAGAAAGAGGGGGGGGGGGGGGGGGGGGGGGGAAA
>VZTJ01006501.1:273535-285704 GCA_013397795.1 Orthonyx spaldingii
TCTCATTTATTTATTTATATATTTTTAAGACGTGTTAACAAGTCTGCCGCGCCGGCGGGTGGGAAAGCAGGGGGGGACGCGGCGACACCCCCCGAACTCGCCCCAAAGCTACTGCGAGGGCGAGGACTCGGCTCCGCCGCACGGTCCCCGAGTGACCCGCCGGCCCGGGGATGCGCGGCGACAGAGTGGGGTGTGAATGGGGGGACACTCCCCGTCCCCGCCGCCTCCGCCCTAGCCCTGCGGGAGCCGCTCCGAGCGGGTCTCGCCCTCCCCGAGGGGCAGTGCCTGAGGGTGGGAGCGGAGCCCCTGCCCGGGGCAGCTGGGCGGTGGCGGCCACGCCATGAGGGGCCGGGGGCCGCAGCAGCGCCCGCCCCCGGCCCCGGAGCGCAGGGAGGTTCCCGGCCGGGGGCGGCGGTGGCGGGGGGAGCGCTGAGGCTGGAAAGGTGCGTGCTCGGATTGCCGGAGGGCCGGTCTCGACCCGTGCGTACGGAAATGAAGCTGCCATTTGTGACGAGCGTGTAAGTAGCAAGAATCGTTTAGGGGGAAAGGAGAAATAAAAACAAAAAAAAGGAAAACATTAAAAAAATAAATAAATAAACTCCAGAGCACTTATAACACGCTCCTGAATTATTTTAGGAGCGTCTCTTAAAAGATTCAGTTAAGGCAGCTGCTCATTCGCCTTGCTCAATAGGATAACCTTCAGCCCTGAGTTATTATGTCCATAAATATAATTTGACTTGGAAAAAGTCTTGCAGATTTATAAATTCAAATGAGTGTTCTTTCCAGACCCATCTTCGCGTCCTGAGGACCTCTTTGTAGCTGTGAAACGGATAGTTTGCCATCATCCAGAGCGAGTCTGCTGGTAACCGTTATAGAACTAATGCCGTGTTAAAATGCAGTGTATAAATAAACTATACATACGTTAGTGGCAGCAGAAAACCGCTACTCTCAGCCGAGCCAACTTTCTGCGTGAGAGCGACAGACAGATGAAATAAAGGATATGTTTACAAAATGGGCTTTGCTTTCTGCATGAGGGCTTCAGATTGGCTGAGGAAAATTGGCGTATTCGGCTAAGTCACGTATTTGGAGAAGTTCCCTATAAAAACAGCACAGTATTAAAAGTGGAACAAACACCAGCGTAAGCCCCTGAGCTATCAGGAGACCACGTTTGACTGTAACTTGAGTCCTGTGTTTTCCTCTCCTTATTCTACAGCTTGTGCCAAACCTTCAGGATGTCCAGAGATTTTTCCACGCCAGTTCTGCTAATTGAAGGGGGAAAAAGGGTCATTGCAATTATGTCATGGCTCCCTCTAGCGTGCCAGAGATACTGCTGCATTTGGGGTATATCCCGTGTGCGTGCATCCTGTGGGGCGTGTGTGTGTCTGTGTATATGTATATATATACACACACACATACTGTGGGCTATACACTGTGCCTAAGTGTGTACTCATATGGTAACACTAGTTTCCTTTCAGAGCAGGAAAACACCAGCAGGAGTAAAAAAAAGTGGTTTGTATTCCGGTGGTATATAATATGTAATGTATTTCTGACAATGTTACAATGTTTCTCATGTTTAGTTTAAAAAACAGCCTTGATACCCAGGATGAATTTTACTTTTTTTTTTTTTTATTTGATTTTTGAAGAGGAGGAGGAGGCTAGTGTCTGCATGACTTTTTTCTCTAGCGTAGTGAGTACCTTAGGTTTTTTGTTTTGTTTTTTTTTTTTATATGACTCAGCATTACACAATAAATACTCTAACTCCACAGTGAAGTCAATACATTTGAGGGCACTCTGCAGTTTGTAAAACAAGTACTCGGGACTCTGAATTAAGGAAAAAACTATATAACCCTTTATACAAGTAAGTGGAGTCTTAGCTTATAAAATCTATCTTTTTTTATCAAACATCTTGCAGCTTACAACAATCCATTGATACCAACGACATGCATGGAATACTTAGAGGAAAAATAAAATCTGAAACACTAGCACTGGATCTTCAAACCTCTGACTGACTGCCAGGTGATGATGATAAATGAAACTCTTACTCCTTGCTCTACAAGTCACTTTGATTTTGTGGTGTTAAGTTCAGCAGAGCTCCATTTTAATACTCATTTTCAGGTATGGCTGATTATTAATTATTTCTGATGATTTCTTAGAAATCATGCCATCTTGGCATCTTTACAAATTGTGGCTCTTAAACCCAATAGAGACTTAGATGCCTAACTGGAAAAATACACGCACAAAAATCGTGCCTACCTGTGAATATATGCCTCTGTCAGGCTGATGTTTGTTGCATCAGACAGTTTATAACAACAAAATGACATTTATTGATTTTAATCCACCTGTGCAAGTAATGAATATTTTGTTTGATGATTTTACAGTATATCTATAATACTTTTTCTTAAATTTTTTAGCACATATTACATATTTGATAGCTTAGACTGGCATCATAATTTCATATTAATTCATCAGGAATTGTATTTTTCACAAAGAAGAGCTAGAGAAAAGAGCTTCACAAAGAGAAATGTATGACAGTAATGCAAATGAATGCCAATAATACCTATATGTTGCGCCATGTCACTATATATTGAATAAATAGTGTGTATTTATTGCTGAAAAAACAACCAAAAAAAGAAAACAAAATAAAAAAAGTGCTTATTAACAGCTTGGAGAGAAAGTTGGACTGTGGAAGGGCTAATACATAGAAAAAAACCACAAATCTTTTATAATAGAAATATACATATAGAAGACTTGCACTGTTTGCTAAATCAAGAAAAGCACTTTAAATAGTCTGTATAGGAGAAGCTCAGCAGAGGAGCAAAGTCCAATATAACAGCCCTAACAATCAACTACATATGGAGTTAAATTATGCTTTGGAATGCTACTTTTCAATATTTGAAGTGTTTGTTTATTGGAACCTATAGTTTGATATTAACCAAAATAACAAGTGGTAAAGGACACATCTCCAAACATTTTTTTAAATTGATTTATTGAAAACATAACAGTAAACAGTATTCAGTCTCTTTTTGTGAACTGTTCATGATGAAAGCTAGTACTTTATTATTCTTTCTTCAACAAAGACAGATAAACCTTTCTTCTTTCAAAATTAAAAAAGGAAATAAATAAGAAATACCCTCAATCAGAAGTCTTGAGATGAAAATTTTTTGTCTCGGTGTGGAGGGTGCTTAAGCATAGCACAGAAGTCTCAGAACAAATATCTCTAAACATCTAAAAGAAAATAGGGACGCAAGAAAAAGATCAATATAGTTAAATGTCAAGGTTCAGTATTTAAGTTATTTGAGCTTAAAATGTATCACTGGGAAAGCCCAAATCCAATCAGCTTGAAAACAATAGAAGGAAGTAAAATTAAAAAGGCCGAGGAGCAAATTTGAGGAACAAAGAATCCATATAAAAGACAATTAATTACTTGCTAATAAACAAACATGTGCTTTACCTGTGTGAGGAAGTCACAACAAAACTGTCCAGCCTATTATTTAGCCAGTTATAAAACAAAAAGTACTCCAGAAAAATTTTATTTCTGTACTCCAATACTCATAGCAAATGAAGACATTTCCTCAGGTCATCTTTTTTTTAGTAACAGATATGAGATGTGGGTGTGTATAAGGTGTCAGTGGTGATATTCTTAAAGAACAGAAAGCATCTAACTAAATGGTAGTCATCAAGCGTTCTTACAGAATCTGAAAATGAGGTAAATGAACTGTTAAAAATATGTAGTCATTAAGATCGGTTACTGTGTCTGAGGATCAAAACAAAATCTGTTTCTCTTTTAAAAAGGCTAAAAGGGTGATCAACAAATTGTGGTGTGGCAAGCTTTACTTTTCATAGCAATAGTACAGAATTGGTTAAAATAGCAATTAAAAATACAAATTTTATGGAATTTAGAGAAATATAAGAGAAGTACTGTCCAGAAACTCAATGAAATCAATAGAAATCTTTCCACTAATTTGATTCATCCCATAGTAGCAAAGTAGTACAACTTGCGTAGACTAAAACTACATTCTTTCTGTTTATTAGTGTTGTTTCAAAGTAGTAACGGAACAACAGATGAAACCACTTTTGTTGCTCTGTATGTGAGCAGTTTTGTGTCAATTTAATTCGTGAGGTCACACCAGCAAGACATGTAGAAGACAGAGTTACTGAGAAAGGGAATACAAAATAACAGTGTAGTAGGTAAAGGCAAGTGAGGGTAAGTGTCTGCAAATGATAGTGAGCTAATGGGAGGATAGAGCCCAAGAAGAGAGAGGAGTAGGAAAAGGCTGCTGAAGCAGGGCACAGGGCTATTTAAAAGGCTTCTGGCAAAGGGAATTAGTGAGTAGGAACTGAAAGAGTTGATACCTATGGCTTCTATGTAGGTGGGAATATTATGCTTACAGTTGTACCTGTGTCATTTTGGAAACAGAAACAAATACCCGCAAAGATTCATTAGGCTTACAGAAAGGGTGACTTTTAAGCCAGAGGTAAGGTCTTAGGATTAGTATTCTTATGCCTCCTTTCAGCCACATTATTTAATTACAATTTAGTACAATATACAGAAACGTTTTTTGCTTTTTTTATTACAGTGAAAACAGGGCATACTGAGATCAAACCCAGCGTGTTTCAAACAGACTAAGAAGTTTTCTTAATGAGTTTTCTTAAAAAAGCAATTTCTTTAAGAGCAATTGAAATATTGAAAACAGGTTTCCTACAGGTGTGTCTTTTAATTTTCCCTCTGCCACTACTACCAGATTCCTCCTGTGTCTGATGGTTACCCTGCAGCTGTGAGTGGCTGGCTGAGAGGGACATGCTGCTCAGCCAGGCAGTGGCTGCCTGGAAAGGTACAGCAGCTACCTTTACTTCTCTCAGGATATTGATTTATGTCTCATACATACCCACTCACTGAAATGAAATTTAAACTAAAACGATCTTTAAACCACTTGCAAATTTGATTGAAATTGTTCATTAGCTCACAGAATTGCTGGGCAGAATGATGGAGAGACAGACACTCAGATGGTCGAGGGGGCTGGTGTTTTTACTTGCATAACCTCCTTTAAAACACTAAAGCATTTAAAAATAAAACATTTTAGCCTTTTTATTATTACATGACGCCAGTGCTGGAGCTAGGATATGGCACAGGGATATGATCATGTGACTTGGCATGTTAACATAGTGCATGCACTGCCAGAATCAGTGAGGTAGGAATATACTGTAAATATAGACACTAGATTTTGTAACAAAAAAAAGGAAATATCTGTATTTTAAAATAAAGGATATTCTCTGAAACATTTTAAAACTTTTCTGAAGGAAATAATATATGGATTTTTCTTAAACCTGACAATTTTTGTTTGCACAGTAAATTGCATCAAACCATATAGAGACCAACAATATGTTTTGCTTCACTGAGTAATGAAGTACTTTACTGATGAAAATCTGTTTTGTGAATTATTTGTGACAAGTTTGTTAGAGATTAGAGCACATAGACCTGTCATTAATATAATGATTTAAATATTTGTTTAGAAATTTATAAACATCATTAAATTTTATGAAATACTTGGTTTAGTAGATGGGATTTAGTTTGATTGCAGTTATTGTTAATGGTTAATGTCTATGTCCTTTAAAGATTATGTGGCAGGACAGGACAGGTTTTTGTTGTCTTGTTCCCTTTGGCTTAGGCTGCAGTCTGGAAATACTGTGCCTTCCTTGGGAATGGTCAAGTAACGAAATTTATGGAAATGCAGGATAAAAATGGAGGAAGGGTGAAAGACAACAAAATCAAGAGTGAGCAGAATCTCCAATAAATGCTGAGAAAAGCAGGGAACAGAACTACTATTTAAGTCTCAAAGGGGAAGGAAAGAAAGTATTCTTTTGGGCTTGGGGAGGGGATTGTGCATAATCTGCAAACCTGAGGAGCTGCTGGCCTGGGACCATCACGGACAAGAAGACCTGGTGTCTTGCATCAGCATGAGCCTGTGGGTGTTCTTCTGCACCTTTTCTATTCTGTCTCATTTTGGATGTTTTTGTTTTGGGAAGAATCTGAGACTTAAAACTTTTCTGGGAGTGCTGATAGTGCTAGCTTTAAGGAAAAGATAGAAGCTCAAAGGTATGGCTAAATAATATGTATTTTGCAGATAGAAGTACTGATAGAGGACAAAGTTGGAGAAGCCAAAATCATAGAATCACAGAGTGATTTGGGCTGGAAGGAACCTTAAAATCATCTAGTTCCAACACCCCTGCCATGGGCACAGACACCTTTCACTAGACCAGGTTGTTCAAAATTCATCTAGCCTGGCCTTGAATGCTTCCAGGAATGGGGATCAACAAGTTCTCTGGGCCACCTGTACCAGTGCCCCATAACCCTCACAGTAAAGAATTTCTCCCTAATACTTAATCTGAACTTACCCTCTTTCAGTTTAAAGCCATTCCCCATTGTCCTGCCACTATAGGCCTTCATAATTAAAATAACATTGCAAGAATATATCTGATGATATGACAGATCAGGAAAATCAAAGAAAACGGAGATCTTAACAAAAGTTTTGATAAATATCTTTCATGAGAGCTGTTTAAGGGCAAAATCATGTGCTAGAAGAACTCTAAGAAAAATACCCTACCTAGTAGACTTTAAGGTTTTTCTCAGTGATATTTGGCATGGAGCAAATCTTTTTCTTCTCTTCATTAAAACAAGCAAACAGGCACAATTACTGACCCCACAGCATCTGAGAAAGCTACTGGATATTTCTCATGCGTCTTCTGTAGGAATGCCCCTAATAATATCATGAGGCTAATATTATTAATAATAATTAATACTTTGGAATTCACTGAAATCTCAATACAGTGTGTCACTGAATCTCTTCTGTCTGCTAGTATTTCAGTATTACTATTGCTTCAGAGCTAATGTTTACTGGCTGTACCCAAGGAAGTGTGGTAAAGTTCAATGCATCACTTTCTTCTCACAAATCACTACTTAGAAGTTGAAGACTGTAACATCAGTCAGACAGGTCAGCAGTTTTCATTTGAAGGAAGACCAGTGTCTTCAGAGCTGGTGCTGCCACCTTCCAGTATTAGTAGAAAGCAGAAGATTGAGGAAGATTCCAGAATAATTAGCATGTAAAGTACTAGGTAGTCCTGATCCACAGAATTCACCTCTGCCAATATTCCTACAATTACTCTCCAGGTGGGATGAAGATACTAGTTTTGAAACTTTTGACTTCTAAGTGCAGCTGGAAATCGAGTTCTAGTTTCCTGAAGAGAATAAGCCTGAACTGTAAGTGCCAAGCAATCTGTGTATAAATTTGCAGGAGATAAAGTTCATACTGGAAACAAAATCAATAATAAAAGCAACAACAAAGGAATTATGCCAGATTTCTGGTAATTAGTTTTTTCCATATTTTTTTTTTTCATTTAATTTTTCTAAGCTGGCATTTTGCACCCACTGACAAAATTTCAAACTCTCCTAAGGGTGTATGAAATTTCTTATACATTGCATACTAAAGATGCTACAAGCTAAATTTACCTGTTATGCAACCCTTTTGTTTCCAAAGTATTCCCTTATTTAGTTATGCAGTTAGTAGTTCTACTTTAAACATGACTGATTGCAACACTGTAAACAATTCTGTTGCTAAATCTCTCAGAGAGATGGAATTCCATTTACTCTCTCCTAGCTGCAATTTCAGATGATTAGAAAGAGAAAAACCAAAACCTAAAGTAAAAACAACCAGTCCAAAACAAGTAATGAAACTGTCTTTGTTCTCCATTCCAAAAGTTCAGGGATGCAACTAGGAATAAATTATGATAATGAAAAAAATCTGTTGAGTCAAGTGTTACACTTGTATGCCTTTTAAAAGGGAGCAACATCTTTAGACTTTTTGTAGGTGAAAACCTTTCTTTGCCAACTTGCACATCCATTTGAAACCAATCATCAAGTTTTGTTCCTGCTAACCCTTTTCATTTGTATACTCCTGTGTGAGCTCCAACATAAACAAGACTTGTAAACAGCAGACTATAGATAAGCTTTCAAAATGTTATGTGGCATTTTGCCCACATATCTGTCAAGTAAAAGGTTAGAATCTTCACTTTTTAAAGAAAAACACGCCAATTAGCAGCAAGGCAAGGCTGTCTAGAGCATGAGGTTTTCAAAGTTTGACACATCTGTAGGTGCAACACAAGCCATTTATCTGTATGAAGCTCCCTTTCATCTGCTGGCAAGAGAGAATCCAGGGAGGGGACCGCCTCTGAGGAATTTGCTCTCAGGAATTAGAAAATGAGGTTCCTTGGCCAGTGTGTCCAGTATATCTACAACTGGGTAACGAGGTAGAAGATGATTGTTTTGCCTTGTTTGACTACCAAATTGAGGCCTCAATACTGGTTTCAGTGGCATAATCCCCAAATAGGATTGTCAAATACTCTTATCCCAACTGTGCAGGAAAATGAGGGAGACTTGAGGGCTTGCTTCCTGGCATGGGCTAGTGTGACTTCAGGTCACAGCAAAAGCTGGAGAGTGATGACAGCAGCCTGTGAGGGGCCACTGGTCCCTGTCCTGATGGGGCATTGGCAGCCGATGCTCAAGGCCATGCAGGACTTTGGCTTCATCCCCTCAACACATTGGCCATCTGAGATAAGCTGAACTGACAGTTGGCTGCCAGCACACAGCAGTAGGGGTTTGTGCCCTCCTTAGAGCTAGGGGCAAGTGAGAGAGGAAATAATGTTTCTAGAAGTCATAATTCCCTTCTCTGTTTGCTCCTGGGATGTTGCTGCTACACATCCCCCTTTCTGCAGGCAAACTGTTGTCTTACAGTCTTGTCATAAGTGATTAGTCAGAAGCCAGTGCTATAAAAAAAGCCAGAACAGAATGTAATAACCAAGGTGCAAAATTAACATTTAAAAAATCCTATAACCTGCTGCTAAAACAAAAACAGATCCTAAAATTAAAATATGAAGTACTTTAGCCTTGAGACCACTAAAAATGCTTACTGAATTTTTCCATCTTTATAAAAGACATATGAAACAGGCTTGATTTTTTAAAATTGTGACGTGTCCATGTCCTGGAAGTTAGGTCCTTTAAGGCATCTTAAAAATGAGTACATAAAGTCATTTTTGACTCTTAAAAAATGCATATGTTGAATAAATGATGCAAAAAATAAAGTCAAACAAACAAACAAACAAACAAATCCATGCAAATATAAATCTTAGGTAGTATTTCTGTCATTAACATTGATGTGTTAGGTACCAAAACAGGTTTAGTTTTACACAAGAAAGTGTATTCATGCCTGCTGCCCTGAGGAATTTAGTGTCAGTGAATTAACATAAATGAATTGCTACAATTTTCTGTTTTATTACAATTTCTAAAATTGTTAGCAGACTTAACGGTTCTACATACATCTAGAGATAACATCTGAATTGCAAATAAATCACTACAAAATATATGTTGCAGACAGTTTTATTTAATGTGCAGGGGCATTAAATATTCAAAGGGATAACTTCTGCCATTTGCCTATTCCACTAAATGTGTCTGCTGTGGTGTGTAAAGGAGGGTGTACTATATTGGGAGGGGTAATATTTTAAGGTAAGATTTGTTTTACACTACAGGTATTTAATTTAGAGCTAATGAGTCAGTTATGTTATTAAATAGTATAGCTATTTTAAATACATTTATTTAGATGTAGAGAATATATAATTAGGTTTTTTATCCTTTTTCACTTTGTATTTCTTAATAGTTAGTTCCTGTTTAACATGTAGTAACTTGTATCAAACCTAAATGAAATGCTTTTTGGAGGATTGCTCTTTAAAGTTTTACAGAAGAAGTAAAATTTGCTTTTTTAATTAAAAACTTATTTGAAAAGACAAATTAAGGGTATGTAAGCATCTCTGAGGCACAAGAACTCGCCCTTTGGTTATGGTGAATGACGATCCAGCATCACTTATATCCTTGTTTGTGCAATCTTGAAGCCACACAGCCTCACTGCCTGGGAAACTGTCTGCCAGTGTGCTGCAGTGCAGCCCCTCCGTAACGTTCACTGCCACCTGATGTGTGAGGGCACAAAGCCTGTTTCGGAGTGCACCAGTCCAGTTCAACATCTTACCCTTATTTGAAGGTGGTTAATGACTCAGGGTATCAAAAAGCCGCATTCTTTGTGACAACTGGCTGACACTTTTGGGGTTTTGTCCCATTAGAACAGTCTGACATAAATACAGTTTATCTGGAGAGGGACTGACATCTTTGGTAGATGGACTTGATACAGTGGAATGAAATCCCACAAAAAACAATGACCATTTTACACCTCAGCAAGTTTCTGCTTCAGTTGCAAGGCTTTTCTCTTTACTAGCTTGCTTTAATGAAAATATATGCAAAATTTGTACATAGGTAATTTTAATTTATAAAGATGAAACAGGTCACACACTTCTCTTTCAAGCAAGGGTTCCAGAACAAAATTAAAGTAGATTAATTTGTAGTGCTTGGTACACTAATTATTAGATGTTCTCATCCTACAGTAATGAATGTCTATCAAAAAACCTGTCTGTTGGAGAAGACTACATATGACCAAAAGAAAGATAAAATAATTGCTAATATGAGATGTCAAGCTGTATGAAATATATTAGGTCACAAAAATGTCTGAATTCAGACATCATTGAGCTCTTATTACTAGACATAATCATATAGAAAACTGCTGAAGAAAAGCATTTTAAATCACTTTGCTGTTTTCTTCTCTAAGAAAATGTGACATTCCTGATTGTCTCTGATCTTTAAAGTCATGTTAGCATAGCATTCACTTCTTCAGCAGACATAAATTGGCTCTATGGTATTATGACTGTAGTCCTGATCCTGCTCGCTTGCAAAACTTTACCAGGTGGCTGCGTGTTGCATTTTCCTACTAAAGGCTCATCAAAGCATAGCCAGGTTTCAGCCTTCACCTACATGATCATCCTGTCATCGTTTGGCCCATGTGATGCAAAAATCACAGAAGTCCCCATGCAATTGAATTTCTAAAGGAAAACAATTAATTCATGAACTTTTAAACACAACTTCTTTCAGGGTTTTTTTGTTTGGTTGGGGTTTTTTTAACTAATGAGTGAGGAGAATTCTAAAGTTTTTCTTGTGACTTTTCTAAAGCATTTCATGTGTCAAGCTCTTTGGTTTACAGACGTTTTGGGAAAGCATTCACAAACAGGGTCATTGTTTATTGTCTTGTTGTAAACAGCAACTCTCTCAAACAGAACAGCTGGCTACAATACCCTGGGAATTGGACCCAAATCTCTGAAAAGCCACTTATCATAGAGTAAATGCATGAAAGAAAAATGTTAAAATATCACAAGAGGATCTCAAAGAGATCAAATTATTGTCTATGCTGTCTAGCTGAAAGAGTCAAAAATAACATATAATACAACATTACACCTGGTAGACCTAAATAATATATCACTAAATGCCCACATAGATGAGGTGTATGGCCTCTACTAAGAAACTAAAGTAAATTTGAATATTAATACTTAATATTTTTATTCTGTTTGGACACATTATTCTTTTTCAGTATGTTCATTTAGAGTTGAAGCTGTGGATGCTCACTGGTAGATTCTAATACATGTCCTCTTTCCAGTCAGTGGACCAAAAAAGAAAAATGACAATAATTAGTGTTCACACCTAATCGCATAAAGGGAACAAAGATGCTTAATACACAGAGTTAGGCAAATACAAATATGTTGGGGGACTTACTATTGTGCATAAAATTATTAAATTACTTCATAGTTGGCTATAGAATAACCAAGGCCTAGCATTTATCCTTCTGAACAGAACAAATTCTCATTGGGTTTAACAGGTCTTTTCCAGTATTAAGCATATTTAGGCAATTAATTAGGAAGAAAGAAATGATAAAAACATGACCTTTTTTCCTTCTGTGGAGTAAATATCAGGTGTCAATATTAACAGTAATGCAGCTAACATTTTTAATGTATCAGGACAACTATTTGGAATATTGACCTATGGAATAAACAAATATTGAGGTTTTGTCATCCCTTCTAAATGTCACAGCACTGAAAATTACACAGGGAGAAAATTGGAATGTTAAATGGAATGATGCTGTGTTCCACAGCAACAAGGAAACTGAGACCCATGGGCTAAACACCAATGATGACCCTTCCTTCCTTCCTTCCTTCCTTCCTTCCTTCCTTCCTTCCTTCCTTCCTTACT
>VZTJ01006501.1:286698-305126 GCA_013397795.1 Orthonyx spaldingii
TCCTTCCTTCCGTCCTTCCGTCCTTCCTTCCGTCCTCCCTCCCTCTCTGCCGTCCTTTCTTCCTAACTTCCTTCCTTCCTAACTTCCTTCCCAACTTCCTGTAATTTGCATTGAATAAATGTGATCTATTCATTAGAAAGGAAAGGTTAGGAGACAGCCAGTTTTAAACATGGAGAATTATCTTCATCCTTCTGAAATCAAATAGAATTTTGCAATTCGCTACCATGGCAGCAAAAGTGGTACTGAAAGAGGGCTGGTTTTGTTTTTTTTTTTTTTTTTAATTTTAGCATAGATGAGCACAACTATGATTTTTTTTTGGGGTTAATAATTTAGAAGATTTCTACCATACCAGCCAGAGAAACACTATACTGTTAAAAGGTAATGTAAATTATTTAAAACTAAGTATGTAAATATACTTGGTTGCCACACTGAAATTTTGCTTTTGTTTGGTCCAGACATCTATTGAAAAAGAAAAGAAAGTCTGTTCCAGTGAAATTTGAATTTTTTATTTTTTATTTTTTTTCAAATACAATACTTACAATCAAAATATTTAGATTTAGTCATTATCAAAACTAACTCACTAGCACCACAAAGTGGGAGTAGAGTCTCTGGTACATTTTTACTAACACCAGTGCAATTACACCTGACATTAACAGGTGTGGTCGAATTTAGCAACTTGTTTTAATTATAGATGTCAATATTTCTAGCATTGTTGGTGTATTGCAAAGAAAGAATAATAAGCAAACTTCTGCCAACATTGTTACAGTAGATAGATGAATGGTTGGCACATCTCCAGATGTGTGGAGTATGTGTCACAAATGTGAAACCATGTCTGAGTTTAAGCAGCTAGTGACCAGTGCTGTATGTGGAGCTCTCAATCAGATAAATTCCTATATCACTTTATAATGATATATTTTTATCTCTTTTGCTGTTGAAATTGTATTGATGAGTTGGAGAGGGGATTGTTTTCCCACAGTAGCATCAGATACAGAACTTTTAGTGGATTTTTTTATTTCTCATTCATCTACATATTACAGTTTAAGAAGCATCCTTCTAATTAATCAAGTTAATTACATATCAAGATGCAAACCTCATGTGGCCAGGGTTTTTTTAATATTATTTCTTTTGTTAATTCATTTCATAGCCAAACTAAAAGAAATATATCACATACACTGCATTTTCTTCAGAGTTACTGATTTGCTGCTGCAAGTTTTTCTTTCCATTTCCTACTGCTTCTATCAATAAAACTGACAACAGTTGCCCTTAGATGTTTCTGGTATTATAAGACCATCAGCAGTAAAGATTTACAAACATTTATTTAGCTGACAATAAATTATAGAATCGTGTTGCTTAATAGCTGAATTATGGGAAAGACTTGTATGATAAACAAGCTGAAATGCCCCTCGACTGAGGAAACTCCTAAGAATAAAAGGTTCTCTTGTGATGTCTTGCCTGTGATTTCTTTCCATGATCCACCCGGTTTTTTTGGGTTTCTTTTCTGTTTTACAGATTTAGGTATACTTGTCTTTTTTTCACTAGGAGCTGTTTCAGTGAAAGGCAGCATATTTATTTCAAAATTAACTGTGGCTCAAGGCTCTTGTGAGAAAGTCACAGACCTCATATCATACTGTCAGGGGTCATGTCTTAATGAAAATCAAAAGTATACTTTACTCCACCATAAAGTCCAGGCTGTTCTTTAAATATGTATCAGCTAGTTGTGGTCAACCTTCAAAGGAAAGGCAATCTGGTGAAGGAATCAAATTTTTCAAGTATATCTGACTCACACATAGTAACCACTATTCCTTTCCTTTGCTGCACTCTAAATCTGGAGAAGAGAATTGGAGATGTTTCTGTTGTTTACTTAGTATGAATATGTTTAAATGCTACTTTGTATATTTATTTACAGTGTGATGCAAGATGATGAAATAAATTTCATAATTATTTCGTCAACTTCATCATTATATCTTCAACTTCACAAATACCTCATATTTTCAAAAACAAGCCTTTTGCTCCAAAGCACTCATAAACAAATTTACACAGAATGCACAAAGAAACATGAAAGAGGAGTGTTAAGTTGGTTGGCAGGTTAGAGCAGAGAGGATATTTTAGGTGCTGTAAACAGTTTTGGGAATAGAAAAAGGAAGTCATGCATGAGATATGGATACACACAGTATGCAGGACTGTATCAGAGCCAGGTAAGAGTAAGGACTCAGTCCACTTGTAGACTAAGGCAGACTCTTGCAAAGCCTCGAAATTGCAGAGGAGAAATTTGACCTTGTAGAGTAATGAGACAGAAAACCACCTGAGAGACTGAGAGAGAACTTGACATGATCAGAGTCATGAACAAGAAAGATAACCCTGGATGCAGTGTTTGGAGTGGACTGAAGGACGGAGATTAGAGGGAAGAAGGTTACAGTGGCTAAGAGGTCACAGCAGGTGAGAGATAATGAAGGCAAGAAGCATGGAGGAACAGAAGATGAATAACTGAAGATATTGTAGATAGAGAAAAGAGATGATTTGGCCAAGGAGCCCAAATTCAGATATTTGAAAGTTGATGATTATGTGAAAAAAAGTATTCAAGGCTCCAGCTGTGTTTATTTACTATTCTATTGACATGCTGCAGCCAACTTACTGTAGAAAAAGTCACAAAGCATTTTAGATCATCTTTATCATTATCTGTCTCTATATATTCACATGTATTGATAGCTATTTTTATATTTTGATTGTAGAGAAGGAATATGGAAATCAGGTGACACAAGTTTATTTTGCTGACTCTACCACTGATTAGGCCTGTGATCTTGGACAGGTTCTGGTTGCTGTGCTACAGTTTGTCTGTAAAGCAGTGAAAGCAGTTATTTCCTTTCTTTGTAAATTTATAGATGAAAAAGGATAGATACTGTTCAGAAGACCTAGAATTCTCTGTAGAACTCAAAACAGCATCCCAGTGCCTGATACTGGGGTGGGTCCAGATGTGTTTGGGGTTGCAAGAAAGTTGAAAATGACTGTGCCCAAGGACATAGTTTTGACTGGAGGTGTCACAGCTCACTGGTGTCTGAAGCCATAAATATATTTGCAGACACACTTCACCCACCAGTTGGCTCTGTGGATTATATGTGGCTTTGGAACATGTGTTGTCAAAAGAAAATGATGGTATTCTTCCCTAAGAATGCTTCATTCAACATGCCAAAGGACTTTTTAATATACTGGTAAAATAAGACATAAAACAGACAAAATACTTGTTGGGAATTTCAGCTGGGAGTACCAATATATTTGGAGTGTCACAATTCTAGTTCAGAAAAACTGCAGAGAACAAATAATCATGCCATAGAAGACAGAAAGAAAAAAAAATATAGCTAGCAGATTAACCATAAATGTAGAAAGAAAGAGTACCTCAGCAGTAAACACAGACATAACAGTGACTTTAATTTTTGCTAAATCACAGTTAGACTCTGCACTGATGAGTTAAAGCAAAAAAGGGTAGAAGCTGGTAAAGAATATTCTTTCCTCTGAGGCACTTCTGCCTTAACAATGTTCTTTGTACTGCTGATGCTGAAGCTAAGATCCCAAGAGGATGAGGAAGAGGGGCAAGGCCCTTCACTATAGTGCTGAATGTGGCTATAACTGCCAGCTTTTCACCAGCTGAAATTCTGAATGCCAGAATTTCTGTGGAGGTAATTTCTGTGGCTTATTCCTCCTGGTTTTCTCCCTGTAAGCTGTGAGTATAGAAACCTGTTTGAAACATCTGCTGTTCAGATAAGTCAATATTTAGAAAAAAAATTAAGAGATTAATAGCGTTTAAAACATTAACTGCACAACAAAAGAATGTCCAGTAAATAGTATCTTTTGTATTTACTGTAGGAAATAATGTTGTTAGAGAGCAGAAAATTCTTAAAGGGATAAAGATCACTCAGGAAGAGATCTTTCTAATGTGGTAAAGGAATATAATACTGAAAATAATCTGTTGAACATGTAAGAAAAACTTTTTGGCTTTCTAAATTAAATTGTTGCCATTTGCTTCTGAGACAATTAGCAAGTGTCAGTTAGAAGACACAATAGATTATATACCCAATTACTTTCTCTTTTTAGACAACAGTTTGCAGTCACAAGAATGTGTGAGGAGTTTTAATCAAAGATTAGAACTTTTTAATTAAATATGACTGTATGTGACTAGTCATTTGACATTAATTACTGTTTTAGTTGGATTCCTTTTGATTTGTAAAAGACCCTGAGCACTGCAAAAATTATGTCACATCATAGAAACTGCTGATTATTAAACCAAAAAGTTTTCGTCATCAGCCCATCACTCTCCTGAAAAAGAAATGTAATTTCAAAAGTGAAACGGCTGGCATAGAGGAGACCAATGAGTTTTGAAAGCAAAATAGCAGATGGTACTTCAGCTGACTTCCCTTAGAAGGGACAGTCTGAAGGCACTTAATTGTAATGATTGATAAGGTCTTCTGTCAATGCTCAGCAAAACTTTCAAGGGGCTAAACAGCTGGCATGAGGTTCATTTGGAGTTTTAACTAGCTGACTACCCTTTGGGGTGTCCTAAAGCTAACTAGCATCACTGATATTAATAGAGGACATCAATCAAAATGAAATGCTCTTGCAGAAACTGATCTGAGACTTCAAGTAATATTTTAATTTGTTGGCCTACAGAGAAGAGGATAAATGTTAACAGTGTCCTTGTGAGATAACTTTAAATTCAAGTCCAATGGTGGCATCAGTATTTGCGAGTTCTTTTGTGATTTTGGCTTTTTCATACACTCCACTTATTCAGAATAGAGTGGGAACAATGACAATGAAAATCCTTATCTGAACAGTCTGCATAAAGGGAAGGGAAAAAAAAAAGAGAAAGATATAAAAGGAGCAGGAGTAATTCTTAGCTCGTGTAAAGATTAGGGGTGAACTTCACACAAACACACACACACACTCAGAGTCACTGAGTGACTTTTGTGATGAACTTTTAGAGAAAGGGGAATTAAGAAAGCTGCTAACCTGCAGTGGCACAGTGCAGCATCTGAATGTGGGGCTTGAATGTGTGTATCTGTAGCTCTTTTCTTAGCCCACCGAAATGGTGCTCAATGCCGAGCTACTGGGCTTGTCTGTCACGGAGCTTGTTCCTAAGGATGACAGCTTGCCTGAAACTCAGAGTGGGCAATTAATGCCTCATGGAGAAAGTTTGGAAATGTTTGAACTGGTGATAGTCTGATTGCCAGCAATACCAAATACCAACCTGGACTTGTGTGTCTCTGTTTTGCCACAGTCTAACCATGCTCATAAGTTTTAAATTGGCAAAGCAATTAAAAGCCTGTTTCAGACCCCAAAGTAACAAAGCACATTGCACTGAGACTCTTTTGTGGGCAGAAGTATTGACATGATAGAAAGAATTAATATTAGTTGGAATTAGCTAATCTCCATAAATTGATACCTGATTTACATGCTAGTCTGCTCCTTCTGGCTATCAGCATAGGAGGTTAATTTGCAGTTTGAGTAACAGTTGAATGGAGTAAATTTACTTAATGGAAAACTGACGTCTAGTTTATAACCTGGTCTGAAACTCAACAGATCAGAGTTCATTTCTGTGGCAGTCTTCCTATATGACTGTAAAAGAAATGTCTTTCGATTTCTTTGTAACTAGACTTTCTAACTATAGAAAGATGGTACCTTTCTGCTTCACTTAGTAGAGGGTAGGACTCTGAAAAGTAACCTGTTACTGGCACTGGTGCAGTGCCCGGGACAAACAAATGCTCCTAAATACTGTTGTTATTTCTAGCATAAATTGTATTTATGCCTATTTTTCTAGTTTAGCCTCCAGCCTGCTACAGTCTGAAAATCACTATGGAAACTGTGATAGTAAATGTGGTATTTAGCAACCAGTCTTCATACGACGTCTAGGTTAAATCTTTTGCTAAAATGATCTGAATCACTGTGTATTTCCTATAGGAGTGCAACCTCTCCTGAAATGGACAGAAGAGTTCACTCCATTCAGATAAAAAGATTCCATTTAAAGTGAAAAAATCTATCGGTTGTGTATGAAGACAAACACTGTAGGAAACTTTAGTTCTAGAATGAATGAAAAAACGTGTGCTTTATTATTGAAGAGATACTATTTTTCAAGGGAGAAAAAAAAAACACTGAGGAGGAACACAAAATTATCATAGCATTTTGTATTCACTGCATCAGTTATTTCCCAAAGAAAGCCTATCAGTTAAAATGATGAATTTTAACCTTTACCAATTCTTCTAGAGAACATTCAATTTATATTCTTCAGGCACTTTGCTACTTGTTCACCATACTGATGTAAAATTATTGTTTTTGTAATATTTATAAAAATCTAGTTACAAGTTTTCAAGGACATATTTAACTTTTTTTTTCCAAATCTAAACCCTGTAGTATAAGTTAAGAAACAAATGAAACAAAAGTTAACATATGGCACACTTATATGCCTTAATACATTAATATTTAAATAAAGTATTATATTGAATACAAGTCTGGTGGTCAATAGAAAATACAAAGGTCATATTATCACAGAGTACAGGAACTTTTAAGAGATGAATACCAATGGATAAACATTTCTGCATATAGTCTTTTTTCCTCATTGCTCCTATGAGATCAAACAATGCCTATGTGAAATCAATGATTTCAAACTCCCTTTATGAAACCCATCCTGTAACTGCTGTTGGCAGAACTAAACTTAAAAAACAAACAAGCTAGCAAAAAAAGAAACAAAAAACCTCTGGTTTGACTATAGGTTTGAATACTGAACTTTGTTTAATTTGTGTATCAAAAAATTTCTGTAGCCATGGAGTCGATATTTCTTTAGCCACTTCAGGGCTCTGGGCCCCCTTTTTAAGAGAGCAATAGTGTTCCAAATGAATACTGCAGCCCTTGATTACTGCTGCAGTGTTGCAGCATTAGATGCTATCATTGCTTTGCAGTGTATTGGGTGATAGGCCCAGGATGCAAAACTGCCAGCACACTGAACAAGGAGATGGTGTGTAAGAGGGCCATGAAGAAATGGGATGACCTGGATGTTTACTTGCCTTCTGTTAAGATCATTTTTGTAGAGTAAGGTTAACAACTGCAAATTCTTCAGAGAATTTTTTTACTTTTCTTTTTTTTTCTCCTTATTTTCTATTAATTCACTTTTCAAAATTATGTTTCTGTTCCTTCAAAATGAGTGGGCATGTGGATCTCTGTAGGGGATCTTGGATCTTTTCTGGAGAGCATTCTGAGCAAGCACAGAGATAGGAAGTGCAGGGATTTGCCAAGGGTGAGAGAAGTAGGAAGCAGTGAGGGGTATAGCAATGAATTGGTATCCTGCAGGTCAGGAATACTGAAAGCATTGTTAGAAGCTTCAGGGATGACAGAAGCAGTGTCCGTACTAACTATAGAGGACTGTGCTATTTGCTCCAGCTGGGAAGCTTCCAAAATCACTGAAATAAAGTGTAGAAGCAAGGATTTACTTTTAAGATCATGGAGGAACTAAAGTGGGGGAAAATGGTTTAGTTTATAAGTTAATTATTAATTGAACATTTTTTTACCACCCTAGTCACTTTGAGTCTTTCTGTCTAAAAATTTAGCTATGCTAGTTGAAAGAATTGATGAAGCCTGAATTTTCAGTTTCCTTCAGAGAGGTCACTACGGCAAAAAGATCTAGGCTGGTCCTTCTCAAAGATTTGGCTGCTTTGGGTCCTGCCTAAGTTCTTGTAGATATTCCAGTGTATCTGAAATACTCAGAATGTGTTTCAGGCTTTGCTATGAAGCACACTGAGTAGCCTCTGTTTTATGAAATTTTAATCCAATTATGAAGACATCTACCAGTTTAATGCTGTGAGAAGTTTGGTGTTAATATGCATGGCCTCCGGCAAGAGCTTAGTTATAACGGGGATATTACCAGTGGAAATGTTAGTCACCTCCTAAGTGATATCAGAGATTTGCAAATGTCACTGGTACAAAACCTTCCCACATAGATAGCTAAAGCAGTAGTTGTAGCCTAAGAATAAGCTCCAAAGGAAAGCTTATGTTATTTGCTGTCGGGGTGGCCCAGCCTGTGGCTGTGGTCACTGAGAGTGAGGGTCAATCAGCCACTCCTGCCTTCTCCATGTGGTTAAATGAAGAAACTAGATGGTCAAATTATTCCCCTCAGAACAGTGAGTCTGAGGGGGATGGGGAAGGCAGGCGGGGGTAGTTTCCCGCCACTCAGGGTTGTCAATCAGGTTCCATCTCCTCCCCCGTCCCCTCACAGTTATTTTAATATTCATAAGTTACCCGAAGGTTCTGTTACCAGGTTCTGTTGATTGGTTAAGTTAATGTATTCCACCACTCTGTTGCTCCATTGGATGTTCCCCGGTTACGTATTGTGCCCCCATTGGTTTATTCCCTTGTTCCGCCCCTTGGACTGCCCCTTTTCTGGGCCCTTTTAAACCCCTGCTCGCCCTCAGATTCTGGCTCTTTGTAGCACCCCCCCTTCAGTGCAAAAAACTGGAGTTGCTGGTACTTTGAGTCCTCCCGCTCCTTCACCGCCGCGCTGTTACTTTGTTACCATCGACACTGCCAGCTCCCTCGGATGAGCTGCACCTGCTTGTGCTGCTGCTGCTAAGGAGACCAGAATCTGCTCAGCCCGGCTGCTGCAGAGGTCTCGGCTGAGAGCCAAGCGTAGAAGGTCGCACTCAAGCCACCGGGCAGCTTGAGATCGGGCAATGCCCCGGCAGCGACAATTTGCTGTATCCCAGGAACTGAATTTTGCTGAATTAGACACCTAAGAACAGAATGTATAGATATTGGATTGTTAAACAGAGAGATATCAAGATCAGTCCACTTGAAATTATAAAAATAGATGTCTAAACACCCCTTCCCTTGCAGTTTGAGAAAGTAACTCTGAGACACACTTAGCTGCCTGCATGAGGCTGGACCTCATGTAGGAGTCTGCCTTTCATACGAGTAGCTCAGTGTTTAGAGCAGTTGCCACAACAGCTGGAGATTTGCAATAAAACCTAATTCTTCTATTCCATAGGGCACTGCAATGAGTAGAGAAGAGCCAGAATTGCATTCTGGTCCATACACTTGCTGTCACCATAACTTTTTTATCTAATGGCACTGCAATGTAAATCGGGTAGGGAAGTCAGTGCCCAGATCGCCCTGCTATTGGGTACTTCAAGCACTGTGCTGTGTTCTTCCACAGCTGTTGTACATGAACGTAGAATTCTTGCTTGGCACTCACCTTTTGAATTCATTCCAAGCTCTTCTGAAGAAAAAGTCTGATTTAAGTATGTGTTTGGTTCTTTCCTAAAGTTAGTTTGCATTAAGTTTGAGAACCTGCCTTAGAATGAACAGGAGTTGATTTGACTATCAATCACTTAAATAAATTTTTGAAAAAAGTTAATGTATATTTTTTCTACATTTCATTATTGTGCAGTGGGGAAAAAATCCTTTCTGTGACAATGACAAAAGTGCACAGATCTATTTTAAGCTTGGCTAACTGACACAGGAAATATTCTATATCTGTAAGTAGATAGCCAGCAATTTATTCATCCACATTAGGAATGAACAAGAAAATGAAATAAAAATTCCCCTGCAGAATTAGCAAAAGTTCTCAGTTTGACAGAGGGGATGGAACTGTAAGACAATAACATTGAACATAGTGATTTTCTACTGCATTTACCTCAGGCAATAGCACAGTGATATTTAAACAAGTTAATAATTATATGAAAGATGTCAAATAAAAAACATTCAAAATTCAAATTTATATAAGACTGTGAGATATGGTAAGGCTTCTAACTTGTATAAGTAGGTAACACAAATCCAAAGACAATTCTTTTTCAGGATGTCATAAGAGTTGTGGGTGTTGCTGGTATATCTTTGGTAAAAAATGAAGAGTTCTTAGACATAGATTTTCTTTGATGTCTTTCATTACATGTCAAAGTCAGTACATAGTAAGTCACTTTATCTCTAGGGAGATGTTTCTCCCTATATTTTTGCCAGTCTTTGTAATTATTAAAGGAATGGATGAAAAATACATTTTAATCCCTTATATGGGGTACATAGAAGACAGGTGAAGGATTGTGCCATATAGCACACCCCCTGCGCTTCAGGGGATGCAAGTGAGACAAGTCTGCAGCTTTTCCAAAGTACCCCACCTAGAATGTTTGTACTGCAGATTGCTTGAATTAATGGTTTCACTCCACAGATTGACCCCTATTGCACTATACTGCTTCCTAATGTAGACATACCTTCTAATCCTAAGTCTTCCATCAAGCTATTATAAAGTCAATAAATTTACAAATATTGTTCATGGGCTGCTACTGCTTTTCTAAGTTTTATTTAAAAATAAGAAATAAAAAAAGGTTCTATTTTCTTCCTTTCTTAAGGTGCTAAATTTGTGTCAGGTACAACTACATAAACAGAATATCTTGAGTGATATCCAGGCAGTGGTATGTCAGAGCTGCCACCTGTTTGCACATCTGAAGAGGGTTTTTTCCTCAAGACAATCTCTTCTGCAATTCGGATCATTGTCTGAAAATACTTCTGTGGATCAAAACAACAGGGGTTCATTCTTTAGAGAAAAGGGTTTATATTAGAAGGAAATGTATTAAGATCCAGGAACATCATTGATGGGACATCTATTGGTATTCCATTGAGGACCTTGATATAAACATCATAAACAGCATTGTGAGGGATCGCCAGATCAATGGAAGATCGTGATATGAGAAAAACAGAATAACATAGATGACTACAGTATTGAAGGAGAATGAAAAATAGTTGTATCAAGTGCAATGTCATTATCTTAGAGGGCAATAAAGTGGGAGCTAAATCAGATGCAAGTTAAAAAATAAGAAGCAAGAACTAACTGTAATAGTCTATCAGGGAACAACACTCCCTTATCAAGCAATTACAACCCTACTATGTAGCACGTAAAATTACTTCAGCAGAAACAGTAGAAACAGATAAATAATAATGTCTCCATGCAAGGACCCCTAAGTTTGAAATTTAAGTTTGTATTTAAATCTTACAAACTGTTGAAAATATTCTTATATTGCAAGACATTTTGCAAGATTCTTTTTTTCTGAGAAGCAGATAACTTGAGTTTTGAGATTCTTCTTTTCTTGAAGAAGTAGAATTTCCCGTAGAAATACCAGTTGAATTCCCCTATTAGGGTAAAAGAACTAGCAATATAAATATTTGATCAGCAGATTGTTGAAGACAAATAAAAACCACAGATCATGTGCTGGAGGCAAAGGGATAAGAAGAGAACCACTGATAGAAATTATCACTATCCTCCTTTGCTTTCCATCTGCTGGCCCAAATAATTTAAAACTGTAATAAAAAGTAAACACATATGTGCTGATTACATGTAGGAAAAAAATACCAAAAATGAACATAAATAGTGATTAGGTCTTATGTCATTGTGTGTGTATCCTTCTCCCTTGGCCCTTAGACCAGAAAACCCCTGTATGCCAACTGTGAGTAACCAAAGACAGTCAAAAATACCTGGTGTAAGAATTAATTATCATTAGAGCTGTCATTATTCATTTGTAAACAAAAGACTTGGAGTCAGAAAGAGCTAGTGTTTGAATTTCAGTAATGAAGACACTTCTAGTAGGAGTGACATATTCCACCTACACAGCCTTGTCAGGCTTGGTGCATCTAGAATATGCATAATTCAGAGCTCTGCAATAACAGTTCTCTGTAATAGGTCTCTAGTCTGTCTAACATCAAGCCAGTATTAAGAGGTTAGGAGCTACTGTCATGCATGAGGTGAGTCATTTGCTGCTGAGATCTTGAAAGGAAGACTAGTAATTAACACATATATTTTTAGCAATCTAAACTGTTCCTGTATCACAATCCAGAACTCCATGAGATGGAATGTCTCAGCTTATCCAGCAAAAACTTCACTGCTCCTTGCATACTCACTGTGGCATTCCTTACAAGACAGAATTAATTGTGTTTGTTCAACAGAGCAAAGCCTTCAGGCCAGCCCAAATTGTCAGTGTCTCAGAGAAATTCTTTGGAGTCATCTTGCCATGAACATTTTATCTTTTTTAGAGGTAGGGAACTTTTCCTCTTGTGAACAAGTCTTATTGTTCCCTGACTTGGAACAACAAGTTTCAGAAAGGGAGTATGTTTCAGAGCTGCAGCCTGGAGGCAAGTGGACAAGCAATAAAACCCTGCTTATTCCCACTCCAAAAGCTGTTAACATGAGTTGAAGTCAGGCAGACACCCTACTCTAAGTGATTTTTCCGACTGCGTATTATGTTTCCTGCAAATGATAGAGCATTGCTACAAGACTTTGAAATAGTTTTCGCTGCTAACTTGTGAATAGATAATCATAGAATCATAGAATCATTTGGGTTGGAAGGGACCTTAATCTAGTTTGAACCCTAGTGGGCAGGGACACCTTCCCCTAGACCATTGCTCAAAGCCCTATCCAACCTGGTATGTTGCTCCTAATCAATTTGTAAAACCAGTTGCCCTTCTATGTCTCTGTTTAAATTTCTTTCTCTTTCATGTCTTTTCTTTATCACAGTTTTTTGTGGTACTTATTTTCTCCTTCTTCCTAGAATTAAAACTTCACTGAATAGTCCACAGGAGGCCAGGTTAAGTGAGTGCTAGAAATACTGTAAAGAAATATTTTCAACACAAGCAAGTAAATATTTTCCAGCTTTGAAATTATATGAACATATATCTACTAAAAATACTTCATCAAACATGGCATGGACTAGAAAAAATTGAATCAAATAAACATTTTGTTTGGACTCAAATGTTGTGACATTTAAGACATGCCACATTTTAATTTATTTTATTTTGTTCTAAAATTGTCTAATACATTATTTCACAAGCATTAACATAAAACTTTTATTGCAAGCTACTAATTACTCTTTTCGAACAACCACATGGGGCCTTAATTAAAAATTGTAATCCATTTCAAAATGTACATGCATATAATGAAAACACAATTCAAATGTGTTGTCAGATAACTGGATTTTATTACTTAAGTTTAAGGAAATAGATATATTTTCTAAAAAAACAAAGCTCAGAAGGCATGATATTTCTTAATGTTGCTGTTCTCTGCTATCCAGCAGTGAAAACAATAATTATTATCAGTTCTTCATGTTCTTAGAGTTGGCATTGGTACTTGTTTGCATGAAGAATGCAATCATGCAAAAGCACAGTAGCACTTTAGAGGAAGAGAGGCTGCCAAAGTCTCTGGTGAGGCTTGCCAAAAAACCACTCACAGTAGGGTGTCTCAACTAGCTCTCTATGTGTATATAGGTCCTGCTCTTAAGGATAATCACCTGCTACTGAATAGAACTATTCATTGAGGCTGAGGGATTGTCTGAAACAGTCTCAAATCTTTCAAAATTGCAAAGTTGCCAACACTTTCTCAGGAGTCTCTTGATTCCTGGTTAACTTGGTCTTGGTGCCATGTTAATACTACCACCCAGCCTTGGAGTTGGAGTGAGCTTATAACCAGACAGGTGAAATTTGGGCTAGATTGCCATATGCATCTTTACATCTATCTAGGGATAGTATTTCAATGTATCTTATCAGTCTCTCAGTGTATCTTAAAAAAAAAAAGGCTTCACAGAAAATTCTGTTCTGCTCATGCTGTCATCCTTCTTTTTCATTTTACATGAGACAAGGTTAATTGAGCCCAGAATGAAAAAGGCATGGTGAACTCAGATATATGTCACTCAGCTGAGAGTAAGTAGCTAGTTCCCATGAATAAATTCTTGTTCTGGTGTGAAAGAATTCAGATGAAAAGAGTGAGATGCTGATTTTGAGAGCCTACACACCTTGGGGGAGTAGATACCAAAGGGAATAATTATGAAAAGTGATAACCTGCACTTCCTTTCTTCTGAACTGTAGGCTGGTAGTTAAACCATTGGTCTAGAAAGGAGAATTTCAAATCTTGAGGCAATTGATTCCTGCTCCATACAACAGTGGCCTAAATCGCCAAGCTCTGTGAGCATCTGAGACACAATCAACAATGTGGTGAGACAGCTGCTGAAAAATTTTTGCTTTGGCTCTTGAAATTAAGTCATTGTAACCAGAAGAAAACCATAGAAAATGTTCTCTGACTGTCCTTCGACTAGGACAGAAATTATATTGTCAGAATAGAAATGTATTGCCTATGCTGTTTGGTTATGAGGACGGTAGTTCTAGGACTAAAGACCTGAAAGAAACATTGTATTTACCTCTTCCTGCTAAATGCCATAATAACTAGGAGGGAGTCACTCATAAGCTTTCTGTCTGTTCTAATACCATGCCTCTTTCTTCATGGAGGTCCCATGTCTGCAGGCAGGTGGAACATGCCCTTTCCTGTGGTTGCTGTAAAATTTATGGCTAATGGTGGCTCAGGGCTGGTAGCAGGCTTGCAGCTTTTGTGAAGAACAGTTCTGAGCATTAAGCAGATATTAAAAAAAACCAAAAAACTAAACAAACAAACAAAAATAAAACCCCCAAAAAAACCCATAGCAATATTTTCAGACTTTTCTGGAGAAGTAGATAGCTCACTGACTTACTATCCCTTGATTAAGTCTGGAATTTATCTGGGCAATAGGCATATATCTTCAGTAACCAGGGCTGCACAAGAATGGCCTCTTCTAGCAGTAGTAAACTTTAAGCCTCACAGGAAGGCATTTCATAGATTTAGGTATTGTAAGGATTAACAAGTGCGGAAAAGAGATGACCTAGATAATGATCTGGGCTGTAGACAAGTTTGGGCTTCTAAATCCTAATTTAGACTAACCTTAAGTGATCCCTAAATTCTCTCAGTTTCATTTTAGACCTAAATCTTATATTGAGTCTGGCCCATAAATTCTTTCTTGGATCTGGTGTGTGATGTTTGGCACTTAAAAAAGACTTTTTTCCTTTGAGTTTTGATCTACTTTTTTTTTTAATAAAATGTTTCTGCATGGAAAACATCTGTGATGATTTATATATTTTTGCAGTAATCCCCTAATTCATTAGGAACTGTTTCTTCATTCAGAGGATTACTATGTAAATATATGTGCATAAATCTAGGGAAGTAAACTTTTAAAAGGGAGAGACACTTGGATTTTAAGAGCATTTTTATTTGTAGTGTTGTTTCCAGCTATGATAAATAAAGGTCTGAATTGCAGCAGAAAATGTGGAAATCAAGACCCTGATCCTGCACTGAATTCCAAGTGGGCAGGAGGTTTGCTGACGGTTCATTGCAGGATCAGGGCCCTAAAATCTGAACTTACAAGGGCTGACTTTTTTTATTCTGCAGTGTTCAAATGGACTGCTTAAAAACCCTATAAATGCTTCATCTAGACAGCAGGGCACCATTTCAGGAACTGATTGCCCATTATAGTACTGACAATAAAACAGGAAAATACCTCAAGGGAGAAGGAGCAGGGCCTTATGACTTTCCCATTGAACTCAATGTGAAACTTATAATTTCCTGGCCCCACTTTGCAGAATGTGTCAGCTTTCAGTGGCCATTGCATTATGCTCCTAAGTCTCTTTCAAGGAAATCTGGACTGAGGGGACTTAATACAGTGGAAAATGAGAGAAAATCATGGCATCAATCTGAGTTCATATATATTAAAGAAAGTATATTTTTTATTTATATTTTCTTCCCTCTCCCCTAGAATTAATCAGCTAGAAGTAATAGTCCTTTGATTTACATTTTCAGTGCTAGATTGTGAAAATGTGCTTGCTATACAGAGAAGTGAGCATGTCTGTTTAAAAGATCTTTTAAGATTATTTTTTTCAGAGATATTTTTAATGAATCCCTGAAACAATATATTCAGGGAGAACAAATCAGACTTATATACAGACTCATACATTCTCCTTTCATACATCACAGCCAAGAAACCAATATATATACCATGCCTCCCCACACTGAATCTCTGTGAAACTTGCAACACTTTGGTAGCAGAGAGCACCTGTCTGGATAATGCAAAGGGATAAGGGAGTATGTTAAACAAGGGCAGAGGGAATTGCGGAGGGATGCTGGAGACACAGATCTAATTGAAGCAAAGCATTTTATTAATCTAGAGTGCTGTCTCCAGGCATGCCTAAAATCTAAATAATGATACTGAACTTCAAAGGCCTTATTCTCCATTCCTTGTGCACTCTCTACTCCTGTTTAAGTAAATGAAACTTCTAAGTATATAAAAATGCAGAATCATACTTTGAATAAGCTGTTAAGAATCAATTAGCAATAAAATATTGCTTTTACAAGGAAAAAAAGGACAAAATCTCAAGCTCTATTTGGTCAATTCTTTCCTGTCTATTAGTAGCATGAGTAGCTTGAACATCAAGGTGTGTGATTTTGACCATCTGGAGAACCATCTAAAAGCCTGGATTGCCTTTGAGACCTTATTGTTTTCCAAATGATTTATTCCACTGGTCTACTCTGCTGCTGTTGGACACTCAGCTTACATAGCACATCAAGGATAGTGTGGAATCTGACTACAAAGTTGTGCAGCTTCTCAGGTGGGCTTGCGGATTTAGCTTCTGTGTTTTAAAACTCCTCTGTTGTTTCAGCATCTTTGCATATTGAATTATGTTAATTTCACTAAATATTAATTACTTCATGGTTTCATAGTACTTTGAAGCTGTAAGTATTCTGAAAGTGATCACTATTAATTATAATATGTACTATTGTTATCTTTATTTTTTAAAAGTCAAAGAGCCTTTTAACCTCTCTTCCTTAAAGGCATCCACTTACAGACAGCCACAGTTCGCCACGTGGCTCTTCAAGGGCTGTGCCTGAGGATGTCATTTACTGAGACAGGGGACACAGTGGGAAATACTGTTGCACCCAAAGCCCAGTTATTATTACTTTCAGAACCCCAAATTCAAGGCATTTCTCATTTTTGCCTCCCTCTAGCAATATCATCAAAATGGACAACCTAGCACTTGGCTCCCTGAGCAGTGGAAAGAAGGTTCTTGTCTACTTTCATGGGTAATTTCATGTATTAGGTAGAATGTAATCAGTGAATACATTATGGGCCACCATAATGAGCATGATGCCATATGGTCTGGAGTGTCCCTTTGGTCAGTTGGGGTCACCTGTCCTGGCTGTGTCTCCTTCCAACCTCCCATGCACTCTTAGTCTCCTCCCCAGCATGGCAGCACGAACAGCAGAAAAGGCCTTGGCTCTGTGCAAGCCCTGCTCAGCAATAACAAAAAACATCTCTGTATTATCAACCTTGTGTTCAGCACAAATCCAAACATAACCCCATACCAACCACTGTGAAGGAAGTTAACTACTCCAGCTAAAACCAGCAGTGTCTTTCTCAATTGCCTTTAAATACTAAAATTTGCATGAAAATTCTGGTGTTGATTCCAATTTTAAAATTCCTGTGGCAAATTGTTTTATAAACCTTTCCTGTTATTAAAGAAGCTTAGTTAGCCTGCAGAGGCTGGCTTAATATATTACTAATAATTGGCTGGTTTTTATAAGAATAGTATTTCATGGAGAAATGGGAGTTCATCCAAATCAATAGAATTTGTGAGAAAATGTCTCTTTTAATTAAATTGGTTAGATTTTGTGGTCACAACATACAGCAGGAGAAAGTATTGCGATTTATTTTCTTTGTTTTATAACTAAACCAAATTAAACCAAATTTGCTTTCCATATGAATCAATGTATTCAGTGGCCAGGCACAGTGGGGGCTCCAGGGACCTCTGTGAGGAGTGTCCAGGGCTGCCCCAGGCTGGACACAGCTGGATCCAGGTGGCTGCAACCTACCCACACAGGCACAGCTGTGCTCCTGCAGCCTGTGAGGGACCACAGGGAAGAGGAGATCCACATTATAGCCAGTGGAGAATTCCATGCCAGAGCAGGTGGATGTGTTTTGGAGGAAGCTGAAACTGGTGGAGACCTACACTAGAGCAGGGGAAAAGCAGGAGGAAGGAGTGACACACAGGAGCTGCTATGGGCTGACCCCACCCCTCCATTCCCTACCCTCATGCACTGCTCATCATAAGGAGGAGGTCCAGTAGTCAGGAATGAAGAAGGAAATTTGAACCTGGGAAAAAAAGGGGAGTGGAAAGGAGGGGGATTGGTTTTGGTTTTGTTTCTGAGTAACTGAGTCTATCTTTAATTGGCAATAAATTCAACTTCCTCAAGTAAAATCTGTATTGGCTGTGATGGTAATAAGTGAATAATCTTGTCTTCATCTCAACCCATGACATTTTTCATCTTATTTTCTCCCCCATCGTGCTGAGGGAAGAAAGTTGGAAAGTGGTTGTGTGGGCACATGGTAGCCAGCCAAGGCAAACCTACAATAAAATTCAATATATTTGTCTTAAAAAACGTTTGGAGATTTGCACTGATGTCTGTGATTCTGTGAAAATTTTTCTTTAAATGTTGTCATAAAAATAAAATCTAAATCATCCTCTTTTTTATTTTTTTCTATTTTTCCCCCTTCCCCTCCCCCCTC
>VZTJ01006501.1:305150-390150 GCA_013397795.1 Orthonyx spaldingii
TTTTCTGAATGTCTCTTCTTCAGTATTCTCTAAACAGCTTGTTATTCAATTATTCATGTGCCTGCACTTGGGAATCTCACTCTGTTGTCTGACCTCTGTTGCATCCTTCACATTAGAGGGCAGAGAATTACGTCTCCAATCTTCAAATTTCAGTGGTCTTCTGCATACCATTCCATAGAATGAAAATTAAAAACAAAGAAATCCTTTTCCTTTGCTCTCAGTGATGACTGAGCAGCTGTTATTTCACCAACCTGTTTCTTCTTAGTGTAAAACACACTGTAAATGTATGGGAAAGTCCTTCTTCACCAAATGCTCCTCTCTGCGAACTTTTTCTCAAGGGAGACGAGAAGTAAAGAAGCTGCTAATGCTACATTTCTGAAATATTTCTGTAAGCAAAACATCTAAGAATAGTACAGCAGTATTTGTTAACCAAAAAGGCAATGTGGAACTAAACAAGCCCCCTGAACTGAATATATTATTTTACTATCACACCTGACATTTCTGTGGTTGATGCTTTTTGGGCACAACCTGACCAAAATTTTTTATATAGTAATTAATATAATTTGCACATTGAAACAATTCTGTGAAGCTAATGAGTTCATTTCAATGGATGAACGCATACTTTGGTCTGTGCTGAAACTGAAGATTATTTAATAAAAAAGACACTTCTTCTTTATCTAAAGGTGGCTTCAGCACCACTAATGGATGCTTATTTTTATCATGTGGTAGAAAACTGGGGAGGAGGAAGCAAAAAAATTATCGTTACAGTTTAAACTACAAAGATTATAGAAGGAATGCCAGCAGGGATGGAATTGAGCTAATGCCACACATGGAACCAACCAGTGAATCCAAACATTTTAGCAACACTGATGTATTCCCTGACTATGTGGAGATTACAGTGCAGAGAGAAGTTCCCATGAGGGTAAATTGGAGAAGACTGTATGCTGAGAAAGACACTCCATCAGAGAAACATTGTCTGTGGTAGGTGAAATGCATAAGCAGAAATTAGTGTGTCGAAATTTTGTAGCTAAGGTCAGCAGTGGGATTTTTTAAGAGGTGGTTGGAGTTTTTCTCATGCAGCAGTAGGTCACCAAGACTGAGAGCAAGGCTGCTGAGGTCTGGTGCTGGGTGATAAAGTGGTAAGAGATTTTCCTCTGGAAAACTCCTGTAGCGTCTTTCAGGATCAGTAAGAATTTGAAACTCAGTCGTTGTTATTAGGCTGAAAGATTCACTTCAGATTAAAAACAAACAAACAAACAAACAAAAAAAAAAAACCAAAAAAACCCCCAATGTATAAAACAGTTCTATTTCAATGAAATTTCTCTGGTTTTTCTAATGTTTGCTTAATGTCTACTAGAACAATAGATGTGTTGTAGAGTAACAATTACTTCAATTATAAGACCTAATAGAATGTCACTAATAGATTTTTAAATGATATTTTTATGTTATTATTTAGATATATAAAGAAGCAATACGTCTACCGTTACTTTTTGGGCATCAGACTAAATTACAGCAAGAAGATAACTAATTAAAGTTGACAGTCTGTTGTTTTTGCTGTGCATTTTTCTATTAGTTTTGCTCATTGAGTTCTGGCCCAGATCTTTTTTTCAGATTACCAGTCTGAAACAAGCATCTGCCTGAGTAGAGCAAGAGGAAACTAGGTATCAAAAAGGAGGAAGGAATTTAAATGCACCCAGTGATATAATGCACTAAGAGTCTTAATCCGTATTCACAATTCTTTAAATTCATGCAAATCTGCTTTACAGGTTCTTTGAGTAGTTGAAGGTGTGCATACTCTGGCTGTCTAGTACTGAGCACATTGACACTGAGGTCAGGGCTGAACTTTCTTGTGATTGTTGTTTTTATCCAACAGTGAGAAGTGTTTCATGTAAAATCCGTTTAGATACTCAGTCAAGAGGAGAGGAAATGACAGTATACCCTAGTACTAGCCTGGGTAAATTGACACATTATACAGATGTGTACAATTAGTGCTGAATATTAGATGCAGACACTCTGTCTGGAATTGTCTGTGACTTCTCACCCCACAGCAGAACATTCTAGACATTTGGATGAAGAAACATATTCTGGTCCAAAATACTTTCTACTCTGCATTATTTGGAAAAATGAAGAATACATCTTTTCAGAAAGTATTTTAAAGAATCCTATTAGAGAATGTTGTTCTATTTTTTCCCCTTCTATCTTATGAAGTTGTAAAATATTTAATCTAATCAGTTTTTGTGGCACGTCTTTTTGAATTACTTATGAACTGCACAAAATTCCTGAGGTGAACAGTGCTATAAAGAACATTTATTTACTCCTTGTACCAACTCAGGCCCTGTTGGAGAGAGGAGCTCTGCATTTTTCTGTAACATGTTGAGACAACGTACAGCCAAAGGAGAATTTCAAACCCTGGGGTTTGAACCATTTCAATGGTTCACTCCATCAGCTGTTTGAGCAGTTTGCCCAGATTTGTTAGATGTCTTTGCTGTAAAATCTAAATACCCTTACAGATGGAGTAACAGGTTCCTTAATCTTTTCACTGCAAAGAAGTAATTCTTTTTTAGAAAGATAGAATTGTAATAGCTTGATCTTTTCAAAGGCAAACTACCAGCAAAAACTTGAGTTTAAATTATTGGCATTTCTACAACTGGAGGTAATAGCAAGATAAATCATAATAGTTGAACATGAGAATTTATGCAATATGTTTGAAGTTCTACACATAAGCATTGTGCACTGACAAATGCTATTACTAAACTGAAACTACACACATGACATAAAGTGCTCTTTAAAGAAAAGGGTTTCAATTTTTTTCTTTTGTGATACAAATTATAAAAAATTGCCATTCATTTAAGAATTTTTCAGCCTCCTGAAATGTCTTTCCCATTTATTATTAGACCTGCTATGAAAAAGAATTCTAGATGATAAAAACATTTGTTCTGTTTGTATAAGGAATTCTTAATTTAGAACAGCTTTTAATTGTAACTAATGTTGAATTGATACAAGTATTAAAAATTGTCTGGAATATGATGCCTTCTTTGTAAAGTTTTGTCACATCAGTGATAAATATTTGACCTTTTTTTTTTTGTACAGTTTATTATTTTATTTTTTACAAGCCCCAAAAGTTATTGGAGATCATCTGTAGTTGAAAACTATGAGCAGAAACTTCTCCTTTCCTTTGTCCATAAGAGCTTATCTCCAGATGATTTTTTATGACTCCATAGATAATTCCATATGACTGTCATATATCTCTATTAAGGGTTGAACTACTTAATCTAGTTAGTATTATCAATAATTACAAGTATTTTTTATGTAATTGTCTTTCCCACATCCATCGCGATATTGTTCAAATTAACTTATTTATCTCCCATGCTGTTTTTTATCAGCTCTTCCTATTTTCTGATTTTACTCTTTTCTTTCCTTACTTTTCCCACTGCTCATCAGAAAATACAACACTACATTTTCAGCAATAGCCGTGTTTGTCTGCATTTAAGTGTTACTATTTATTGTGTTTGCCATAATTACTGTTGGAAGATAATCTTCATTAAAATTCTCATTGCAAACTTACTAAACTTTCTTATACGTTGAGGAGTGAAATTTTTCTGGTGCAATTGTTGTTAAATGACCATACCTGGATTTCTAACAATTCAGTGATTGCTAAGAAAATATGAACGTAATATAAAAGTAAATTACTCAAAGGCTGGATGAAAAGCAAATACAGTTTTAAAAAACTGCTCACCAGTACAAAATTACTAGAAAAGTTATATTCATGATACAATTTATTTCCAATAGAAGTTGTAACATTATGAGATCTGTTTATTAGTGAATATTTAGAAAAAGTAGAAACCAGCTTTGAAAGCATTGAAACAAAACGAAAACCAGAAAGTTTTCTGGGATATCACAGTTGGTTTTTTTTAATAACCTGCTGTCATTGCTTTCTTTTCAAAACTTTGTTTTCTTTAGAATTACTTTTTGTTTTTTCATTCTATCACTGTCTTTTTCCTTGTTTGCCAACTTATCTAAATTTAACTGAATCACAGAATCAGAGTGAACAAAAGAATTACTCTCTTCTCTTTAAACTTGAACAGTATCTGCAGCTGGTATTCTAAATGTGAAAGTGAATCTTGTATGGAGGAACTGGTTTTGTTTCATGTATAAATAACAAGTAAGCTCACCAGTGGAATTAAAACCTTTAAGAGGAAAGTACAATTTTAAACCAGCATCATTCAATTGCAATAGATTTTTTGTACTTTTCTATTATATTTTTGCCAATATTTGAAGCCATATATCTTGCAGCTGTTGTTATTTAAATGCAAATCCTTCAATAGGATATTAATATGAAAGCATATGAAATAAGCAAGTGGCAATAACTGCACAAAATTAACAGAATTCTAACTAAAGACTGTTTTCTCTAAGAACCTTTTTCTTTAACAGACTTTCAGATTTCCAAGTGGGAAAAAAAGAATAGGCCTTAGGTGTTTGCTTGACATCAGTGAAATTTACTGTGGGTAGTTAATTAGAGAAACCGCACTATTGTCAGGAAAGATTCTAATAATCATATTTGTTGTTCGCATAGAAAAATAAAGATATGTATTTTAAGATATTTTGGTTCTCTTTTGTACTTATTAACCAAGAGTCAGAAAACATCTGCTAAATCATTAGTTAAAGTAGATTAAATAAGGCATGAAATACACATATTAATGAGGGAGTAGGATTTTTAACTTTCCTTGCTGCAGAGCTTTTTGTTACGAATCTACATCGTATTCCAGTACTGATAAAAACAAGCAAGGTAAACCAAGGAGTAAAGGCCTTGATATGAAACAGCAATTTCAATTGCAGTTATAAACTAATTTCAAGATTTTCTATTATTTTGTCTATAAAGCCATGTTTTCTTGTTACGATTTCAAAATGATTAATAAGAGAAGAATTTACCAAAATTATCCGTCCGTATCTACTCTCGATTAATTTAAGAATAATCAAGGCATTAGTCTTACTAATTTAAGAATAAACAAGGTATTAGTATTATTTGGTGCTGGCACCAAAAGTAATATGAAATAAGAATATAGGATTAAATGTATTCAACTATAATGACATATACTCCAAAATTATAACCATATTATGATTATTTATTTAATTTAAATTGTATTTGTATTTTACCCTTTTCTTTACATTCTAGTTCAACTTTTCTTATCTTGTCATTTAACCAGTCTTTAATTTTCAAAATGCCAAACCCAAGAAATCTTATTTGACTTAGAAATAACACTAGGTTGTAGTTCTATATGATTGCACACTGAAAATATTTCTATTAACACTACTGGTCTAATTCAGAAAAGTGTTTTTTAAATACTTTTTATTGAAGAGTTTGTTAGTTGGTGTCCTTTACAGTTTTCCTGATTGGTGTGTAAATAAAACTAGTTTTCCAATGGAGATCCAGAATTCAAACTCAGATTTGAAAATCTTTTTTTTTTTTGACCAGTGACACTTCCCATTGAAAGAAAATATTTCCTTAGTTATTTTTTTCATTGTCTTCCTCCCAGTGTACCTGTCCATGTCAGCAGTCTAACTGAATTAAAGAGATGGTTCATGTAGACGTACAGCAGCGTTTGACCTTGAAATGGAATCTTAGATCACAACATTGCTGATGACTTGCAGATAGAAAAAAAAGCATGGCATATTGAGGAGGAAAGAGGAAGGGTGAGACAAAGTGTAGTGCAATGAAGTAAAGAGAGAATGTCCTTCATAGTTGTTTGAAGAAAAAGTCAAGTGTTTCCTTAAATATGTGGTCATACTTAACTGTTAAATTAATATTCAACATATTTTCTTCTTTTTTTTTTTTTGCCTATACATTCTACATTGCTTATTTTCTGACACTTTTCAAGAATGGAGCAACAGAACTACACTTAAAGAGCTGTAATTCCACTTAAGTCAGAAAAAATCCTCCAGATTAATTCAATTTTGCAAAATTTTAATTGATGAAAGTTGAGCAGAAGCATAAAAAACCCCCAAATTTCTCCTATATTAATGGACAATGCACAAGCACTCCCGCCCCCCCCCCAGCCCTTTCCCCCCTCTNCTTTTACTCTTCAGGTACTTTATCATTTGCGCATCATATTTAGCTGAGAGTGAAAATATTACCACCCTCTAAGGTTACTTGCATTTGCATGCCTAAGTTGTATTGTAAGATGACATTTAGTAGCATTTACTTTTTTGGCTGCCATTTCTTCATCTTGCATAATGCATTTTTCTTACATCACAAGATGAGGCCCAGGAAAATTTTAAAGTTGGAGTGCACCTGTGGGATGACAGTGTGATAGACATCTGTGAAATAAACGCAGACTTATGGTGAGCAGGTTCAGCTGCAACTCCTTAAAAAGGCATTTTATAATATGGCAGGCTTAAATGGTAGACTGTTGAACAACCACAGAAAAACATTACAACATGCAAAGCTGTAGTACAAGGGGAAAAATGACAACAGTGTGCAAAGCTGCAGCTGATCCTACTTGCCATATGGTATGTCACTCACTGTAATAACACTTACATTCCCTCCATAAGTGCCCTTAAATATCAAGGAGTGAATAAGGTATTGTGCAGATTGCAAAAGGAATTTGTAATTATATATGTTATGAACTTCATACTTTCAGGAATTATTCTACTCTTATACTAACAGAATCCTCTTTAAAAATGTATACATCTTGGAATATTCCCACAACTAAATAATTTAAACTTTGCCTGTGCAAATAGTTAAAAGCAAGGCTTCCTTAGTCAGTATAAAACAAAAAGAAGCCCCAAACCATGAATAAATAGCTGCTATAATTTCTCTCCCTCTCTCCTTTCAAGATACTGTGATTTTCACACATTTTCCATATGTTTATGTACTTTTTTGAGAGTATTCTGTTCTTAGAGATCCTGAAGAGAAACTCAAGTTGTTTGAAGAATTATAATTTGGTTTTTATCTCAGATGTATGGTAACCTGTTCAGCTGTTCACTATTTTTCACAATGCAAAATCTAGAGAGCCTTCAATGCAAGTTTCATGCAACAGTTTTGGAATAAACAAAGGAAGTACTTTGTCATATCACGCCTCTAATTAAATTGTGGAACTCATTGCCGCAAGATGTTTCAGGAGCCAACAGTGTAATTAGAATCTTAAAAGGACTGTGGTCAGTCCCATTTTCTCTATTGAACACAGAAGTCTGGAGCCTTCGTCTCAGGTAGTCCCTTGGGCTCTTCCTGCTGCAAGAGCATGCCAGGAGAAAGGACACTTTAGGCATGCCTGTCCCTCATACTCATGACTGTTGAAGGAAAGATGCTGGACCTGGTGAATCCTTGTCCTGTTATGATTTACTCTTTTATGGTAGTTACATTGGGCTGAATTCAAGTCCAGCATTGCATGAGTTATATCCTGTGACTTTCACTGGATATCAAAACAGGGGAAAATGAGAAGAAAAAACCCCATTTATCTGATTTTTTTGGGTTTTCTTCTTTTTCTTTTTTTTTTTTTTCTCTTCCTGAAAAAATACAAAAACATGAAACATGAGGTTTCTTGTTCTTTTAAGAATGGGTGAGTTTTTAGACATAAGCAAGTAATTTTCTATTCTAACAGTCTATAAGCCACAAATTCAATGGTTTATTCATTACGTGAAGAAAGTATTGTTTTGACATTGTATTCTGATTTTAAAATATTCTTCATATACTCTGCACTTCATTTTTGTGCTGGAACTAACCTTATCCTGTGGAGTCATGAACAGGAGATAGGAAATTATATATATTTTTTTTACTGTTTGCAGTTTCTAAGATCTTCCCTGACAGGAAAGTATTTTTTAAACAGTAACTTTGTGAGAAATCAACCCTTCACCTAATTTTATAGGTAGTGTTTCTGGCTGTACACTGTTACTTGAGCAAAACTCTTACTGGTTTGTCTGTAAAATTCTTTAGTACCTCTGTGACATAGCTAGTGTGGCAAATAAGTTAATATGTACCACTAAGAAGAATCCTGCAGCAACAGAGAAAAAAGCAAGTTGACTATACAAGTTTCTTCTATTTCTAGATTATACAGAATAATCATTCTCTAAGTGTCATTTAGGGAATCAAAAGTGGGTTGAGGTTAGGATCTGAGATCTTATGAGGTCATACTGGGTGAGATGTTCTGCACACATCTTCACTTCTGAGGTGGTTCCTAGAGTATGATGTCTACTATATTTTCATTTCAGCTCTTTGGTAGATTTTGCATTTTTGTTTTTTAACTTTGCAAGCTAGTAGAGTATACACCAATAAAAAGTAGACCCCAGTGTAGGAAATTTCAATCCTATGCACATGAATTGGGACATTGTTCTTTTTCCTACTGACTGACAGATCCAATTCTTTATGAGACTTCTAGTCAGTAAATATCATAATTCTTCTCTTCACACTTTTCGTGTCCTTACTCACCATGTGGCTTATGGGAACTTCACTCATTTCAACTTCTTCCCACATCTTTTATGACCCTGAGAATTTTCTCTGATCAGTGTGTAAGATATATTTTTCTACAAGCTATTTCCTCTGAAATGACAGGTCTCTTCTGCCAACATTTCTGTCATCACTAATAAAGCATAGCATTGGAGAATGCCCTTTTCCACAGTTTAGTACAGTATCATTTGTTGCCTCTCTCTGTTCTTCCTCAGTAATACACTGTCTGAGCCAGAGCAACTGACCTGATGGTTTCATCATCCAGGATTGCAGACCTGTCTTTTCAGTCACAGTACTTGTAGTATCTGGGGATCAGGGTCAATATCAGTCCTTGGCAGAGTTTTTACATTTCAGGGTGCTATCTTGTCTGCCTGATTTACTGATAGTTTCTCAGGAGCTGACAAGAATGAGCTTCAAGTACATTTTCTTCAGCTGTAACATTGGAAGAAAATGTTAGTCGGAGCAAGCAGATTATCTAAACAGAGCCTGATGAGTCTGTGTCCCTGCTCATTGATCTTTCTTAATCCACGTTTGCTTAATTCATTCTAATCCATGACCTTTGCTCCCACTTTAGCTTTTCAGTGTCCCACATTCAGCAGCACATCAGGCCTCAGCACAGTGTCTGTTCATTTCCTAGAAAATTGTCATCCCTGGCCGTTGTCAAAGAGAGGGGACCTGGGCAGCAGCCAGGTTAACTGGCGTTTCTTCACAGAAGATTAAAATAATAACAGCTGTAAAAGGGTTATATCTTGTTCAGATTAGAGTTCTCTGCCTATGTAGGAGTGCCTATGCTTTCTTGTGTTTTAAAAATCGACTTTGAAATGATAAAATAAATGGCAGTTGAATGGTAGAACATAGCTAATGCACCAGATATTATATATCAGTATCAGACAGTGGCTTTGTGATAACTTTATCATCAGAAGTGAAAAATTCAGCTCATAGGTTGTAATGGAAAAGTTTGTGAAACATATAGGGAAAGCTGGAAGTTTGGATGACACAAACGTGTAATTTTACTGAAAAAGTAAAAGATGGGGATGTATAACTATGGGGCTTTTTTCTAGATTCCACCAATTAAAATAAAATAGCTTTTTCATTACAAAGTTTCCCCCATATTAGGATATAACAGTAAAATATTGTATTATATAAAAGCTTTTCATCTGACCTTTCACCTTAGAAATTCAGATAATTTTCACTCCAGAGTAGAACTGTGAGTCACAATATACAGACTACCTAAAACTAGAAAAGTTTTGTTGGGGTTTTTTGTTTGTTTGTTTGTTTTCATAGACATGTTTTGTATTCTTAACATCCATTTGGGATAAACTCCTTGGAACCTTATTTATAAATTATATACTCTTCTGCCTGCCTTTATTTGCACAGTGTATCATATACAAAATGATTGTGTAGCTTTGAGTCTCTCCAGTGTACTTTAAACAGGTATTAACTTATGCATCTTTAAGCAGATTGAACTTAGAATGAGACTGGGCCAACATAAATTGAAATGGATAATTAGAAGAAACACAGGTAGAGTCGGAACAAAGGAACAACAAATGTAGATAAAAATGTTAGACAAAATGGTTCTGAAAAGTTACATTCAATGTCTTTTCAAGCCCTGGGGTAGTTGAACAGTAACTTGAACACACAGTACTTCATGTAGCAAATAGAAAATGACACTTGCCAGAATCTGACCTTGACAGAAATATTTGAGTAATATTTGTAGTACGATCAAACAACTCCCTTATTATTTTAGAGAGTAAGAGATTTTCTAGAAAGCTCTGTCTGCTAGTTTTTATTATGTTCTGTGTTTTCATAAATGGAATGAGAGGAGTATTGAAAATATATTGCATTTAGTTTTTAACCTTCTTAACCAGGTTCGTGTTTGATCTGCACTACATGAGTGTCTGAGCCATTTACAAATACGAATTCCTTCACTTTTGCAGGGAAATATAATTATTGAAATATTATAAGAGAGAAAACAGAAAACTGAGGCACAAAGAAACTGAAAGTAAGATCTTTAAAGGCATTTAGAGATCTAGAAGACAAACTGGGCAGAACTGAGATGTTTCAGTCTAATAAAATGGCAAGATGGCAGACTCAGAAGTTTTTTTCATTTAAGATAAATTATTTTTTAAATTTAATATCCTGTTACTACACATGCCAAGGAGATTCACCAGATTGCTTGTGCTGGGCAGAAAGGATATGCAAGATTTACAAGTAATATTTAACCTGGCAGAGAACACAGAAGTAGATTCTTCTGTACTGTATCCTATCAGTTAAATCACTTTTCAAAGAAACAATTTCTCTGCCATGTTAGCTTAGATGACCACCAACCTCTTGGAAAAGGGACAGCTAGGTGATGAATTTGGGGATTGCTTACCACTAAGTCTCTTTTGTATTTTATCCTCAAGAAACTTTGGCATGCTGTAAGTGTGCATTCTTATTTCTACAACCTGCTACCATAGACTTATTTCTATTGCCTGGGCACTGTGAGGACAAGCCCGTCTTTTAGCTTCTTTTCCCTGGACTGCTTCAGCATTCAAATCCTTGAGCTCTAATGTAAAATTCACAAAAAAACAACAAGATTAGGTTTTATAATTACTGTCTCTCAGGCCTATGCCCTGGCCTTTAAACTCTCGTATCAGATTTCCCCTTGACTCATTTCCTTTCCCCATGATTCTCATAATCTGGGCTAAATATTGGCTGTATCTCAGCCGCTAATGTGGTGGGGTCCCTTTATTTTTTTGCATTCCCACATGGTCTGTAATCTGAAAGGTATATGCCTAACAAGTGGGATCTCTACTGCTTGAATAAAAGTCATAGGACTCCTTTCCTTCATTTCCTTCTTGGTTCCTGCCTCTCCTACTGACTCTGGTTTGGGATTTTTTTGGTTGGTTGGTTGGGTTTTTGTTCATTTTTTTCCCCCCTGAAACACTTGTCATTGCTATGAATTGCAATTGGCACAGTTACCCCTGAGATATAAGGAGAAACAAGAGTGAGAGTTGTAGCACATAATCACCTCACTTAGGTACCCAACCATCTATAGATATTTAAAATGAAGGACTTAATAATTAAGACTGAAGTTGCCTTAGGTTTTTCCATAGTTAGTACAGCAAAACAGGCTTCTCCAGAGACAGTTTCTCTCACTGGGAGTGAAAGAGTCTCCAGAGAGATTCTATGTTCAACCTCTTAAATCAGGTTTTAAAATTCTAAAAAAAAGATAATTTTAAAGCTTTTTAGACATTGGAATGTGTATTCACACACTATGTGAGTGAATTCTACTCATATTAAAAAATAACTTGACTTTTTTATATTTGTGTATTAATTATCCTACTATTGATCCTTATAGAAATGTCTTATCCCAGTGGCTTTCTTGTAGTTCATTAGTGTTATTTAAGTATGAGGTAATTTGTTTCTCCTACTCAGTTTTGGTCTTAGTGCCCATGGTTTAAAAATGTTTTCTCCCAAGTTCTCTCCTGACACAAGTAGTTCCTTCCTAAATTAAATCCAAGCATGCTTCAGTGGATTGCACACCCCAACAAATGTTTTCGTAGACTTTAGAGATTAGAGGGGTTTTGCTCCTCCTGCCCTGACCAGTCCATTATTGTCTACCAGGCTGGGGAACTTCCTACACTCCCGTGTCCTTCATCACTGCCTCAAAATATGTGACACATGGGCACATTTTCATGCTGTAAAAAACATTCAGGTAGGCTGAAACACAGTTCTCTCATTATTTCTGATATGTTAAACTTCTTTCCTCAACCCTCACATCAATATTTATATATACACACATACATACACACTGACACAGTCAGATCAACAAAAATATAAATATGTATTTATATACACACTTCCTCTCTCTCTCTCTATTTAAAAATGGACCCTTGTATAAACTATACTAACCCCACAAAGGATCTAAAGGCAAGAACTGCTCATGCAAGTACAGCTAATCTGCCCTAGAGGAGACTATTTCTGAGGCTGACTGCCAAGCTTCTCTCCCTTGGGTAGATGCAGTTAGAAGAGCAGATCTAGCCTGATTTACTACGAACTGTACCCACAACTTTTCTATACTAGAATATATTGCATGTCACCAGGCTTTTCTTCTGTTCTTCTTTTTCTGCTTTTTATTTCATATAGCTTTCTCATCATTTTATTGTAAACTCTTTAGGGTAGGGCTTATTTTTACAAAAGGCTTGTAAATCACCTTTCCATTAAGCAAGATCATCAAAGCAATGCATTAGTCCCAACTAAATAATCTGGAAACTGCTTTAATTAGCTAAATGAAATGTATGTATAGTGTAGTATACATAATTTATTTGAGGAAGAAGTGTTTTAAAGGATACAAAAGACAGAAGTTTTTTGGGATTTTTTTGTGTTATTGGTTGGGGTTTTTTTAATAATCCCAGGAGAAAATTCACGTAATACTTCATTATACACAATCTAATTCATAGTCACTTCCTTTAAAAGATCTTTATGGATACGTACATACATTGAATATGAATGACTGAGGAAATCCATCTTCTTTATAATGGATTTCTTTTGAGCAGATTGGAACCATTACTTAAATTTTCACATTCTTAGAGCAAGAACAAGTGAAGGCAAACAATGAAATTTGCAACAAAGTTAAAAATATGAAACACTTCTTCTGTCTGCATACCCTTTGGAAAATATTAGCTAATTATATTTAACATAGAATGAGAACATAATTCCCGCTGTTTTGACAAGTAACAAATTGCATATTATCACCTTGTAAATAATATTATTAAAAACAGTTGTCCTTGTCTATAGTCTCTTCTTTGTAAGAAATAAAATTAATTTGAGGCCTGTCATTCACAAGATGTGCATTAGAATATCAAAGCAGCAGTTTGAAGATACTGAAAACTGAAAATCCTGTACACCCTCTGCACAGAGGGAGAAATTTGGTCCTGTAATAAGAAGATAAAAGTAAAGGTTTGTGAAGTCTATGGTAGCAGCAAGATCCCTGATGATAATCAGATTTTCAGACATGATTAATTTGACTCGGTTATTCTATTAATAATATTATCTTTACTATAATCTAAGCATATTACTACTTTCCATTGAGAAATATAAATTGTACATTATTAAGCATTTTTAATTTTTATTAGTTTACTAATTAAATTGTATTACTCGCCTTTTTTTATTCTTAAAAAATTCCATGGAGAGATTAATTTTAATTCTTTGCATTTAAACACATCATCTTTCATTCAACAATCCAAACGTCCTTCACAGTACAAATATTAATTTGTACTCTGTGAATGATCTCACAGCAGTCCAATGAAACATATTACTAGCTGTTATTTTTTCAGGCTGTTTTTCAAAGTAAAGTGTTCACATCCTTCAGCAGGATATAATAACATGAACATTGACATGTTTGCAGGGTCCTTTTCAAGTAAGGGACAGCACTTGCTGATAGCACAAAGATTCAATCCATGCAGTAACCTTACTGAAAGATAATAACTCACATTAAAAGTAGGAAGACTTTTTTCCATTAACTTCAAAGGGGTCAAGTTTTCATTTAATAATACATAATGGTAGTAGTGTCAGCGACAGATATAGAAATGGAACACTCAAAATCATCAGGTATTCTATATACCAGTGAGATACAGAATGTACTCACACAGAAGTTTGATATGTGGGTTTAGTTGTTTCCCACTTGTATTCTTAATGTTTGTTTTCTGTTAAAAAAAGAGTATGTGTGTAAGAGCATTGCTTCCCTCAAATGTGAGGGCAGGCCAAATGCAGGATCGGTTTAGATCCTTAAAGCTAAGAAGCAATACAGCAATAAGAACCTACTTTCATGGGGATGATGCAGTGGAGACCTCTGTTGATTACATGTCATTGTTGTAACCACACTTCAGAATTGATGAGCAATCAAATGAGTCATGACAGCAAATGTGACTACAGGAAGTTAATACACCGCTACCATACATGGCATTTACCTTTTTATATTCAGGAGCTTAAAAAAAACAGAGCTAAGTTTTACTTTTCTCTAAACAAAAATGATTTCTAGAGTAATTTATTTTTCACTTTTTAATCCACATTTAAACCAAGATAACTGAAACCAGAATGTGGACCTTGTAATTGAAGGTAATTTTTTTAAAAAATGTGCTATAATTGTTAAAGATATGCGTAAACTAAATACGGTGATCATAGAAATAGTGTAACAAGACTGTGTTAATCAGATTTATGCACAGAGACAGAGCACATCCGCAGGCCTCTGATTTTACTGGCATCATGGAGACATAGTAGGTGGCTTCCTTTACTGGAGTGATGGAATGGAAGGATACAGGCTCTTTAGGAATGATTGGCAGGTGAAACAAGTGGGTGTTGCCCTCTATGTCAATGTCCAGCTGGAGTGCATGTAGCTCTACTTGGGAATGGATGAGGAGCTGACTGAGAGCTTATGGATCAGAATTAAAGGGAGGGGAGGGAGAGGTGATGTTATAATGGGGGTCTACTACAGGCCATCTGACCAACAAGACTGAGCAGCTGAGCCCCTTTATAGATAGATAGGAGTGTTCACAATTCCTGGTCTGAGTGGGGAACTTCAACTACCCCAATGTCTGTTGTAGGGACAACATAGCTGGGCATAAGCAATCCAGAAGGTTCCTGAAATGCATTGATGATAACTTCTCCAAGTAATAGAGGAACTATGAGGAGAGGTGCTATTTGGGACCTTATTCTCACCAGCAAGGAGGGACTGCTGGGGAGTGTGAAGCTCAAGGAAAGCCTTGTCTGGACTTACCATGAAATGGAGGAATTTGAGATCCTTAGGGCAGTGAGGAGGGTGTGCAGCAAGCTGGCTGCCTGTCAACCTCACCTCCATCCCTGGTAAGCTGATGGAACAACTCATCCCAGATATCATCTCTAAACTTGTAGAGAAAAAGAATGTTAGAGAAGTGGACAGTGAGGGGGATTGAAAACTGGCTGAATTGTAGGTCTCAGAGGGCTGTGATCAGTGACACAGAGTCTAGATGAAGGCCTGTAGCTTAGCAGTGCACCTCAGTGGTCAGTACTGGGCCCAGTCTTGTTCAACATATGCATCAAAGATTTGGATGAAGGGACAGAGCACACCCTCAGCAAGTTTGCAGAACTGGGAAGAGTGACTGACACACTAGAAGACTGTTCTGCCATTCAGTGAGACCTGGACAGTCTGGAGAGTTGGGCAGAGAAGAACCCAATGGAGTCCAACAAAGGCAAATTCAGGGTACTGCACCTGGTTAGGAGCAACCCCATGCACCAGTAAAGACTGGGGTGCTGATCTGCTGGAAAGCAGCTCTGTGGAGAAGGACTGAGGGTCCTGGTGGACAACAAGCTGTCCATGAGCCAGCAGTGTGCCCAGATGGCCAAGAAGGCTGATGGTATCCTGTGCTGCGTTAGGAAGAGCATTGCCAGCAGGTCAAGGGAGGTGACCTCAGCCCTGGTGAGACCACATGTGGAGTTCTGTGTCCAGTACTGTGCTCCCCAGTCTAAGAAAAGGAACTGTGGCAGAGGTCACAGCAGAGGGCTCTGAAGATGATTAGGGGACTGGAACATCTCCCTCAGGCTGAGGGGGTTGGGGCTGTTTAGCCTGGAGAAGAGACAACTGAGAGGGAATCTTATCAATGCATATAAACACCTTACAGGCAGATGTCAAGAGGACGGAACCAAATTCTCTTCAGTGGTGTTCAGTGACAGGACAAGGGGCAACAGGCACAAACTGAAACACAGGAAGTGTCACCTGAATATGAGGAAAAGTTTTTTACTGTGAGAGTGACAGACCATTGGAATATGCTGCCCAGAGTGGCTGTGGCTTCTGCTCCTTTGGAGATATCAGAACCAGCCTGAACACAATCCTGTGCAACTTGTTGTAGCAAGGAAGCTGAACTAGATGATCTCCAGAAGCCCCTTCCAATCCCATCCAGTTTGTATGAATCTGCATAAAATGAATGACTTAACAAAAAGTGTGCATACCTGAAACAAGGTCCTTGGGTACAGAGCTTACCTTAGGGTATTGCCTAAGGCTCTCTCACTGGAATCAGAGATCAGGTGCTTGGCAACTCAAAGGACTGAGTCAATTATGTTTAAAAAAGGCAGTGGAACACTCATAAAGTGCATGTAACAGCTGCATGAAATGGCAGTGTTCTATTATAGCATGAAAAATAAAATGGATCATTATAAATGAAACACGCAGAGGATTGTTATCAGCAGAACAATTGTTATGTATTGAGCCATCAGAAACACCCACTTGGAAATCCTTAACAAAATGCTTAGCATTTTATAAATAGAATTTCCAGGGAATTTAGAGATCAATACAACTGTCTAGCCACCTTCCACCTGTCTGGAACTGCCTTCCAATAAGAGTAAAAGAGGGAAACCATTTAAGTAGCTTTAAAGTGGAGCTTAATACATTTTTGAATGGATTATAGGAAGCAGGAAATGCCTGTTAGAGCAGAGGATAGGAATCAATGGCCTGGGAGGCCTTTCAGTATCATATCTTGTGCTCCAGAAACTTTCTTTGTCGCCCTTTCTCTAGGAAGCATAGATTCATCACAGACGACGGATTTTAACAAAACATGCTGTTGTTAAGAAGATGTTCTAGCTAATAGTGGTGTTTCAAGAACATTTAATCTTCAAGTAATTCTAATATTAACCCTGTCGTAGTGGAGTAGGAATCCATACTTCACGAGTCACTATTTGTAATCAACAGCAGAAGCATCTAAAATCAATAGCTAACATGCAGCAGGGTCTTACAGTGAATTAGGAACAGTGTGAAAACAGCAGTTGCTCTTCAGTGTGCCTGTGCCAACTGAGATCAGATGAAATGTGAACATTTTTTTTCTTTGGTCACAACTAGAATTTACATACATACTCTCAGTAGGAAGGCCTATTAAAAGACAAATAATTTCTGGGGTTAAATCCGTGTTTATTCATCTGCCTTACATGCACCTCTAAGGAATATCTACATACAGAAAGAGGAGAAGAAGCCCTCAAGGTCAAGTGGGGATCCAAGGGAATTCTTCCTATTCTAGCTGAAGAACAGGGAAAAAAACAATCAATGCAAATTCTCCTTGGCTGATGTGCCGCAAGTTTCTCATTATGGTAATTAGTGACGCATGAACACTGTTAGACTTTGCTGCATGTTATATCCCTTAATGCTCACTATTTACTGTAGTGCCCAGAGGCCCTAATAGGAACACTGAGCCAATGCAGCACAGCTGGGAGGCTGACAGGACTGCAGGAGGAGGAAATGCTGCTGCTGGTCTTATGAAGGGACCCAAACATCTCTTATTCCCTCTATCTCCTGTAGTGGCTCCAGCTACTGAAATGGAGTGAGGGAGCAAAGCTATCACCCCTGTTGGGCTCAAGAGTTATGTGCACATGGTGCTGCGCCTCGGGACTTTGATTTGTCTGTGGCATGGGAGTCCTCTCCTTGCACTGTCCATAATAAATAAGCACTCATTCTTGAGAAAGACCTTATAAAGGATGTGAGGAATAGTGTGAAAAGCAATTTTTTTTCCTTATCTGATTCTAAACGTTTCAGTTGTCATTCAGAAGCAGGTCACCCACATATAAATGTAACCCTTGTTATATTGCCAGGGAAAGAGAGACCGGACAATCTGCTCTGTAAATGCTCATTGCACAAGTTTAAGCTGCCCGAGGGCTGCTTTAATTTATCTGACTGATTTTTCTAAAACTCGGGAAAAGAGAAGACTCTGCTAAAACTGATTCATTCTATTTATCTTATTTTTCTCTTTGCCCCTTCTGAACAGCCACCAAACCCTCCTTCTGTTGTTGTTTGTTAGCTGTTAAAAGTATTTTACCGTATTCACCAAATTACTTTTCTGAAATAATTGATGTATACATCATGTAGGTTAGAGATACTATGGATCAAGTGCTTGGCTGAAGATTAGAAAACTGTTTTATCTCTTAGTCTTAGTTAATTGAGACTTCACTTCTAAGCTTATGCTTGGAACTCCAATACTAGTGTTAGAACTTAATCTTTTAAGTCTAACTATTCACCTAGTCTTTATGTCAGGGAGACAGAAAGCATCATCAAAGATTTATCTCATTCTGTAGCAGACGTTTAAGGCATTTCAGATAAACTATGCTCATGAGGTTCCTTTTTGTTCTTCTAGGTTTAGGCTCAATAGGTTACTATGTCTAATGTTAAAATGCATAAGTTAGACAAAATGGATTGCACAGGATAAAGAAGTGAAATGTGATTTACATGCTTCACCCAATAAAGATGAAATAAAATGTTGGGATTTAAAGGAAAGATTTGTCTAGATGCTGTCAACCACAAGCAGATGGTTGACATTTTAATGTAAATGTAATATAAAGCAATGGTAGCCAAAAGTACCAGTGTATAGTGTGTACAAATTGTGTTTCAGCAGATAGATATAATGAGTCAGTAATAAGAAATTATGTATCCGATAAAATGGTCACCTTAATGTATACAATAAGGCAGAATGAGAATTTTTGTGCATAAAAATTCCTGTTTCTAGAATTATATGCTCCTGACATGATGGAATAAATCTTATCAGGATGTTGGTTGCACAGCTACTGTTTCTGCTGTTTTAAACTATGAAAAAACCCTCCAGACAAAGCAAGCAACCAACCAATCAAAAAAAAAAACCACAAAAAAAACCCCCAGAAAAACAAAACAACAAAAAACACCACAAAAACACCCTACAAGCCCAAACACACCAAATAAATAAATATCTGGTATTACATAGTTAACACTTTATGTATTTGCACTTTTATTTAAAATGTACTCATGTTATCATCCTATACCTTTATACTGTACCAATTCAGAACCAATCATTCAAATCCATAAAATTTTCCTTGAAATGTGCATGCCACATGGTAAACTTATCTGAACATATTTAATGAAGAAAAATGTTCAGTTTTGAATGTACACTATGAAGTTGGTGGCTCTTTCTATGTTATATAATAGCTTAACACTTCTATCTGATTAGTATGAATGATTCAATAAAAACACCTTAACTGCATAGAAACTGGAGATGATACAGCCTAACCCAGCTGTCATGCAATTTATAAATACAGAAGCAACTACCCACATCTGTTCTCCTATTTTCTTTTTTCAATTTAAGAGGGAAATTGACCTTACAATCTTCAACGTGACTTCAGGTCATTGTTATTAGTGATGAGAAAATGCTGTGCTCTTCTTTTGACTGAGTCTGGCAAACCTCCCAGATATTTTACAATCACAGTATAAAAGCTCTGAAATGCTGTACAATATTTTATTTTTTTCAGGTTTAGGCACTTGTTGTAGTAGCTTGTACAGCTGGCAAATAAAAATCTTTTTGCAGGAAGTCTGTGGGCTTTTTTTCTTTTAAAATGATGCTTCTCCTTTGAAACCCTGAATTCTAAAATAGCTTGGCTGGAATAAATAAGTTATTAGGTGTTCCTTTTAGGCAAAGCAGTTAGTAATTTTCATTTAGGGATCATGGGTAAGGAAACAGTATTATTATTTTTCAAGTTTCAGGAAGAACAAATATTTGTGTGCAAAATTAGAGTTGACTCGAGGCTCATTCTCAAGAAAGCACAGATTCACAAACACAGAAATATGGAGATTCCTATTCTCCCTGCATGAAGGCAAGAGAAAATCCAACTTTTTGCAGCATAATTCCCACTAAATACAGTATTATTCATTCATAATCCTGTTTACATTTTTTGATGTCTAAGTTAAAAAAATCAACAGTTTAAGTACCCCAATAAAAGAATTTTATCATAATTTAGCAGCATCCAACAGATCTCCATAGGAACTTGTTTGACTTCTTATCTTCTATCTGCAGGAATTCGGGATCCGTGCATAAGTCTTGATGTTTAATATAATAACAAGCAGACTATAAGAACTAAAATGAAAATTGATGAATGTTTTTATATTCAGATGGAATATGAGGAGGCTGCTCCTAGGGGCTATGTTCTTATTTCCACTTTTTTTAAACTGTTCTGTTTCACATGGTAGTAGGAAAGAAAGATATTCCTTCTGTATTAGCTGGTTAATATAGCACACATGATTTTTGAACCAGAACTGGGATTGAGGTTTCCACTTTTTCTCAACACTTGGGCAAGAGAATTACGCTTAGAAACTTTCTGGGGTAAAATGAATATTTGACAATCTTTAAAAAAGACAAACAACCATAACAATAAAAGGATACTCTTTATCTTTGCATTAAAACAGATTGTTGTTCAGTGAGCAATTTTGATCATTCTAAGCAGAAATATTAAAATAAATTTTAATTCAATGATAAAGATCAGAAATTTAACAATTCAAAACCACAACCTGCTTGCTTTTAATTTTTTTTCTAAAACAAATATGTCATCTAAATTGGTTATTTTACAAAATCTTGACAATTTCTTTAGAAAACAACATAAGCTACTTCAGATGTCACAGCATTCCTGCATTTATCCCTCAAGGAAAAGGGGAGGAAAGTAAGACATACTGTAGATATTGAGGAAAGCAGATTCATTTGCCATAGGCAAAATTTTATGGCTCTTTAACCAATCTCCTTGGAGAAAGGCTGGATATACAGATAGGCTTTGTGGTACAATTTTAAGATTTAGCAAATTCAGTGCTGTTGAACTGTAGGGGTAGCAAGACAAAGGATTCTTTGTTGAAAAAAATCTGGAAAGAGTAATCACAACTCGTGATCTCCCATTATAAAATAGGATTGCCACCTATCTAAAATATGAAGTTAATATACGGAAATACAAAATTTCATGGTGTCATCCAGGAACTTAATCATATAAGCTTAAGTGGAGGTGGGAGAAAGAATATTTATTATCCAGTTATTTACCAGGAAAGTTTTATTATAATCATGAAATGTAGTAGTAATGTAGCAGTATAGACAATCCCTTAAAATTTAAAATGTCTTAAAACTGTAGAAAAAGGGTTTGTTTTGTAAAATGAATAGATGACTGAATATGCACTGCACAGGATCCTTATTACTTTTCCCATCATTAGTTGTTATTTGATAATCCTGCAGTTAATAAGTAAAGGCAAGATCTGACTTAAGCTTTAACTGCCATAGCAATTCTTCTAATTGACTGCAGCTAATTTGTTTCATTTTTGTTGTCCGTGTATATGAAACCAATGTTTTCCACAGATAGCAGAAACAAGAAGTTTTATACAGAATTAAATATTTATGGTACTAAGGCAATGTCATAAGGTAGAGAAATACAGGTACAACAGCAGAGGACTTGAGAAATGGGGATGTAGGAATTGGCATAGGGATGGGCATGAAACGGCAGGGGATGGGTCACAGTATGGCACTTCAGACCACATGGTAATAACTCACCCATGGTCAATTACAGAAATGCAGATCTGGGAAAAACTGGTTTTAGGGATGAAAAAAAATAAAGAAATAGTATCTACCTGTATGTTAAAAGTACCACATAAGTAAATTTGGAAGTAAGGTTGAGATGCAGTCCAGCAAAAACCACACAGAGTTGTAAAAACAAGTTAGCAAATACAAAAATGACTCTAAGTGAACCATAAAGTGAAGAAGAAGAAACCATCAACATAAACATCATATTGCTTCTACTAAAGGACTCCAGATGCTGACAATTTACCATAACAATGCCCCCATACATCCTCCAAGAAATTAAATGTGAAGTGTGAAGTAGAAGGAGGCAAACCAACAAGTTGGAAAAGAACCAGACCTCTTCCATATGCTCTTCATTGTGCTACTGCTGTTTTGGATAACCAGTTTGAATATTCAGTCAGAAATGTTTCTAAAATGCTTTAGTTGCATACTAATTTCTCCTTTTAACATTCTTGCACTGGGAAGCAATGGGAAAAAAACCCAAGCTAACATAAAAAGTGTGATGATATCACTTAGCATTTTTCACAGAGTAACAGAGATGTAAGTTTCAATTGTTTAGCCACAGAGAGCTGGTTGCTTGGGCAACACAATGGATTTGAAATTTAGATTCCTTGATTCTGCAACAAATATTCTGTGTAATCCAAGAATAGTCACACGTATTTCACTGTCCATCTGTTAACTTTATTTCATTCCACCTTTATCTCTGCTTTTTTTTTTTTTCCTTCAGATCTATGGCAGTGGGGTTTTTTGTTTGTTTAGGGGATTTTGTGTGGGGGGCTTTTTTGTTTGTTTGTTTCTTTGATTTTGTTTTCTTTACTGTGGGCTTGGTGCTTTTTTCTTTCTTTTTGTTATGAGACTGATCAGGAGGACTTTTTGCTGTTGATTAGCTTTAGAAAGTGCACAGAAGAGTAGATGTCTGGTTGAGTATTGTCAGGTGTTCCAGCAATACCAGTAAATGTTTTATTCAGCAAACATTCTCAAATATTTTTGCTAGTGAACAAAGTTTTTGAAAGTCAGGGTTTGAAGGCAACACCTCTATTTTTCTTACATCTTCCCTGACAAGGATCTGTTTTGCCTTGAATCCAGACAGGAGGTTGCTATTTCAATAATGATGGTGACAGTGAACAAAATTATGATAAAATTTGCAAGTCAAGTACTTAATACTGAAGTATATTAGGACACAGAAGCAGGTTTTTAAAACAAATTAAGAAAAAGAATGATCCTTATTTTAACAAAATCTAGAACAATCAAAAGAGAATAAAAATAATATTTTTATAATGCAGATGTTCAATAGGATTTTTATAGTATTTGAGATAATGTCCACTTTTTATTACCAAAAAGAAAATCAAATGCAATATGTTCCAAGGAACTAGAATGAAGGATCCATCATTAAGTGAATAAGACACTTTGATTATCCATGGGTCATTAGTTCAATATGCTTTAATGGCTCCTAAAGAGCTGTTGCATATTCTGAGAGTACTTACTGACTGACTTAGCTTATAAATACATCAATACAGAAGAAAAAAATATCAATATCAGAAAATCATCTTGGTAGGTCTATAGCTGATTCAGAATATTTATGTCCACTTGTCAGTTATTATAGTCATAAAACACCTATGTTTTATTCATGGCGCCAGCTATTGTTCATAGTGACATGACACAATCATTGCTTGAAATTGTTATTCTTTCTATATTTTTTGAAATTTGTACCACATAAAATCCAAGTTGTCAACTTGCAGAAATTATATTGGCTCTTTTAATGTGCAGGTTAGGTGGATTTTAAATGGCCATGTGTAGGAAAATAGTCCTGCTCACTAACATGGGACCATTTAGGGGTCTTTGCTTTTCAATGTTTTAGAGGCCTCCTTCCATTTTTGGTGGGAGATTACTTGGACACTAGTATTGATACTACTGGCAATACAAGCCAATTTTTTTCTGTAATCTTGTATTGCTTCACATGAATGTGTAACATATTTCAATCTGGAGTTTCACTCTATTAACTTTTTCATCCGTTCTGACCAATCCTCAGATACTTCTTCTACATTAATTGGATTGTGGTACATACAAGCCCACTGAAAATTTTTTCTTTTGCTTTCCAGTTCCTTTTATGTCCATTGCAGCCCTAAAAATTATTAAATAGGTTATCTCATGAAAGAAGACACCTTAGTTGGGGAAAACATGCATAGCCACATGCCTTCATAATATAGAAAAGATAGAATTTGCATATTTCTTAGGTAAAATAAGGCAGAAATTCCACACTGAAGTGATGAAAATCTTTTCATGGGATCATATGATTGAATTTGGAAGGGGCCTCAAGAAGCCATTTATTTCAACCTCGTTCTTGGAGCAAGATCAGCTCTGAGACCAGACGAGGTTACTCAAAACTTTGCCTAGCTGAGCCTTGAAGATCTCCAAGAAAGGATACTTGACTTCTTTGGACAACCTCTTTCCCCACTTGACTGTCTCCATCATGAAAAAGCTTTTCCTGACATGCAGCCTGAACCTCTCCTGTTTCAAATTATGCCTACTCTGTCTTGTCCCCCCATCCTGTACAGCTGTGAAGTGCCTTGCTCTATCCTCTTTATTAACTTCCCCATAAGAAAGGGAGGACGGCTGTTAGCACTCCCCAGAGCTATCACTTCTCCAGGAGAAACAAGCACAGTTCCCTCAGCCTATATAATTTTGATACTATTAACTGTATTTTTAAAATTTGTAAATATGTTCAGTAAACCTTACTTTTAAAATCATTGGATTAACATGCAACAGCCTTAGGCTTAGATTCAACAAATGATTTATGAGCTTACCTGCTGTGAAAGCTATTACCATCTAATGTTTGCAGTTAGAAGTTGAAAGCATAAATATTTTGTTGGATCTGGGCCATGGCATTTTCCTTGCTTGTTCTCACTTTGCCCTTAGTCATACATCTACCCCAATTACAGTTAATTTTATATTATACGCTATTCATGCAATCTTTTTCCCATATGTCCTTTTTATTCATACCAAGTAATGCACTGGCTCCTGAAAGCTTGTGTAGCCTCAATCAGTGATACATAATTTGGCCTCAGCATAATAGGCACCCAAAGGATATCTATCAATTCCTTATTATGTCTCTTCTCTCCAAGTTCTGCCACCTTCTTCCTGTTCTTCTTCAGCAATTCATCAGCTCCTTGTTTCTGTCTCAAAGGAGGTATCATTTCAATACTTTTTTGTCATTAACACTTCTCCAAATCTCATCTGTTACCTCTAAGACTATTCTCCTGAAATCTATCAGTCACAGAGCCATTATTCCTTCTACTTTCTACCTGTCTAGCCATCACTAGATCTAGTTGGTTTCTCAATCCTGGATCTTCTTATACAGATTTCTCTAGGACAGCTTATCAGAAATCAGCAAGAATAAATGGCCTACATCAAGTCATCTTCTATGGTTGTCAAGTGTCATGGCCTTTCAAGAAGGGTGCTTTATGTCCTTCCTGTTTCCTGCTGGAGAAAGGGAACTTAATGCCTCCACTTATTAGCCAGACAAGAAAATGAGATTGCCTGCAACAGCAGTGTGCAATGGTTGTGAGTAGGACCTTTCCTTCTCTTTCCCCACAACTGAAACAAAGGTGGTGCTAGTTGGAAGAGGCAAGATAGAAATGTGATTGATACAGCATACTGTATAAATATCCTGGATTATTAGGTAAAAAAAGGGGGGAGGAAGAAGGGAGGAAAAGGTTATGGCTTTGTTTGTTTGTTTGTTTATTTTAAGTATGGAGGTTTTTGGACAGTGTGCTTTTTATGTCTGAATGTTAAAACATATTATAGTATCAGCAGCACATCCTCCCTTTTTCCTATTAAAGCTGACTTCCTTTTTCTCCCTGCATGCTTGCGCAGCCCAAAATCTGAACCTTCTCTTTCAGTTTTTACTTGCTTTTAACTCCTATGTTCTGACATAGAACAGGAAATTGTCCATGTTATTCTAGGTATCAGATGAATTGATGCAATAGTCCATCTCTGTCCTACTACCCTATACTGGTTGCTGATTACCACACTGAAGTTAGACATGTGTGCCTTGGGATAGCTAGCCTTTTTCTCTTTCCCAACAAAATATATAACAGTTGCCTTCTGTGGAAGGAAGGACTGTGAGTTTTTCATTTCCCTTACTTTATGACAGGGTTTCTCTGCACACAAAGAATGACCAGATCCATGAAGTAATTACATGCCCTCTTGCCCAGGTATTCAGGAGCAACTGAGAAAGGACCAGAGATGGGAAGGATCCCCACTATCCCTAACTGGAAGACATATTTTGCACTAGCAAAGATATAATATCAGTTAAATTCTCCTTAGAAAAGTGTGGAGACAAGGCAGAGTAATAAGGTATTACCCATGGAAAATAACACAGATTCCATTCACAAGCTAGCTTTCCAACTTTTTCACTCATTTTTCCCAGTACATTTTTCATTTAATTTCAAACTGCTTAATTAAAAGTGCATGCTTTTGTCACTCTGGCCTGTGTTTTCGTGCAGGCTTTGTATGGTACAGTTCATACTAGCTCAGTGTGAACTGCTGTTGGGTCTACTAAAGAGACACAGCGAAGTGCAATGATGTTTGTTTCTGCTGAGATTTAATGGCTATTTGACTTGGCAGCTGCTTTCTAAGACATGGTTCTCACAGGGGATCTCTCCATTTCAGCAGCCACAGTATAGGCTTCCTCTCTAGTACCGAGTGTCAAACATCTGCTCTCCTCTTATCTTTCCCTTCCAGTTTTCCCTATCTCTGGCATAGTTTACTGCGGGACAGAAATCTCCTATTTACCCCTTCAGGATTGTGACAGAAGCTTTTTGTTGCTCAGGCCCACTATGAACAGGAATTTGTAGATATTTCAGAAAGCACGGGGAACTACTGTGGCATGCACTTTCTTTGCCACTACTGCATTCCTACTACTTCATTCCCCTCCACAATGGTCCTTCAAGTGCCAGGAGTGGTCCTGACAGTGCCACAGGCACCATCACCTGCTGAAGAGGTGAGTCAGCTCCAATATTCTAATAGTAATTATTTTGCACCCATCTGGCTGCATTTTCACTCCAGTTCACTTCCCTGTTTTCTAACACATTGCATTGCTCTCCTCTAATTCTGCCTTCCTTTCCTATACAGCTTATTAAAATGGAGCCCACGACAATTAGTTGTGTGTTTAGTTTTTAATTTTTGCTAGTTCAACAGAGAATTTAATAGAAAGGGATTGTCAAACTTCTATTTCTTTTCTCTAAGGGTCTGTCTGGAGGATCCAATTAAAATTTCGCACTACTTGGTCCCTACCTTGCTATTGATAATTTTCTCTCAGCTTCTCTACCCTATTTTTCAGAAGGAATTTCATTCAACATACCTTAACTTTTGTGAACAAATGTCTAAATGGAAATATGTCTGTGCATTTTATGAGAAGAAAAACGGATTCAGCTGTATGTAGAGAATTTAGTTTCATGTTTCTTCAGGAATTATTACAATTGCTTCCATAGCCCATACTTAATCTCATTTTCAGCCAATTAAATCATCAAAAGAACCTATAAAGAAATAAAATACTGTATTTGCTTGCAATTTATGACAGTATTTGAGGGCTTGTATAAATATATGAGACTCCATTACATACTATTAGCAGAAAGAAATCTATCCTCTACTAGTTATGTTTAGGACTGGAATTTGGATCAATGGCTGTTGTCCAGTAAACCAATGTCTGTGAAGGCTTCCATCTTTGATAGGCTCAGGCATCTAGGCTTTCAGTGAAGCATAACAGGCAGACTTTCAGATCTTGATTTTTCACAAATAAAAAACTGTATTCTGAAAAAAAAAAAATCTGAGTAGGAGTTTAACATACTTAAATGCTGCTATGCATGGTAAATCCAGTCATACAGTTCGACACAAACACTGGAGGTAATGGTGAAATGCTGAGCAGATGGGAAAAGAGGACATATGTGCCTAAGTGGGCTGTGCAGAAGGGATTTAAGAAGTGTGTCATGGGCCAAGGGTTGATTTTAGAATAGTGGGGCATCATGCTGGCTTATTGTTTCTTAATGTTAAATTATAGTCTTGACTGATGGATACAGCAACACCTTACAGTGTTCAGCATTTATTCTGCTGACATTTTAGTGTGTAGATACAGACAATTTTCCTTAGATCTAGTGTGTTGTCTAAACTTTTGATGAGAAACGTCATAAATCTTCAGAAGAATTCAGGAAAGAACCCCAGGTATTCTAAAGGAATCCACTTCAGCTGAATCATTCTGAGATATAACCAATTGGCTCTGTAGGAGAAAAAATAAAAAGAACACACTCTTTACACTCTTTTCTCATTTTTTTTAGATTTCTTCCTTTTCTGTATTGGATTCTTCTCCTGAAGAAACAAAGGGGTTCCAGGCCTCTCTAGTGACTGCTCACTGTTGCTCTCTGGTTTTCATGGGAAAGAGTTGATGTTGACTCCTTAATAAAATTCTAATGTTTCAAGTAGAGAAATCATAGTCTAGGAAAAGAATTCAATGGTGCTGCTAACTAACCAGAGCTGGGATAAAAACAATAGTTAGGTAATTACTGCTTTAATTTTATGTCAGAAATTATATTCAATATTTTGTATGTTAAATTCATATGCATTTTTCTTGGATCAGGTCAAAGAGAAATTTACAGAGACTACTATTTGTTGGAGAAATATTTAAATGAAGACAAAAAGAATGATACCATGATTACAAAAGGAAATAATTTCCCAGTTATTTTGGCTTCCTCTTTGATTGTGGAGAAAGATCAGTATTAGAATAAATGCCTGTGTGATATCAATCATGAGAAAAAGGATACACTCAGGGACTGAACTCATCCATAGAATTTGCATGTACTTTTAAAACTCAATTTTTTAATCTATTCTCTTCTGAAGACTGCATAGCAAAGGGGTGGGTTCACTAACACTTTAAATTTGCTGGAACTGCTTTACAGTGTCTTGTGCTGTGCTTGTCCAGACACAAGGACTAATTTTTGACTTCACAGGAGTGCTCTACAGTGTTTTTAGAAGCCAGCACATGGAATTATTCTCTTTTATCTGAAGAGGAAGACACAGACATGGTACTTACAACAAAGTCTGTGGGAAGATCTGCCACTATCTGCTGGAGAAAGAATCTCAGCAAAGAACCAGAGAACAGGGAAATGCCTGTCTCTTCTTTTGCTGGCCAGATTGCACGTAAAATTCACATAGATACAGCATATAGATAAGGCAAGAGACACACATTTACTGCAAAAGTTGGCTTGTCTATTTACGTTGCCTCTGTAGCAGCCTTGTCCTGACCGTATGCCAAATAGCTCCTGGCAGATGCTCAGCTCAGTGAGCCTACATTGCTTAGCAGCTACAGTTTAGCAAATCCTTCTAAGAGACAGAGTCTGACTGTGAAGCTCTTGGTTCAGAAGGGATCTAGCTTCAGAGGGAGAGGATGATTCCATTAAGAAAGAAAACGACAGCTACAGGTTCAAACAAGCAAAGCCAGTCTTGTGTAAACCATGCTGATCTTTGGCACAAAAGACAACTAATTAGTCCCAAATGGCGATATGGCAATAAAAAATATGATCCCAAAGGGAATTCTAAAGGTTGTCTTTCAGAAGGAGAAGCAAGTTCTCTAAAAATGTCCAGATGCTCCTAAATATTAGCTGCACTGTAGGAATATTGCATGTTACAAACACGATTTTTAAAAGTGATGCAAAGTCATGTTATGTGAAGCTCTTTGTTCCAATTGCTGTATGTGTAACACATGAGTTATAATAAATTGTTAGTATGTGATACAGGATAATTGTCCTGGCCAGGACAGGGTTAATTTTTGCAGTAGCCAGGAGGGGGCATGGCCAAGACCTCAGAGGTTATTCTGTACCACCTCCTATCATTTCTGGGGTTGGGGAAAGGGCTCTCTTCAGGGCCAGGATATTATTGGGCTCTGAAATGAGCATTTGCATGTGAATCACTTGCCTCTCCTGCACACTTTTGTTGCAATATTGTTGCTGTTACTGTTCATTTTCTTGCCTCACTGCTTTTTATAGTAAATTGTTCTTTCCTCAACACATGATCTTTACCTCTTGCGTCTCCAATTCTCCTCTCCAGTCTGGAGCAGCGGAAAGTAAGCAAGGAGCACATGGCTTGAAGCGGTTTCAGTGGGAACACCAAGCTGGAGAATACCGTTCCTAAACCATCACAATATTTTTACACACAGTTCAGGATTTTTTTTAAGTAGACAGCTGATTTTTGGCTGTGATGCCAGACTGTTATGCAGGATGTCAATAACTGGTTTTGGAAAGTTCGACTGATAGAAATTCCATTATATTCCAAGACAAATTTCATCCTCTATACAGATCAAAAGTTGTGCCTGTAGCTTTCTACAATTTAGGAGCAGTATTTCTTGTCTTTGCTACACAGACAAGGAATTTAACCTTCATTTGTAATATTTCCTATATTTCCAGGCTGAATTTTTTTTGTATAACAACTTTCCCTAGATTCTTCTTTTCTCATCCATTTACTCAGTCCTGATGAGATAGCCAAATGGAGTCTTCACATCCTGTCAAGGTGGAATTCTTCTCATAAACCTAAATGTGCCTGTCATGTCTCTGACACACAGAGACACTGCTGAAATGCTGTATTTATAGGCAACACAAAGTTAGCGGAATCCATAAGAGTCACTGGAAATGTAAGGTCTGATTTAGCTGCCCACACATTGGTGCCTAATGTAATCTGAAATACCCCATGTGTCTGAAAGATCCAGACGGGACTGCCAGGTATGACATAACACCAGTGGCGAACCTGGGGTTTGCTGAAGTGTGATCTGGATGTCACTGAATCCAGCCCAGTGCAGCCTGGAGAGCTGTTCTTTTGACAGTGTGTGTATATGCTGAATTTCAGGTGAGCTGAGCAGCCCTCTGGGCTCCACTGGCTGCAGTTATTTAAGGTTCCATTCTATTGCCCACACACACGAATGCCAAGGGCCATTTGAGATGCTGTAGCACACCTGAGCCATGCAGATGTGACCTCAGGGTAAGACACAAGGCCAATGGTGGTATGTTTTTCTGAAGGGCAGGCATCATGCTGTGGGGTGTATCAAACTGTGCTCGACACCTACTATGAGTAGCTAAGCCAGACAGGTACTTTGGTATTTTTCAGCAGCACTGCTGTCTAACTCATTGATTTCAATGTTGCACATGTGATCATTTATATCTACTTTAAAATGTTATTTTGTTCTTGTTCCATTTTTATTTGCATGCTGTTTAGTTTTTACCTTTTTTTCCTCTTGTAAATAATTTTGAATTCCAACCCTGTTCTTCAATGTGCTTCAATCTGTTCTGAGTTTGGTATAATTTGTAAATTTAATAAACATTGCCTCTATTTCACTGTCCATATAATTAATGAAAATATTAAATTATGCCAGTTTCAGAACAGACTTCTGTGCAGCACCACTTGACACAACCTTCTTGCGTCCAAGAGTTTTGACTCCACTGCATCACAATACCTATGTTTTTGGTATGAATCTCTAGCTAATTGTACATGCAACTCACAATATTTCGATGGAGGTGAATTTTCACTCATTTGTAGTGACAATATGATGTGTGGCAGTGTCACATACACTACTTACATTATGGTATATGACAATGAATCTTTTTTCTCCCTCATTACAGAGTGAAGTTTCTTTGAAATTGCATAATTAGTTCTTAAATCTGTTTTGGCTGCTATGTAGCCTCTTGGTCTCTTCTGTATCCTTCCCAACAGACAATCTGTCCTAGAAGTCTTCTGAGTTTGCAAATATAATGATAGCCCTATGACATTCTGGGTATTCCTTCTTCTAGGTAATCTTTGTATTTGTCCTGTGAATAATCTGGAAACTTAACTGTCCTGCACTAATAATTTTTATTGCTTCATCAAGTTGAAGTCTCTCACGGTAAATTTCACCAGGTCTAGATGAATAATTTACAAACTAGTAGGATATGACTTTAATTTCTCAAATATTTGAACTTCATTTGAGTATTGTTTTTTGAGGTTTTTTATTATTATTATTATTATTATTGGTTGCCTTTTTTTTAAACAAAGATCTTTTAAAAGGTTTTTTTTTTTTTTGTTTTCCCAGTCTAAATGCTGTCATTGCACAAACAAAAAGTAAAGATTGACTCTAAAATAAGTCTGAAAGGATGGTTTATCCTTAATTATTTTTAACAGATGTTTATAAACTTGATTAACTATTAGTATTTTTAACAGATGAACAATGTTTGGTTTTAAACATAAAACAAGGGTCCTTATATACTACAAGTGAGGTATTGGAGGAAATAACTAACCTGCTAAAGGTATTCTCCGTAGAAATATTCTAAAATAACAAGCTTGTAAATAGTAAGGAGCATTGTATACATAACACTAGAGTAATGTTAAGGCTGGGCCAGGCTTCCTTTAGTTTTTGTGGAACAAAGAAAGAAAGCACAAAAAGAAACTAAGACAAAAATGCCAAGCTGTAATAAAATGGTTTTATCAAAACAGAGCTGTCTGGTGCATACCAGATTCTCCTAAAGATGAAATACAAATAAACAAACAACTGCAGATAACACTACATCATCTGAGCAGACTGGAAAACAAACTGTTGTATGGCCTGGACAGTCTGTTATACAGACTCAAGACAGATCATAAACAAAAACAAACTTCTGCAATTTCAAAGGAAAAACTGAGCCATGATTATCTATGCTCTAGAATTTCAATATGCAGTAGACAAGAAATAGCTTATTAACTCTTTCTGCATAAATACCTCGAGATGCATCATGATATAAAGAAATCCTTCTGTCCCACTTGGATATGAATTAAGATAAAGGAAATTCAAACAAACTTTCTATTACATATAAGTATTGGGTAATTTGAAAATGCTGCCTTTCAAAGAGAACCTTGGGAAACAGGTGTCGTGGAGATATTTCATTCATAAGGAATGGATCACCCATAGGTGATTTTAGTGCAGAAGTGAATCAAGGGATGTTCATATTTTATTGTCAGAAACAAGCTGCTGAAGTTACTCCAAAACTTCTGGGTAAATGCAACAGATTGTACATAAATTACCGTAATGTGTTGGAAAAAACTGGAAGAGCTTGTTTCCCATTCTGTGTGAGCCCTATCTGTTATAATATTTAAGAACTTACGCAGATAAACTACTCAGTATGTATCTAGTTTTCAATCTCTTGGGAAAAAGGGAAGAAAAATATGTGTAATATTGTCCTGAATGAAATCTGAAATACATATCTGAAGGACAAGGTACTGTGACTATTAAGAGAATTGGAAAACTCACTGGAAAATTCACCAAATGAGTTGTTTCAGTGAATAATATCAAGGAACTTCTCTTTTTGCACCCATATGATGATTCAGCTATTTTACATTAAGTGCTTTGAGAGACTTGCTTTTGAACTTGAAACTCTATAAATTATTTAAAAGTTTCATTAAGAAACTTTCTACTGTTTGCATGGTTTATTTGGTTTTAAGAGATAAAGACTTTAACCAGTACTCAAAATATTTTCATCTCAATTTCTTTCTTTATAGCACATTCTGTCATTTGAGTAGTAACATAGGCGAGGAAAAAAAGAGTGCAGGAAAGTTTTTATAATGAGAACGTCAGTTTCCAAGCTTTCCAGCCATTTATAACAAAATGATGAGGAAAAGATAGAAACCCAGTTCATGGAAGAGAGGAAGAGAAACAGAGGGATGTAAAGCTAAACTGATTCCTTGTCCTTTAAAAACATGCAGTTGGGCACATTTTTTGTTTAAAAACAAATAAACAAAATATCTAGTTTTTAGTCCATTGTTAAATATTAAAAATATTTGTAAAACAGAATCATTGTTTTCCACCTTGCCCTATTACTGAGATCAGAAAATTTATTCAACTACTGTAACATAGTCCTAGTACAAATCTGTGCTCTAAGAGAGAATGTAGGTATTCCAAGAATAAAATTTTTCAGATTATGTGCTATTTTTTGCAGCTCACATGATAAAGGCTTTCACAGAAAAGGAACCTTAAAAAAAATGTATGTATTATTTAATATGTATGATGTAATATAAAGTATTATTTATATGGTATAATTATTATTATTGTTTTATGATTTTGCTGGGTTAACATAAAAACTGATTCTAAATCAAAAAAAGGATTACACATTATATGTGTTAATACCAGCAGGAAATTTCAATAAAAATTAGAACAAGTTTAGCTTTAAACTCATGCTTTTTTTCATTTTTTAATTTTTTTTATATTATTTTCCTGTTATATTTAGTGTCTGCACTAAATAAATGAAAAGAGTTTAATAGTATAGTTTTAACATATAGGAAAACAACTTTTAATATAATTGGCATTTAAGTAATTCAATAGCTGCTTATATGCCTATCTTCTTGATGGTTGAACTCTGCTGGACTTCTGATTGATGTTTTTAATAGTTTTGATCAGCAGAAACCTGGACTTGATTAACAAAGATATACAAAGGAAGCACAATTTCCTGTTGAGATTCAAGATTTACTGTACTAGAAATTTAAAATTAATGTAGCACCTTATAATATGAATTGGATTCATTATTATTTGATTTATTATTTCTTTGTACATTTTAGCATCATATGATAAATCCATCAATTAACCTTTGCTAGGCTTAATAGGCTTCATTCAAATTTTGTAATTTCATATTTGTCTTGAAATTGCATGCTCATAAATATGTTGAAGTTTGTGATTTATCTAAACAACTTGAAATTAATGATTTCATAAGATGCATGCAACAGTTAACTGATGAATTACCTTTATTTAGAATATGTGTTTTATACTTTACTCAGTCTAGTGTTCACAGACCTTGCAGTGTTTTCACACTACCTAGGTTTATCTGCTTTATTTGACTGCTGACAAAGTATGGAATTTTAATCTGTTATTGTTAACAGTTTGAAATGAAGAGAAATTTGTGTTATACTTTTATTGCTGCCTAAGTTGCTGCCAGAAAATCTGATTGAAAGTACTGAGAAAGTAGCCATGAAGAGGAAAGCGCAAGCAATCTTCCATTCTCTGTATTATGCCCTGACACATATTAGATCAGTGTCTTTTTGTGCAACAGACAGTCTGGGATAATGAATACCAATTTCATGCATGTTACACACAGGCAAGTCTTATTGCTCACCTTTTTCCTGCAGTCTTCTTAAAAATCAAACTGGATTATGAAGTCTACTTCAGTTACCACATTCTTAACATGAAGTAAAAAACCATTTTGCTCAAACCTTCCCTGGAAAAAGCTTAAATTTAGAAATACATTCCTTTGAAAAAATTAACAATTTCTTTTATGGAAAGGAAACTCAGGTGTGCAGACTGAAAAGCCGCCACTTTGCACTGCTAACAGGTTTCTGACTTGAATGATAAGGGGATCAGGACTTGCCAGCCTGCCACAGAGACACTTACCAAGCAATTTAGATGCAGCCTTACTTACTGAACTCCACATTAAATGGAGATAGATTTTTTTTGCTCCATATATTTTGACTGCATGTTCTCCAGAGCTGTGCACAGAAATATGACAAGCAATTCAGGTGCCTAACATGGGTAACTGGTGTCCTTTTAGATGCCATACAGTGTATAAAACATTCACACAGGAGTGACAGGTTTGACAAAGGGCCTAACAGTGACTCCCATCTTTTGGAGGGGCATCAGGAGGCCAGATGAACTTTTTAGGGTGTCTGTAAGAGCATCAAATAGCTCTGTTCAATCTCCTGTATCTCCTCACCCAATATTAGATAACATTTTCCCTTGGTAGATTTGCTTTTCCTGATTCTAACTACCTACATTTGTAATGTTTTATTTGTTTGCTGTAGAGGTGATCATAGTGTCACATTAGGTCACACTGTGATCCTACTGTGATGAGAAGCCAGACAATGTGTAAGTGGAGTTGCATTAACTCCAGTCCACATATTTTTACGTAAATTTGTCTCTTGCCAAACAATTTGACTACGAGAATGGAAAAAAACAGAACTCCCTCCTTCCTGCCCCCGCTCCTAAGAAGAAAACAGAAAATACTTTGTAGCTAAGAGTCCTATTGCTGAGGTAGAGCAGCTTCTTCCACAGAAATATTTTCATCCCAAGATGCTCAGTACATGGCACGAAAGTCTGATTTGAAGCTGATCTGGGCTAAGCTTTCTCCCCATGGTTTTAAATAGATGCATATTTATGGAACTGTTCAGAAAAAGCAATATGTGTTGCACATATATTCTCATTCTCATGTTTCTCCTTGCAAAAGAGAAGTCCCAGTCTGACTCACTATGTTTTCCACATATTTTGCCTAAGTGACACAGAATATATGCACGCATAGTAACTTGTATACAGAAGCATAGTAACTGCTGACTTACTTTACAAAACAAAGACTTTTAAATAGTTACCTAAACACCTTCTTCACAGACCATGAAACTAGCTCTAGGAACTTAATTTTAACTTTTCTTGTCTGGTAATTATACCCAGTCCTGTGCAACTCTATTGTTACTGAAATGCAATGAAGTAAACATTTCTTTACAAATGTCTACTTTCTAACGTAGGATTGAAATTTCGTGTTCAATAGGACCAGCTGTCAGACAACTTTATCTTCTGATCAGAGACGACTCTAAGTGCATATCTCACAGGAGCAGTACCCAGGAGGCCTAACCTCTAGGAACATTCCTGACCTCCGTCTGTCTGGTTACCTTGGCAAGTCATTTCACCACCCTGTGCTTCAGTTTCTCCATTTGTTAAAAAAAGGGCATACACTTTTGTTGAAAGCTTTGACAAATATTTTGTTATTCTGCAGACCAGTAGCATCTGGTCTTTCATGTACCAGAGAAAGATACTAAGCATTTTTTTTTTTATGATTGTATCTGTACAGCCTTTTATATTGAAATTTGCAAAATTGCAAAAAAAATGGGGATCACTGTTTTTTCTCTTTTACCCTGAAGGTTGTAAAAATAACTTATTTTTCGGCAGTGAGAGAAAAACAAAGCTAATTAACAGGAATGGTTATAAGTTTGACAACTTAAAAGAGAACCTCAATTAAAAGGATAAATTTACTGGATTTCTAGAACCTGACTTACAACATAATCAAAGAAAAACTGTGTGGAAATCCTACCTTTCAGCATCAGTTCAGTTTTGAGATTTTTGCATGTTATCAACATAGCATTTTTATACTGCTATTGCTTTTGTTATATTTATAAGAAATCCCAGGAAATCATGGTTTTATAATGAGTGCAAGCCAAAAATGTGCATAGGCAAAAAATCCTTCCTGTTTTATGTGGATTCTCCATAGCTACTTTGCATTTTACAGTTTTTCTACAAGTTTTATGTAGAAGTCTAAATTTAAGACATAAAAGCTAAGCAAACTAAAATTAAAACAATTTCTCTTTTAACATTTTTTGTAAGTAAAATAGTGCATTTTTCAAGAAAAAATAATCTATACTGTTATTCTCAATAATGTGTTTAACTATCTCACCCGTAACTAAATTTAGATGTCACTGCTAAGATTGCTTATTCTAGCTCACAGTCACTGTGCAAAGGAGTGATTTTAGTACAGCCTTCACCTAATGTTTTAGCACAAGCTTCCTCCACAGGACATGTAACCAGCTGTATTAAATTATAGTTTACACAGGATACAAATAATTCCTTCCTGACTGCAGCATGGTATCAGAGTATACCCCACAAAATAGATCTGATTAGCCTTATCATTATCGTAGCTACTATAGTTGCAAATATTTTTAGTGGGTATAAAATTGTCTCTTCTTTTTGGACCTGATTGAAACCAATTCTTTCATGATTTTATACAGGACTAATTCTCTTTGCTAAGACTATTTGGTGTAGAAGCATATTTGATAAAACACTACATATTTGTCTTCTATTTTCCTTATATTATGATGCTGAGGTGTTTTAATATACTGTGAGACAAGCCAGATTACAGTAACTGTTTTTCTTTTTTTTCCCTTATGTTTTATGCTGCATCAATAACCTGATTCAGTTCCCTTTCAATATTTCTCATCTTGACTAATTAATTTAATAATTTCCATGGTTTTGTTACACATAAATTCTGCTATACATCTCAGACACCTTTACTGAACCTAGATGGACCTCTTTCACTCCCAAATGTGTCTTAATGTCTTTATGTGTAAACTAGTTTAGCATAAAGAGCATAACGATTTCTGAGTGGCTGTTGTAGGCCGTGCAGTCAATGATCTGTGAATTCAAGTTTTTCTAAGTAAACCACAAATAGCTAGGTCATAGTAGCTGTGAAACAAAATATTGGAACATCTGATTTGTAATAGTACTCTAATGGTATATTTATTCCATTCAGTAAACTCACTTTGAACTTTTAAAATTTTGTATTATTTCCTGTGAGGTCTCTAACAAAGTTGTCAACCTCTGCTGGTTCCATGATCTGCAAATAATAAATTTAAAAGTGAGTACTGACTTGGTAGCTGCTAAAGCCTCCTTTCTTCAGTGCTGTTTGGAGAGGAGGGTAATTCAGAGCATCTTGCAAATGAAAAGCAGGAGACCTTTAATCAAAGATGCAAGAGTGTCTCTACAAAAATGCATTGTTTTGAGATAGTGAAATCAGTTGTACCTTGACTAGCACTTAAAGACCAGCTTTATGGTTTCTGTGATCAGGTTTTGTGGGAGCTTATAAAGCAGAAAGTGAAAGACTTCTGTGCCTTAAACGAGAGTTGGGTAATCTGAGGTCTCCAAACTCAGAAACCAGGAACTGTTGGAAACCATCCAGGTCAGCTACTGCTGGAATTGTGCAGGTTCCTCTAGGCTTGAATCTCTCAATTGATAGAGCATTTCTGGACACACCCAAGCCTGGGTACTTGGCATCCTCCAGCTAAAGAACCAGTTCCAGAAGCCAGGGCTGGAGTTTGTCTTATTTACAGATGTAGGCATGGACGCTGTAAAGATGCACAAAGAAGCCTGTGATATGTGGCTTCTTTAAAATAAATTGAGGGAGAAAAATCCACAACAAACAAAAACCTGTCTCAGGATGTGTTTAGGCTGAGTTACTAAGCTGATCTAGGTGTCTACCTTAGAATGTCATGTATTAGGATTTAAAACTGTCCATTTCTCCCACAGGGCCAAATAGGGGAGCTTTTGAAGATCAATTAAGATAAAGATGACTTCCTTTGACCAAATCAGTCCTATGTGCTAGAGACACATGTGGCTCACTAGAATTTTTTGTCATACATTCTGGCACTGTGTGTCTCAGGTTGCATAAGTAAATATATTAACTATATTTAGTCAAATTACAGATATGGGCATCCCTAAGAAATTTAGCAGAAGTCATTTCTTAAAAAGTAAAAAAAACATAACTCTGATGGTTGCTTCCATCTCTCGTGTAATGGATTAATATTCTCTTCAGCCCAAATGCCTATTAAAATATATCCAGCCATATAGGAAGTTTCCTTAGTATCAAACACAGGACGGTATGTACCAGAAAGTGCGGGAAAAAGGAAGAGGTCAAAGTGATAAAATAGTGCCACTCTGCAAAATACAAAGACATTTTGAAAGATTCATTGCACTAGATATGAAAAGTAACAGAATGACGACAATCATGTGCAAACACAGCATCAAATCTGTAAAACCTCTCCTTATAGTACTGGGTTTATTTTTGAATATTAAAGAAATAAAAAAATTCCTGAGGCAGGATGTAGAAGTTAAAGAGAGTACCATTTCCTAAACAGGCACTTTTAATAGGTCTCTAGGTTATTCTTTTGCTCTGGTCACGGCATGGCAACTTCTGAAGAGGCTTCTAGGCCTTAGCATGAAAGTCAGTGTTTCCAGAAAGAAGTAGAATGATAGATCCCACTCTTGTCCTGGTTTCATTACTTTCTTTTGGTTAGCAGGTAGCTTACAAGGTCAATTTTTGGATTGCCCCTGTAATGTTCCTGATGCTGATGTTCAATGATATAGGCAGAGCAGATGAATTCCAAGTACCTTGAAAATACATATTGCAATTGAAAAATCTGGCCATAAAGTGACACCTCAGCATAACAAAAATTATATTCTTGCCTTCCAAAAATAGTTGTATAAGTGGTATATCTTGATACTTTTCTGTGCAGGATTATAAAAGGAACGGGTTTGTTTTCTTGTTCAATATTGAAGCTGGGAAGGTGTCACAGATATTCAGCAGTTTCAACTAATTTGCTTAGATTGTTTTTGGAAAAAAAAAAGAAAAGTATCAGTCTTGTGAAAAGATGGAAAAGTTCTTGAGGGGATTTAATTCTGTCTTCCCTACTTGTATGTTTGTGTAGCAGTCTATGCAAAATAAGAAATATTAAGGTAATAAAGTTCATCATTGAAGTTCTGACACTGAAATGACAGTTTGTAAGAATGAGAGAGAGAGGGAAAGAGAGAGAGAGACCTAATGCTGTAATTATTGTTACTAGTTAGACTGCCTTACATTCTGAGAGATTACAAAGAAACAGAGAAATAAATTATGTCTATAGAAATAATTACTACTAATTCATTAGAGCAGGAACTCACAAACTGAAGATAGTTGTAAGGCTGATCTTCCACATTTTTCTTACAGACAGCACACCAAGAAATCCCTTTCTACCATTTCCAAGACTGCCAAGTACTTTTCCCCTGCTCTTCTTTGGAACCATATTCATACTTAATGGACCACATTTGGCTATCACAGTCTATTTTGGGTATTCTATGTACTCCAGAATATTTTCCAAACTAATTGTGTCACATTGCTCATAGGGAAGATTCACATTCTCTTTTCAGATAATTTCATCTGACCCAGAGTGTCACAGCTCGCTAGTGAATTAATGCAGCACATGAATGTTCTCTGGAAAAAAGGGATAAGTGCCTTGGAAATGCTCAAGTCTGAACTGCTAAGCTCTTGCTCTCTAAACTGAGGGAAAATGGCCACTGCTTTCCAGGAATGACTCGGGGTCTCTTTTAACTTCCATAAATGGACCCCACATAAATGTCCCAGACTACACCTTTCAAGGGACAATGTTCTCACTTTCAATAGAAGAGATTATTGAATTCCAGAGCAGGGATGAGTTCTATGGATTCTTTTAATTCATTAAGATAGACAGAATTGCTGCTGATTCTCCCTACCGTTCAGCTCAATTATTTGTGAAAACCAACAGACACAGTTAGTTCTAAAGGACCATATAAAAGAAACAATGATCTTTCTCAAGGCTCCAAAATTTTTCATGGTGCCATGAAGGCTGGGAGACTGCAAAAGGGGAACCTCCTTAGAGAGTTATACATTAAAGACTGTTGTCCAGTTTGAAATGTGAGTGAACTACGTTATTTGTGCAAATTTCTATTGAACTAAGAGTTCTGGGAGCCTTTGTTGAACTCAGGGACATGAGCTACTACTTTTGAACTAAATTCTAATACATGCTCTCTTCCTCTTCTCATTGTAAAGATGAGAACAGAGAGGAGGAATTAGATATACTTTTCTTCTTTTTTGGAGTAGATGGTGTCACTGAAGTTAACTTCACAGTCAAATTCCTGGTATATGAAGGCAAAAAATTAACAATGTGCTACACAATGCAAAGACTCACCTCCTTTGCACTGCTGTATTTCATCTTGAACACCCCATCCAGACAGGGTAGGAAAGTTCTCTGTTTTCATACATATGAAATCAGCAGGAAGGGTTTTGTTTGTACTATTTTTCCTTCTTTTTTTTTTTTTTTTTTTTTTTGTGTGTGTGTGGTTTTGTTTTTGGTTTTTTGTGGGGGTTTTTTTTGTTTGTTTTGTTTTGTTTTGTTTTGTTTTTTGTTTATTTTCCCAGTAAGAATGGTATAGAGAAAAATAAGTCTTTAAGGATTATGATCCTTGATTTCAGCATCATTATAAGTTGGTGACTGGAAAGAGGGCAGCTGGATTTAAATAAATTAGACTGACACAAAAGGCACAGAAAAAAAAAAAACCTCTCCTAAATCTTAAAGACTCTCAAAATATACTTTAAAACTCAGTGCAATTGAAATTCAAAGAAACAGGGAAATAGGAACGCAAATATGCTGTTGACTTACAGGTGATTTATTCTTTGTTTTTTCTGTAGATGGCTTTGAGAATCCTGGAATTTCCAGATCATGATCTAATACTGGTAGATATTTTGGGAATAGAATAAAAATATTTTTAAATATTATATAATGACCAAAAAACCTATTTAGACAAGTATATGTCAAATATATTGTCAGCATATGTTCTGAATTTCAGTGACCTTCGCATGTTCTAAGTGAACCTTCAGCATTCATAACAGCAAGTCCTCAATTGCCCTATTAAAAATTCAGGTTCTTATGCCTTGGGAGATCTTAACTTTGGCAATTTAAGTTATGGCTAACTGATTGTCTTACAATCATTAAGTAATATTTCCTGTATTTCCTGTTGAAGGAGTATACAACAACACCTTGAATTACCCCCTATTCCTGAACATTTAGTGAATATTGAACCTGAGCGTGATTTAGATTTCCTGGCATTATGTGTGCCATGCTATTGTAAATAAACAGCTGCTTTAACTTCACTAGTGCACAAAGTTGAATGTCAGAAAACCATATTTGCGTTTATACACAGAATAATTACATGCTGATCAGAACAGTGTAATTAGGGATCCTAATGTAAAATGTTAACCACGAACTCATGTGCTTGCAGAAATAAAAAAGAAATCAATATGAGCAAACAATGAAAAAGATGCTGAATGCTTATTGTCTGTTGTGTAAAATAAAAAACTGAAAACACTTACAAAATATCTGTAATGCTTTTCAAGCAGGTATTCAAATTAATTCTTACCTGGTAAAAATATCCTAAATATCCTACATTTGCCTGAACAATTTTTTTTTTTTTTTTTTTCAGATCTTTAACAGCACAATGAAGAGCTGGAGATCTTGACTGTCTTAATGTATTTAGATTTTCCTTATGGAGAACTGGATTTGAAGTGCTTGGGATTACAATCAAAATGAATTTGATGGTTCAGCTCAGCCTCTAATTGATTATAGAATGAATGCCATCAACTTTATATTTCAATAAAAAATGTGATCTCCTTCCATGTTTAGAAGTGGCTGAAGTCCGTCTTTTGATCCCAGAAAGAATGCAGAGAGGAATTAATTTCAACCTTCATTCAGCACAGTCTGCTTTGTGAGCACTCACTTTCTGAAGAAACATTTACAAATATCAACTTCACCACAAGATGCAAATCATAATTTTACAATGCTGAAATGAAATGTTGATATGTAAGATGTTAGAAAAAATGTTTCTGCTGTTGCTTGTCTCTTTTTCTCCTTTTATTTTCAGATGCTTTTTGAATCCTGCATCTGTAACTGGAACTGTGTGAAGTATGGGTGACAGTGCAGCTAAAACTGAAAACTTTTAGACAGTAACAGATACCAGTTTTAAGAAGCAGATTGGCTTCAGCAGTGCCTATGTTTTTCCTTTGTAATATGTCTTCACTATCTATAAGTATGACATTTTCTGGCAGAAGTTTTTGTGAAAATAGATAATACTAAGCTAATAGAAGAGGATAGTCATGTAAAGTGAGTTCACTAACATAATTCACATTTTCAATCAGGCAAAAACAGCAGTGTCAACATAACTTCAATTCAGTATGATTCCTGTTTTGAATTTCAAGTACTCAACAAATGGCTCACAACTATTCTTAGAAACTGTATGTCTCATCACTACATAAAGATATATAGGGAAAAACCATTGCAGCTCTTAATTAACTCATAAACAGAAAACTGAAGCAAAACCCTTCTAATGGAATTGATAGGAACTGTGACTTCAGCTTTAATTTTTAGAAACTGGACTTTTCTGTTTTACTGTGATAATTACAAAATTTCAGTTTCTGTGTTTTGAATGGTACCAAGTTGATCAAACCATGAGTTAATCTATATATTCAGCAACTCAACCATAGGTGCTTTTTAGCTGCTTGCATCAAAGTAGGAAGCTTTATATCAGGAATCCTGAGAAACATAGATCTGTGCATTTTTAAAAATTTTTTTTGTTGTTTTAACCAGGGGATAATGAGTAAAATATTGTAGATAAGTATCACTGTGTACTCAAGAAAGTGTTTGCATCAACTCACACACTGTGAAACTGCAGAATGATGTACAGCTCGAGATGGTGTGACTTAGGCTCACTTAAGTGAATCCACCATGACAGCTCAAAGTCGTTTAGGGGGGTTAAACACTAATGACATGTCATTTTACTAGGCTCTTTAATCCTCAAAAGATCCCTAAGATGTTTTCAATTTTCTCTGAAGACATTTGCTTATTGCTCTACCACAGAAAGTATCTGATTCAAATATGCAAGAGTAGAAACTGCAGAATCAGAGGGAGGGTATTCCCAATATCTGCTGTTGAACTCGGGATTAGGCATGCCAAAGATCAGCCTCATTAACCATATTTATGAATGCAGGTGAGGAAAAAGAATCACAGAATGGGTAAGTTGGACCACAGCAGGTCATCTCCCTGCTCAAGCAGGGTCATCCTAGAGCATATGGCACAGGATTGCATTTAGACTGTTCTTGAATATTTCCAGTGAGGGAGACTCCACACCCTCTCTGGACAATCTGTTCCAGTGCTCAGTCACTGCACAGTGAAGAAGTTCTTCCACATATTCAGGTGGAATTTCCTGTACCTCAGTTTTTGCTCATTGCCCCTTGTCGTACTGCCTGGCACCAAGGAGAAGGTCCTGGCTTCATCCTCCTGACACCCTCCCTTCCGATACTTGGAGACATTGATGAGGTCCCCTCTCAGTTGTCTCTTCTTGAGACTGAATAGGCCCAATTCCCTCAGAAGATGCAGATGGGACCTCTTCAGTTACACCATTTCTAAACACTAGGACTTCACAGAGTCATAGAATGATGACAAATTGTGTTCCAGAAGAGAACACAGAGCTGTGATGGGCTACAGGTTCATTTTTTCTTTATACGCTCCTGTTGACAGATATAGAAAATGAGAATAATAACTGCAGCCACAAAAAATGGCCAAGGAGGTTATTGTTATATTACTTGAATGCATGACCTGGTCTCTTAAATCCTGGAAAAATTTTCTGCTTTTCACATAAACTTAGTATGTTCAGGAGAAGGATAGACTGGAAAAGGCATATGAAAGTTAGTATATAATTTCCCCAAGTTTCTGACTAGATATTTTCAGTTGCTGTATTTACCTCTGATTAAAGACTTTGTATTTGAAGTCAGTTCCAGTCATACCAGATAAAATACCATCAGATTTATGGACAGCCAGATACTGCTGGTCTTAATGTCAGTTTCTTAATCAGAATACCTTCCAAAATGAACTTTCATGGCTTTAGCTCCTGATTTTAAGTCAAGCATCAGAATGACCAATTTTTATTCAACAGCCGCCACAAGCAAGCCTATATTTATAGGCTGCATTTTAGTACTCAGTGTTTCTCAGAACACAAACAACTTCCTAGTAAGAAAATCGGAGCTAGATTTGTTGCTAAATGAACCTAGAAGACATCTTCAGTAAAAATATAGTGACAAATAAAACATGCTGTCAGCTAAACCTTGATTTTGTGGCATAGAAAGAGATTATCTGTCTAGTGCCTCTGATGATGGTATTCTGTAGAAGGCCTTAGGCTCAAACGGTGGACTTGTGATTGCCATGGACTTTTATAGCCACTGTAACATTTCAGACAGGACACAAGAATACATTGACATAAACTCCATGAACATATTTGACTGACATGAAAACCTTTTGGTGTTTTTGCAAGCCCAAAAGCTAGATTCAGATTTCTTTCTCCTTGCTTCTTCGTAAGGTTCACTTCCAAAACTGTAAATCATTTTCCTATTGTATAACATATCTAGGTTGGTGTCTGCTCTCAGAACATATTAACACTCTTGTGAAACAGTTTTCATAAAAAAAAATTTCTGACAAGCAGGTTATTTTTAAACTGTGGGTTTTTTCCTTCATTTATCTCCACTACAATGGACCATATTATACATTTTTGCTTCCAACCTGTGCTTCTACATGCCATCTCCAGATTCACAGATTTTCTGTGAAAGTAGCCAAATCTTTCTGAGTTCTGTAATTCAGATCTTCCATGGAATAACAAAAATACCTTTACACACACATCAATACAAAATTCAAGCAAAAGACAATGGAAGACTGCTAACAAATTCTGTGTTGTTCAATACTGGTTCCTAAGACCATGATTATCACACATTTAAATTATACTTATTTATAGCAGTGATGATCACATGAATTTTGTATTGTGTCTGTCTGAGATGGAGTTAATGTTCCTCACAGGAGCCTTCACAGTGGTTTGTACCGCTAGCCAGAAAGGTGTTGGTAACATACCAGTGTTTTGGCTACTGCTGACTGGTGCTGGCACAGCATCAGCACTCTCCAATATTCACCTTCCCACAAGTAGGTTGGTGGTGGGCAAGATCTTGGGAGGGAAAATAGCCAGGACTGATAGCCAGCTGATCCAAATTGACTGAAGGCATATTCCATACCATATGATGTCTATTCAGCAATCAAATCTAGGAGAAAAGGGTAGGAGGGGGAAACTTTTTGATATTTTAATGTCTGTCTTCCAGAGCAATTTCCATGTCTACTGAAGCCCTGCTTCCTAGAAAATGGCTGGACATCACCTTCTGGGAAGTAGAAAAGAAATCTTTTATTTTTGTCTGCTTTTGCTTTATTAAACTGCCTTTATCTTGACCCATGGTGGTATTTTTCTACTGTGTTCTTTCCCTCTCCTGTCCTGCTGATGAGAGGAGTGATAGAACAGCTTGGAGAGCACCTGACATCCAGCCAAGGTCAACCCACCACAAGTATGGACAAATTTTCATCTCATTTGTTACTGTAATATGACATTATGTAATAATTCTTTACGTGAAGATATTTCAAATAGTCAGTTTCTCTTAATGCCACTGGACACTGGCTTTGCAATAAAGAGCTGTTGATTTCTTGGAAAATTAATCTTTGCCTCATATTGTCAGCAAAATAAAATTAATTGTCTATTGAAGCTGGAGACTTTGTAAAAGACCTTCATATAGTTGTTGAATTCAGAGCATTTTCAGAGGCAAAACTCTACACTGTAAAGAAGATATATTTAAATGAAAAAAAAGGTATTACTTTTGATAAGTACTTCAAGGGAGTTCATTTCAGAATAAATCTGTGCACAACTATACCTATTACCTGCTTAAAGTTCTGTCTCTCAAAAACCTGATGCATGGTAATTTTCTCGTATTGTATGCCACATAGTAAAACATGCATTCTTCTTAACACATAATTAGTTCTCTTGGGGCTTACACAAATTGCAGTTCTTATACACCTGTGGCTGGCACAAAGTAAATTTGAGTATTGAAAGCCTTAGGATCATGTCAATCTCTACAAGCTGCCCACTTGTGATAAGTATAGGCTTGCCCTTTGAATGTTTTATTGAGCTACTAAATAAATAAATTAATAAATCATTCTGCTCTGAAACTTAAGATCCAAAGATGTATTAATTCTATGTCTCAGATAAAACATGCAGCCCATTACAAACTGTTTTATACAAATATGACCAGATTTAAGACATTAATGCTGAATTTGGACCTGGAAACTCTAGAATTGGGAATTCTGATCTCTTGGGAGATTCACACAAAGATAAATGCAGAGAAAATTCTTATTTATGCTCACCTGAAAGCTTCTATATGTTTCCCTAGCTTGATACGTATGAGATATTAAAGTAATTACAGAACCAATATCAGAAGATTGGTTAAAGTTGTTTATCTCAAGAATAGAAAAAAAATTAAGAATAATGACATTTCTTTGGTTGAATGAAACCCACTGTATATGACATTTAATTACTTCATAGGGACCTTGTAATCACTACTCAGTCAAGCCAGAAAAGATGAAATGCTGTCAAGATCTTCAAAACATAATATGACTAATTAATGAAAATCTGTTGTCAGTTTTGAGATTTAATCCCCAGGTTGGATGACTATTTTGTTCTATCTCAGTGAATGACTGTTCTTGGCTAGATCTAACAATTCCATGAAAAATTTCTTCTGTGCATTCAGCAGTATCAATGGGCTATAGGATCCTTCTTTTCTAGATGACTGGGAGACCTCAGAGTCTCAGAGAGGATTGAATTGCTTTGGTCTATGTGAAACAAGCCTTGTGATATATGGCTGTTGACTCATGAAAAGAAACATTAGAGTTACTGGTGTTTGCCATATCTTTTGGAAATCGCAGCCAAGTAATCTAACACAGCTACACTCAAATACTGAACTATTATCTTTATGGTAAGCTTAACTTTGTCTGATTTTTAAATGCTGTGGTTTTATGTGAATTAAGAGAGGACATCACAGGGCAGTAAATTGTCACTTTATGAAATACTACATTTGTTTTTTAAGATCTACATTTCTTATACACATTTTAAAAGTCAATTTATTAACTAATAATTCAAAATACACTACTATGTGTTTATCTTCCCCCTCTTACATCATCACTATGTGAACAGTGGCATACTATGGGATCTGTCCCCATGTGTTAGAGTACTGGGAACAATCCAGTAGGGAAAAAAAAAGACCATATATGCTGAAGCATGTGTGTAGGAAGCATTTTTAATTGTTCACACTGTTTTGAAAAAATAATTCAGTCTTTTGAGAAAATAAGAGGAAATGCCTATTTGTTAGCTGTTAGCGTCTTTTTGTTTTAAGAAAAGGAATAGGCAGAAAACAGTGATGCGAAAGGGGGAGAAAAAGGGGAGAGAAGATGGAAAGTAAAATTTTACTGGAAATGGACAGCTTTATAATTCCTGGAATTCCTATAGAAATATATAAAGCAGTAGTAGTTATTTGAAAGGTTGTACTGCAGTGAACAGATGATTTGTTTCAGCACTGCTAATAGACTTCTGTTTGTCCATCTTTTGAACTCTCTTCTAGAAGTAAATTACATTCCATGGTTTCTTTACCCTCTTGGTCCCATTACACTGTGGGTTTGTTTTCTGGAGGGAGGAAAAGGTGCATACCTGTGCTTGTGTATGGGGTTAGTCTGTCCTAAAATTTAACTGGACCTGGTCTTGGATGCAATGGAGGTAGCTTTGGAGTACTAAAGTACTGAAATTAGCTTGGTTTTACACGTGACCTCTGTTGTTTTCATATGTAAAGTTGAAAACCTATTGACTGCATAAGTGATGGGATTTAAAAACTCTGTGTATCTGCAGGGTGTGTGCATCTATGGGAAGGCTCTTTACTGCATAGATAAAAGAGAAAGATAAAGGCCTTAGTGGAATTATGTGATTAAGAGATGATGGAACTCTTGGAGTAATTCCAAGATGAAATTATTTGACTTCTCCTAAATTGATTTGGAAATTAGCAAAAGAAACAAAAAAATAATAATTTAGGAACAGAAACAAATTAGTATTTTTAAATTTCAATTAAAAAAGAAAGGGCAAGAAAAAAGGATATGATGTGGTTGAGTGGGAACCACCGACATGTATAAAGCTGAGGCATGAAAGAGTGAATATAAGAAAATCTGCCTGTGAATGAAGAGGAGAAGGGAAGAAAAAGGTAGAAATGCAAGTCCTTAGAGAAACACCAAGTCTAGTAGGACTCAGCACTAACTTCTACTGGGAGTTGAAAAGATGCTTTTAAATGTCTTTTGAAGTGATAAGAGTTTTATTTGTCATTTATCTGAAGCTGGTACTATTTCAGATATTTTCACTGATTGCACTCGATTTTGAATCAGATTTTGAGACTCAGTGTGTTTTAGTCTAGATATCTGCCCAGGATTTAGAGAATCTGTGATTCTCTAAAGCATATTCTGAAAATGTCTCCTACTACATATTCCACTTCATTTTGTCATTAAAATGTATTTGAAAAGGTTGGACACAATTTATCTGTCTTAATGTTGTCACTTTAAAATTTTTCACCCAAATCCGAGCTAGTCCCCCAAATTTTCTTTATAACTGATTTTAAAAAATCTGCATACAAAGATGACAATTCATCTCATCTTGTAATATACATTTAAAATATGCTAGACCTATTGCCCTCCTGTTTTGCCTGCCTAAGAGATTAGAGTCACTAGTTGAAACTTTGGTACAAGCTCAATCAGAAAAATCTTTCCCTTTTTGTTTCAGTATAAGCAGTTCCTTTCTTTAATCAAACATAGGCTTAGTTTTCAGGAATAAGGCTGAGTTGGAGCCACATATTTTTTGCATTTAATTTTACCTATTTCCTTCCCATGTGTTATCGTTTAGATGTATTCCACTAAATGTTTTTCATTTCATGTTTCTTCTTATTTCCTACACTTGTGCTGTAAAATCACTTACACTGAGAGAGAAGTTTCAAGTAACAATCATAGCATTTGAGCCTCAGAGGTGTAGTGAAGGCAAAGTAAACCGGGAGTCTAATAAAACTTATATAATACAGAGTCTGTAGAATCTTAAATTAAAAATCTCCAAGGAATAATGCTAATTTAAAGTACAAAATTCCAATAGAAGCTTTGTAAGAAAGAAATATTCTTTTCTAAGCCCTGCCTCAAGGCAAACAGATCTTTAAAACTGAGAGCTATTACCGGTGGGTCTCTTGTGGGTATATCGAGCTGGTATCTCAAGTGTCCTCCTTTACAGAATATCTGGATGAGGCTAAGATTCCATGTGTGGGTTCAAGCATCCACTGTCTAATACAAGTTTCTAAGCTCTTACTCTCCCAGAAGAAAGTCCAAAACTCTGCATTTTCACTAGAGACCATTTGTTTAATTTTCAATACATTCCCACTCCCATTGCTCCTCATGCTTTTTAATAAAATATGTTCAACAAATCCTTCCATTTAACTGAAAATGTAGTTTTATATGCCATAGTGAATGTATCAGCTTTCTTGACTTTAAAGGTTTTATACTCCACCTATTTCTTAAGATCTCACCAATGCTCACCTCTGGTTTACTTCATTTCGGAAGTATAAAGACAGCAGGGAACAACTATTCAACTACGTTATGCTTTCTGTGATTGTGTTCTACTTTCCTATTTTTCAATAATCTCAGTGAGGAATTGAAAAAACATATTGCAATGATTGCACATTGCTGCCTTATTCCCTTATTTTTTTGCAATAGATTGCTCATTTAAAGTTTCTATTTAATGAGATGGTGAGTACCTACTACAAGAATATGTTATATGTCATTGCTGTACTTGTTTGAATAGAGATTTTTTTCTGAACTCCCAGCTGTGAAGGCCAGCTCTCTAAATTAAGTTTGAGACACTCATGTTTTCCATTCTATTAGTCTCTAAACTTTCAGCCATAAATTTAAGTGAAAGCACAACTGGAGTTTATAGCTCTCGAGATAAAAATCTTACGCTGTTAAATTTCTTAGGTAAAGAACCATTTTCTGCTGCTGGGGGTGTGAAACTCAGGCAAGGCTGCTGCAAGGTGTTTGTCATTCTACAGAGATGAGAAATTATTGATCTGCCCTTCATACGACAATGGAAATGGTGCACACTACTTTCTATTCCTTTGATTCTGCAGTCCCAAGCCGCAGCCTGTGTTGCTGGTACCAGTCTTGTGCTTCATACCTGAGGGACTGCAGAAATCACCAGCTGTGCAGTAAGTCACCCTTTTCACACAGAGAAGGATGCCTCATGTGAAACTTCCTTGTGCAAGACAAATCGGCAGAAGAGGTAGTCAGACCACCTGAGTTTAAGCCCATAACATCTGAAAGGTCCATCCTGTTTCCATTCCCTGAAAAAGAATCTTAAAACTCAACTCCAAAATGGACTAAGATGAATAGTGTCACCATCATTCCTTTTTGCACTGGTTGAATCCAAGCTGGAAGACATTTCTAGATTTTTCTATTTTCTCTCAGTAGCTACTACTTTCTCATTCCTAGGCAGACTTCCAGAAGCTGTGCATTGCATTCCGCGATCATTAAACTGTCCAGAACTGCATCAGCTACAGCTAATTAATGTGTTGTGCCATGTACACAAAAACATAGCCAACAGTACAGCATTTACTAACAAGCAACTGAGAGCACAGACCTTCGTAGGGGTTAACATCAATTGGTTAATTTTTTCCCAAAACATGTACTCCTACTTGATAACACAGTCCTCTACCATGTATTCGTCTAAGTTATAAAGGTGAAACAAACTATAAGGACAAATGAGGGAAGGAATTGATTTAACTTTCAACCTGCTTTCCTTTTTTACCAAAAAAAAATACCCCAAAAAAACCCCCAAAATTCATCTGACTTACGTTAGTGAAAGGTATTTTTGACACATATCTAAATGCTTTTGCACAAAAGGAAAACAAAAGGACAAATAGTAAAAGGTAATGCTGAGCATGGTTCTACTGAGGCCTAGTTTGGGATACAGGGACATAGGCTGTGTTCACAGTTTCAAAGGGAGAAGTGTACACCTGCTTTAGGGAAATACTAACTTGCAGCTGCATTGTACTACATTTCAATGGAATCCCACTGCTCTGATTAAAAGGTGCTGTTCCACAGCCGCATTATCTCATTCGCTTTGAAAGGGAAAGCAGCGGACTTGATCAAAACAGGCCTCCCCATGGCTGCATTCTCAGAGCCACTCTCACAGCAGAGGCAGATGACGTGAATGAGAATTGCTCTTTGCTAGAATTATTAAACAAGTTTCTGATAGCAAAAATGCTTCTCACCTCTTCTTTGTTCCCCAGTCTTATGGAAGAATTAGTAGTCCTGGCAACTATCAATAACGTCCTTTAACTCTCCAGTGGGTTTCTATGAAAGTTCTGACTGTGGGGACCATAACATTTTGTTAGTCTTTCTTCCTGCCTTCTAGAAGTGAGTAGTATGGTTAATTATGAGTTTGTTGAATAGACTAGAAAGTAATTTGCAGTTTTTCTTCATATTCATGAAAAGAGATGACAAATTCATTTTGTTGCTATTAACAGACCATGTTTTTGTTTGACTTATTTAAATCCTGGTTATTTAGAAGACCTTGTGAATTACACCAAAACTCCTAATTAAAAATAAACAATGATTTAATTGAAAGTAAAATACTGTCTCGGAAACTTTGAGCCACCTAAGAAGTGATGTCCATCATCTTGCTGCACTGGCGTTCAGCTTAAGAATATCTAATTGTCACACATTGTGTCAGAGAAAAATACCACAAGACTGGAAATCACTGTCTTTAATATTGTTATGGCAAACAGGTTATTCAAATACAAGTGTATGGTAGAAGTCTTAGTCCAAAGATATTGTATGCTATAGGTAGGTATGTCTGAAAAAGTCACAACATTTCCATAGCCATTAAAATTTCTTCTGTTGTATCCCTAAACACTTTCTCTTTTCAGGAGGTATAAAATCCTCTATGTCAGCTGTCTGTCTATTCAGACTGACTGTAAGACAATGGAATAAAGGTGAGCAAAGATATGTGAATAACATGAAGGTTGGTTGGCTTTCATACTGAAAATCCAAGAGATTCTTGATTTGGATCCAGGTTCCATCACCTGTTGGGAAAGTGATACACAGTGGTTTGTTCATGTGAATACAGCTGAGCTATGGCAGAAGATGTGTTGAATGTCTTGGCAATCAAGAGGAGAGAGCTGGACAACAACTGTGAATGCTCTAACAAAATCCATGGACATTTATCTCATAGGAGCTGGAACTCATCAGCGTAGAAAATGTCATCACAGATCTGATAAGCACCAGCCAATATCCTACTTGGTAGCAGTACTCACCTATACCATTACTTTCCTATTCATCAATGTTCCTAATATATCACTCTTTGAGATCAAAAAGTTTAGGTCAAAAGCCAAAATCAAAGATTTCCAGGGTCACTGTGGATAATGTAACCTTTTCTGTATTTTCCAAAGTCAGAGAAAAATCTCTGTCAAATATAATTTGCTCCAGTCAACCTCATTATGTGGTCAAAAGGTGGAAATGTAAGGCAGAGATACAGAGGAAAATTTCTGATAGTGAGCAGAGGCTGGAGCGTTAATATTTACACTGGTCTGTCTAAATACTAGTGAGTTAGAAGCTTGTCTTCCACTGCAGTCTGTCTTTGTTATACTTTTAAAATATTTTTTGTTATACTTTTAAAATATTTTTTTATTCTTATGTTCTTACTTACACTGCCAACAAAGCAGATTCTTTATGAACTGACTGCCTGAGTGCACAGCTCATACACTTGCGCTACTGTTGTGACTTTCATCCTGTGCATATTTGGAAAAAACTGCTGGCCGATTTTCACAGACATGTCTCTCCCTTTATTGCATCCGGTGCATGACTCAGATTTTGTCATTTACACACAAGTTTATTTTTATACATTGCTGAATTTCTCATCTTTTGAGGGAAAAATATAAAAATAAAAGGATTTCTTTTCACAAAAGATTGACAAACCCAGACCTGTACTTAAGTTTAAATAAGTTCACAATATCTCTTAAACAAGCTTCAAGCTTTTAAGCTCAAGTAAATTTGTTAGGTTTTTAGGGACTTCTCTCTACTTCTCTGCAATGAGCAGAGAACCCTTATTGACCTCTGAGTTCTTAATTTATGACATATTAATATTTGTTTTAATTTTAAGAGATGCCAAATAAAAGGTGTAAATGGCATGTAGGCTTGGGGGCATATTACTTATAAAATCAATCTCTATTGAAATTGATTACATAGTCAGTGAGTGAGTTCTCAGTAATGAGTAGCTTGCAGACATGGTTTGTACTCAGACTTCCTAGGCCAAAGAGTTACATTGCAGGTAATCCATTTTGCCTCTGTTTACTCTGCTTTCTGAAACATCCTATGTGCTAAAAATATTTTATTGACTTGAGAAAACAAAAAAAAATTTAAAAAAAGAGACAAAGACAAAGAAAAAGAGAAAAAGAAAAAGAGAAAAAGAAAGAGAAAAAGAAAGAGAAAAAGAAAAAGAAAAAGAAAAAGAAAAAGAAAAAGAAAAAGAAAAAGAAAAAGAAAAAGAAAAAGAAAAAGAAAAAGAAGAAGAAGAAGAAAAAGAAAGAAAAAGAAAAAGTTTAATGGTCAGTACTCCTAGAGCTGATAATGAAGGTAATGTCCTTAGAAATCCTTATAGTCGTCATGATTAATTTCATATAACATTGTTTTTTTAGTGATATTTTCTATTTTACTTGTTTATTGCTGTGGTACTTAATGACTTGCACTAACATAAAGATAAATTTGATCAACTACAGCTAAATTCATTTAGTTTTTCTTCCAAACACCTAAGTGAGTGTAACATGTTGTGGTTAGATTGTCATACTGACAGCTGTACTGCTTCTCAAGGAGGGGGGGACAGAGAGAGAGAGAGAGAATGCTGAGTTAACTTGTTTCAGAAGAAATGGAATATCTTTTAGAAGATAATGATGGACTATAATGATAGGTAAGATACAAATTATCAAGTCAACTTTAAATTCAGGCTGCTTTGTAGACTTCATCAACACAACTGTCACGAAGAGCGAAGATAAAAGGTGAATACAGGGTCTCAGTACTACCCTTATCTCAGAAAAAATCTATTGCCATCACCTCAGAAAGATTATTTTTGTATATGAGGAGCACTGAGTTATTTGAAGAGCTGATACATAGAGTGAATGACAGATTTGCATACGTGGTGAGACATTTGGGCTGATTTCATTTATATTCCTGGGGGAGAGCTGGATTTGTTCTGTGAGGAACTGAGAGTGCCCACAAGCCAAGGATACTCAGCAATTTATAGAGCCTTTGAGTCCTTGAACTGCATCTTTATTATGCCCAGCTACAGAAGAACAGGCAGGCTGGATTTGGGCTGGAATATATAAGTGAGAAGGCAGGAAAGCTGCTCTGCAGAGTGACCCTAACAAGACTGCTTCAGGTGGTTGGTGTGAGAGGAGAAGGTTCTTTCAGTAGAGGAAGATATTTTTGACCTCAGTCACAAAAGTCAGCTTCCAATTGTTGTGCAGTTACACATCCACAGCATACTGGTGCATATAAAGCACCTCTGATAAAAGAACTGCTGGTTTCCCACAAAAAAAAGAACCCGTAACCTTCCCTTCAATCCTGTCTAGTGGTAACTCTGTGTTCGACCCTTTGTCAGACCCCAGTGAGGCTGTTCTGTTCTTGCTGCAGGATAAAGGTGTATTCCTTCCTGCCTTTCTCAGACCCAGACACATAAGATTTTTCTGGCTGTTCACATGAACTCTGAACTAGACGATATTCCTATTAATCAAAAAAAAGTATTGTTGGCATTCCTTAGGCTTTGTCTGACCTCAGTCTTCAGCAGTAGGAGGTTATATCACAGATTTTGGAAAGAATAATCATTACAGGGCATCCTCTTACCACCTACCTCCCACAATTCACTGATATTTTCTCTGCATGTGTATTACTTTCTAAGTGCTGCCTTTTATTTGGCTTTTGCTGAACTACTGTCTGACTGATTCAATGATCTTTAGAGTTAACCTATCAAAGCAGTTAAGATAGTTAAATCAAAATTTACCAGCCTACTCAAATTTACTTGGTACATTGCCTACCTAATGATTTCACATTGCATACACTGTCTTAGCTTCTAATTCAGGAAGGTCATTTGAACACCAAAGAAATGTGAAATTGTTTATTGATTTCTTAATTATTCAGTGCTTATGGTTACTTCTTCATATTCCACTATGTTGTGGTTGGAGTTTTTTATCCCCTTGAAAGTTTAATAAACCAAAATATCAAAAGCTAAACAAAACAGTCTTTAGTAACACAAAGAGCGAGACTGTGATTTTGAAACATTGCTATTGAAATATTTAATCTGTTAAATTCTCATTAGGAGAATATTTCCTTATTCAAGTATTTAGCTTTAATTTTGCATATTTATATAATATGAGTGCATATATGTATGCATGCCTTTGTACCAGGACTCATCTCTTATGGGTCTGGTTGAGATGAACTTAATTATCCCCACAACAGCTCTCACAGTGCTGTTCTTTGCTTTGATATTTGGAAAGGTGTTTATAGCACACCAGTGTTTTGGCTGCTGCTGAGCAGCTCTGGCACAGCCTCAGTTCTGTCTTTCCAACACTCCACCCTCACCCCCAGGCTGGGAGTGTGCAAAACGTTGGGAGGGGACATAGCCAGGACAACTGACCCAAACTGACCAAAGGGTATTCTACACCATAGAACATCTGCTCAGATATAAAAGCTAAGAGAAAGGAAGAGGAAGGGGCTTTCATTACTTGTGACATTTGCTTCTGGAGTCACAGCTATATGTGCTGAACCCTGCTTCTTGGGAAGTGACTGGACGTCACTTGCTGATGAGAAATAGAGAATAAAATGTTTTGCATTTTTCTGTTGCTTTATGAAACTGCTTTTATCTTGACCCACATTTTTTTTCCCATGTTACTTTCTGCTGCTACTGAGGAGGGGAGTGACATAATGGCTTGGTGTCCAGCCAAGGTCAGTCCACTGTGGCTACTGGAGCAGAGTGTAGGGAGGAAAATCTCAAAGCTGAGGCCTACTGCAGAGTCAGGCTAACACAGAAAACATAATGCTGAGGCAATGATATTCCCTGTTGCTGTGTGCAATTGTGAGGCAAACCTTACAATTTCACTTATGTATGCATCTGAAGGGACTGATTTTGATCAATATTTTTCACAGAGCAACATCCATATGTAGTGATAGGTATTAAAGAAAATAGAATTCCTTTTTCAAAGAGGTGTCCAGCCCAAATATGGCTTTATATTCCTTTGCTGTCTTGTATTTCTTACACTACTAACGGAAAAATTTTATTGAAACATCTTTTGTGCAACTGCTGAACAACTATACTATTATCCTAAAAATGCTCAGTTTGATTGAGTGTCCATTTGCTTATGTAAGCACAAATGCTACCTTTTTTTTCCCCTCTTGATTCCATTTAAGTTAGTGGAATTTCAGTGACTCATAATCTTTCAAATTTAGGAAATGCAACATTGGACATTTACCACATTCTTTGCTTTATTAACACAACTAATGGAATAATTTACACAAACTAATTTATTTGACAACTTTTTTTCCTACTTTTTTCCCCCCATTTTCTTTATTATGCTAGATAAAACTGGTCACATTAAAGTCAGCAAATTATTTAATTGAATTTAGCTATGTATAGCTGAATGATGATGATGTTGTTTCCATTTGAACCTCTAATTATGGCTTGCCTCGTTGTTTCATGTTGTAATTATCATCAGACTTCAAAACAAACAAAGAAACAACAACAAAAAAAGCATTGTTTTGCTATGCAATCAGTACTTATAGCAATTTTTCTCTATTGCAAGTAAGATGAATCAAAGGACATCTTGGACTGTCAGTGTCCAAAATGGCCTGAAACTGTGAAACAATATTTAGACAACTACATCATGATAACTAATTTACTGAATAGTGGTTTTCATGAAAGTAGGATATCATTTGCATTGGCTTGATCCAAATACCATTGCCAAAAGCAAACCTGGTCTCCAATATCACTTCTATTCCATTTCTTGGTTCTTTAGAGAATAGTACTCTACAATTGCACTCTGCTGCCAAATTATGTATAATACTACTTCTGTGAAATGAACAAATGCTTACTGAGGGCTAATTTGAGACCATTTAGACAATTTCACTTGTGACCCAAGACAGATTTAAGCCCAGGCCCTATGAAGGTGGCAGGCAAATATATTATCTTATGGTATTATGAAACTTGCTCCAGAGCAGTAAGATTTCAATAACATAAAAAAAAAAAAAACCTCTTAAAATTGAAATAGTAATAATTTACAAAACAAGAAACTTCAACTAATAGTCTCTGTTCATTTTCAATACCGCTGTGACCTGTAGGCTATATTACAGAAATGTGTTTTATCTGATAGAACTTTTGCAGCAATATGTGTAGTAGAACACTGCTTTTCAAGAAGGCACCAATATAATTTTGCCAGGCTCTCTATGAATAGCAAAGTCTATCATTTTTAACTGATTTTGCCTGGCTATTAGTCATCAGAGATCTGGTCCTCTAAAGCTCTGTGACTGAAGTGGGAGAATAGTCTACAGAGGTTTGACCTTATGTGTCACTCATACACATAAGATGTTTTGTTAAAGCAGACATTTAACAAAGGCGTTAAGATGTCCAGCAGTTCAAAACCCCAAAACTGGATATCTGGTTCCAGACCTGCAATTCCAGGCTAGCTAGGCACCTGAATCCCACAAAACCTGTACAGCATAGTGTATGCAGTGCTTTTACATTTAGTAACCTGTTAAGTAGTAGGGCATACTTGTCCACATGTATGCATGTGTCTCTCTCAGGACTGCAGACAAATATCTCTGGGAAATAGTTTTACAGCCTGAAGCAGCTTGCTGTATTAAACCTTGGGAAACCATCATGGTATTTTTTCCTTGGATTGTTTCTCTCTTTGCATTAATTATTGAATGTTATGATAATGTAAATAATCTTCTGCATTACTGGTTTAACTCAGATCAGGAATGTTTTTTAATTTTCCATCTTGCCACACATTGAGGCTTATCATACAGTGTTTTAAAGTTCAAGAATTAGATAAATTTTGGATTTAAACTGGACTGAATGATGGGCTACTAGAGAGTAGCTGATTAATATATGGTCTATGTCACTAGTCTATGTCCTGTCTGATGTAAAACCCACTGAAATATTTACTGTTATTGTGACTGTTTTGCTCTAAGGGCCCACTTCTATTGGACCATGCTGCTCAGGAAAATAGGCGCAGCCAATACGGGAGAAACCTCAAGTTTCTGCTGTCCACTAAATGTATAAAAATTGGGCTACAGAACCAGGATCCATTTTGCTGGCTTGACCTGGGATTTGATGATCCTGTTTTCCTGACACAATAGAGTTTCAATGTCAGGAAGAAACTGGGTGTTCAAAAAAGTGTTGGAAAGTCTGTTGCTCTAGCATGTTTTTAAGCTATGTTTAGATGCTATGTTGTAAAATCATAAATTCAAATCTGCTGTGTCAGTGTTGGACTTAATGGGTTGGGGTTTGGTCTCCTAAATAAGGACCCTAACAACATATTACACAGTGAAAAAGACCCAGTACTGTGATGTCTTCATTTTCTAACAGATAAAGAATTTCTGCCTCAGCCATGAAATCTAGATGAGGTTTTTCTGCACTTTTCTGATCAAAATATCTGCATCTAATTAAGTAGCAAGACCTTCTGAGTTATATAATATTGATTAGATTGTATGTAACTCAATCCATATCAAATTATTATAGTTTAATAGAAGACTGTATTTTAGCTAATAGTGTTCAATTCTTAATATGTTTTTGCAAGGAAAAAGTGGTGGGTTTATCATTAATAAAAGCAATTCTAGGGAAACATTGGGAAGTATTTTTTATACAGCAACAATGTCACTGGGTACTTTTTTACAATAAGATTTACATAATGACTCTGTTCAGTCAACAGAAAGCTCTGTAGTGATAAAAACTCCTAGAAGCATTAATAAAATATTTAAGTTTGGTTGACTAGAACACATAAAAAGTTTTTAGTAATTCCTTTATTCTTGGTGTCACCAAAGAAACTGTAACATGTTTCTAATATTTTTTTTCTTTAGGTTTTAACTGTCTGTTCAGATTCAATATGTAATCAGTAAGATTTCTCAGCAGATAGGAAAAAGATGTACTTTCAATAAAAATTATTGAAAAAACCAAGTGAGACAATACAGTCTAAAGACTTTCTGATGAGAGTGGCTCTTTTTACCATTCCCATTACTTTATTCCTTGTGTTTATTTTCTGTGTGAAGACGTCTTGACTAACATTAACCACCTAAAATAATTGCTTTAGTAATGAACATTCTTTTTCTATGCTCAATATGGTTAATGGAGAAAGACTCTATATCCCTTGCAGAGGTTTTTCAGCCCATCGTGATCTCCTTGCTTTTTCCACTAAGTGTAGAAGGAATGTACACTGCTAAATTAATTGCTTTAATTAGCTGCCTAAAACTAAACCAGGCTATTGAGTTTTGAGGATTGTTCTGGGAAGAATTCACCAGGATAATCCTTGGAGGCTGCAATATTTCACTAATATAATACTTAGTTTAGTTAAGGAACAGTATTTAAATTTAAGAGATGCTGATTTTGCATGTTTAATCTGTCTTTGATGTTATTACTCATAATTTTATTTTTCTTTTTTTGTTTTTATTGTTCATAACTAGTTTTAAACCCTAAGACATTAATAAATAAAGAAATACTCTCAGTGTACTAAAGTCAGCGTAAAATACTTTTACAAAGCTGTGGAATCAATATGACAGACTGCCCCTGAATTACTTGTAGTAATTATTACAGTTTAATTTGAAGGAAACAAAAGATGTTGAATTTATCTTCTTGACTTAAACACCAGTTCTCCAGTTACTTTTGAATTAGAAAGATTGGCAAGAGTTGGTAATGACAGTTAGTGCTTAATTTAGGATTGTAATGGTCAAAGTGCATGTCCAGACCACTAAATACAGTTCCTGAATTGCTAAAATGTGACTCAGCTGTATTCCAATCTTTATTCAATTTGTAGTTTGGACAGGTAACTGAGATGGAGAGAAATAATGCCTATATGCTACATGGATAGTCCGCATTTTCTGAAGCCAATGAGGGATGAGTCTGGCAACTGGGAACAGCCAGTGCTTGTGTTCAGTTACATGACATGTCCACCCAAAATAATGAATAATAGGAGTTTCAGCTAGTATAGAACAACACTGGTGTCTTTAGCGTATTGGTACAAAAGTAATTTGTAAGAGCTCTCGTAATGGGTTAATCCCAGCCAACAACAAAACCCCACATCAGTGCTTGCTCACTCACTCACTCACTCACTCACACTCCACTGTGGGATGGAGGAGAGACAAGGAACAGTGAAAGTGAGAAAACTCATGGATTGAGATAAAGACAGTTTAATAAGTAAAGCAAAAACTGCAAGTGCAAGCAAAGCAACACAAAGAATTCATTCACCACCTCCCATGGACAGGCAGGTATTCCATCATCTGCAGAAAAGCAGAGCTCCATTATGTGTAAGAGTGACTTGGGAAGACAAACGACATCACTCTGAACATCTACCACTTCCTTCTTCCTACCCAGCTTTATATACTGAGCATGATGCCGTATGATCTGGGATATCCCTTTGGACAGGTGGGATCACCTGTTGAGGCTGTGTTCCCTCCCAGCTCCTTCTGCAACCCCAGCCTCTTTACTGGGGTGAGAAGCAGAAAAGGTCTGGACTCTGTGCAAGCATTTCTCAGCAGTAGCAAAAGCATCCCTGTGAAATCAACACCGTTTTCAGCACAAATCCAAAGCACAGCCCCATACCAGCTACTGTGAAGAAAATTAACTCTAGCCCAGCTGAAATCAGGTGTATTTGTAACTATGTTGGCTTTAGCTCTTTATAGCAGAGCTGCTGAAGGCTAAACCAGAATTCAACACCTTGAGTCCAGTAGGTAAACTGAAGATGAAAGTAGCACACATAATTTTGCTTATCATAATAAAAAGTTATGTGGAGCAAATGAGCATCTTTGGGACAAATGGTATCTATGGCTTTGCAGCTTCTCCATGTTGTTGAAGATCTGTGGCTTATGTGACATGGGAACAACAGAGGTTCATTATACTTTTCAAATAAATATTGGAAAATACCATAAAGCAGAATCAAACCCTACTCATATTTCTAAGGCCAGAAGTTTTGAGCAAGGGAAAACAGGGATACATTTTATTTATCACTTGAATAATACATAAATTTTCTGCAAAAACTCTTGTGTGCTTTTCATGTTTGTCTTATTTTAATTTTTTGATTTTTAATCTGAGGATAATATAGATAATTTTTTTACCTAGTGAAAATATTTGGCTTCTAACCCTTCTATGAAAAGTTATTCTTTCTAAAATTGGATAAGAGTTAAAATGCTGGAAAAAGTAAACTTTGCTATGTTTGAAGACACGTCAGCCTCCAAGGGGAAGAGAGATTACCCTACTATTAAGAATGAAGGGAAAAAAGTGGCTAAATAAAAGATGTTTGCATAATGTTTTAATAGGCAGATTCCTTAGTGAGAGTGTGGCTTTTCTTTAACCTCCTGTATTGTGTAAAGAAAAGAGGAATTCAGTGCTAGACACATTGAAAACTGATTAACATTTGACTATTTACTTCCAGTTCGTACAGTTAAGTATGTTGGCATTAAGCAGACAATGTACCCAATTACGTTTAGGAAGAAGTATGAGTCATTTGACTCCTCCTTGGGTGTTTGTACAATGTGAATTAAACAAAAATTGTCTTTATATGAATCCATGAAAATTCTATTACTCTCATTTCAAAAAGTGTACATAATACCTAAGAGAGGAATATCTTAAAGTACTTCAAAATTAAAAATAAAAAAATAGGATGAAGATTATGTGTCCAAATTTCCATCAAGAGCCTTTCCACTGTCTCTTTGAAGATGTAAACACCTTTTCCAATTCTTATTCATCAAGAGGTTTAGCGATGTATTATTTGGCTCAAGGATGTAATTATTTGTCTAAACTGGACAGATTTTCCAGTTTTTTGATCCAAAAATAAAACTGAAATCCCAGTAATTTACTGTGACTTACAAATATTGCTGTTGCAATCATATCAAGAAGTGTGATATTTAAGGAGAGAAAAAGGGGAAAAAAATCCCTATTGACATTTCTCCTCCTCTATGTCATAGAAGAGAACATACAGGACTAGAAAAAAGTGGATCCAGCTGTGACAGTGACACACTATGTCACCATAGACACGTTGCATACATTTCTGTGAGTTACAGTTGGAATAGGTCTTTGGAATGCATGCAAAAGCAAGGGGTACTAAAAGACATTCAAAACTTAAGCTGTAACACTTAGAGTGTAGAATCTTTATTATTCTACTCCTTTGTCCATTGGTGCCTTGAAACTATGCATTTCTCTGCCTAAATCTGCTTTTGAATCTGATTTGTGGGGCTTTCTGAGATGTATCAGTAATGAATTAAGATGTCCAAAATTCCCCTAAAAAGATGTTGTTGCTACTTTTTTTGCTTTTAATTTTTTTAAAATCCAAACAAAGAGTAGAAGAGTAGGTGACAGTAAAATGTCTATTTAATTTATTTTAAGCTATGTAAAGACATGCACTCAATTCACTCCTCTGCCAGAGAAAATTATATCCCATATATCCCTATATTTATAAAATACAATAGCAGTGCGATTATTTACTGTTTCTATGGGAATTCTCTGTTCATTTATTGCAAAAAAAAAAAAAGTGTTAAAAACAAGATTAATTTTCTGAATATTGATCAGATAATCAATAGCAATTAGACACAAAATTTCTATTATGATAGTCAGAGATAGCTTTCCAAATACAAGAAATAAATGACAATCTCAGGGTTGGGTTTTTTTGAGACAGATTGAACAGTCAAAATTCTTTACTTTCGTTCATGTATTGAAAGGTATACGGTGGCTGAATTTTGTATAGAAAATGGATAGCAAAAGAGATTTCTTGGACAACCAATCCTGAAGAACTTCAGGTTATAATAAATCAGCTTTATTTTTAAATGATCATACCTAATCTAATTTTTTTTTTCATACATCCACTTGATTCTTATCAGACTTTGGGCAGCAATCAGTCCCAAAATAGCATCCTCCTACTATTCTCTTTTTAACTTTGCATTCTCAGGCTCCTCCTTTACAAAGTATCTTGGCTTCAGTATTGAAAATGAAGACTTTCTCAGGAATAAGGCCTTGCAACTGATCTGCATTTTCAAACATATCATTTTCATTAATAATTGTTTTCTTCCAAGGTCAGATATCTTTATAAATTTAATATAAGCTGAAATATGTCTCAGATTCAGAAGGAAATAAAAAAATATCTAACTGAAAAACCAAAGTCTCAGGATACAAGAAACCCATGTTTAAATTATGACCAAGAATTCAGTTTCGACACCTCAGATGAGAGTCTGTAGTAGTATCTTTAAAAGAGTGTTTGTTTACATAGCAAAAGTTACAGAACATTGTGTGGTTAAACTATCCACTTTCAAAACTTCTTTATGTTTAATTATGCAAAATTTGTTGAGTCTCATTTTTATTTAAATGTGAAATTAAACTAAACTCTAAAACCTTGAAATTATTATGCAAATAGAAGGCTTGTTTTCCAGTTAACCTTATCAGGAATGACGAAGGAATAAGCCTAAAGTTCATGTTAAATAATGAGGAAAGTTCTAGTGAAAAGCTTTTTTCAGACATGCAGTTTTTCTTCCATTGGAGAGTTTAATTTTGTGGGGACTTTTTAATAAACAAAATTATTGTTTCAAAGTGTATTTTTAGCATGTTTCAGTTCTATGACTGTGCCAGAAGTCAAGTGACATGTCAGCTGCTCTCTGTGTCTGAAGATGCTCCATTTGTAACTGATACTTTCTGCTGGGGGAACACCAGACTCTCAGACCCCTGAATCTGTGTACCCCATCCCAGAACATCCTTGTTCAAGCTCCAGCCCTTCCAAAGTAACTTGTTCTGCACTGTGGTCGATGACATGCTGCTGACTGGAAAAGCTTTAGCACATTGTCAGTTTATAGTAAATTTTAAAGATCCTTTTCCTCGCTGCTGTAGTCACCAATGTAAAATATCTAGATATGCAATTTTAATGTATTGCCTAACTTTTCTTCAAGAGCTGGAGTTTTCCTCTGATTTTCATTATGCTTTGTAAAACAATAGAGTTAGTTTATTTGACATCATTAAAATGTTTCAGTGATGATGGGAAAAAGAAAGTTAATATAAACCCATGATTTTTAGAAACAACAAAATTTTGATTATTTTTTATTATTCAGTAATCTAATACATTTTTTTAAACTAGTACATCTTGAAAAATGAGGGGTTATTCAATAACAATTTCAATTACATTAACTCTCCAGAAAAAGGTCACCTCTTATACAGACAAAAAGCTGTACTGAATAACTGTTTTGCATGCGATCACACTTTGAAGGAGTTAGATCCTGAAATATTTTAAATACACTACTGATTACAGACAGATGCATTCTGACTCACAACATTTCACAGCTAATTGAAATACTGACATGGTGTTTAGGATGACAGTTTCCCTTCTTATTCCTGCAATCCTACCAGTTTGCCACAGCACCATGTCATACTGCAGCATTAAAATATATCAGGATTCCCAAAGCTACAATTTCCATTGTATAAAAAGCAAGGGAAAAGAAAGGGCAGTATTTTGCAAAAGCCTTTACTGTATGGTGTTTATTGGCACTGCATATATTTCTATTTTATACCCACTTTTATTTAGTCATAGTGATTGAACTTTGGTTATACTACTGCCCATTAAAATGGAGTACCATGTCCATCATTCACTTCTAAATACTGACATAAAACTTTCAATATATGTGAAATATTTATATTAAAAATAATAAATTGAAAAAAACCCAAACTGAACACTCCACACAAAGGATTCTGAGTATACTTTCATCCAATACACATTTATAATAATTATATATCCTACATATTCTACAAAGCTATGAACAAATAATTATAAAATCAGATGGCAAAAATAAATTTTTCAGAGTTTCTGTGATTCTCAAAAATCTTATCTTTATCTTGCTTTAATACTACCTTGTTTTCAAAGGTATTGGAAATTCAAATCTCTAGGACTTCATTGGACTGCTGATCTTCTGGGGGATGCACATGCATGACAAATAATAAAAAAAAACCTAAGAAACATATCAGGTATTAATATATTACACATTTATAAATTCAAGAACTGTGAACAAAAATTATGGTTTATTAAACATTGGTAATTACAAAGTCATATTCTTCTTGAAGCCAAAGGTAGTTTAATAAGTCAAAATAGTATAAAACATCTCAGGCATTAGGATAGTAATACTGAAGAATTTGTAACACTGCAGAACGCACAGAAAGTAAGACAAAACATCAGCAGAAATAGAAGTTATTTTAGAACTAAGAAGTCCATTTTTTCATTTTGTGTCCTGGTTTTAGCTCTACTATTTGCACAAATATTTAGTGATGATGATAGTGATAATGATAATAATGGTAAATGGGAACACACTGTCCTTAAGTAGGAAAACTATGAAATAAAATAAAACTTTCTAAAATGTTCTTGTCATTGTTATTCCAAGTTCAGTTTGTGGAGTGGAAATTATTCGTGAGAGAAAATCTACTTGCAAACTTGGTAGTTGCTTTTCAGTGCCACTCAGCCATCAGAAGTTGTGTTTTAAAACTTAGTATGCCCAGTGCACAATATGTATTTTTAAATTCAGTTTCCTTCCAAGCAAAAGATACCTGAAATTCAGGTGGGGAGAAATGGTGATTCAGTAAGCCTACTTTTGTGGAATGAATATATAAATCTTAATCTGAGTCATAATTCATAAATATTAATCTCTTTTCTTTGCACTGGAAGAATACTGAATATCAGTTTTTCTTAACTACTTAAAAACAGATGGGATATAAATCTTCAGAAACTGATGATTTAAAGAGACGATTTTTCTTAACATCAACCCTCTTCTGTTGGTGTTTATTAAATTCTTCTTTCATGACCTCACTAATTAGGAAATAACCTCTCAAAAGTTTAATTCAACATTTTGAAAAAACTAAATTCCCTTTAGTGAATTACCACAGAACTTGATTTTATGATTTAACTCGAGATCTAACAGTTCAATTGTTTAATGGATTTCTATGTTCCTATATATATACTGTATATTTATTTACATATATTGTAAATTTAAGATAATAATATTCAAGTAGTCTACTTGAATATAAAAATGAACTGTTCATTTAGAAATAATAGCTTATTTAATCTATGCATCATTCATGATATATAGCGTACATCTTTGCCAAACATAGACTGTAATACTTTGAACAAAATACTTTTAAATACTAAAAAGAAAAGTAAGGAAACAGATGAAGTTTCTCATGTGTTACTGAATTTCACATTTCAATAACTTTTAACATTCCAGTCGTTACTGACCAATTCCCACCTACTTATTCCACAGAAATCTTAACTTTTACTTAATAAAAATAAAAATAAAAGAATCTATGTCTCCTTCCTATTGATTCCAAGGGAAACTTGAAAAGTTATTACTTTGTTTCTCTTTTTAAAATTATCTTCCTTTTCACTACTAGGAAAACAGAATACAAGGAGTGGAAAGTGTTTCATATTAATTTTATAGTTCTGAAATTCTGATTGCTGTGTGTTTAATTTCAGAACATTGGACTGGAAGATAATGCAGATAAAGATATACTTGCTTCATCTGTTCAACCCATTATCCTGACTTCTTGAGAAATAATGAGTTTGAAGAAGTATCAGGGTATTTCACTCACCAGTTTTTGATCACTAGCAGATTATGAGTACTACCAAGGGGTGTGATTTGGACATTTTAGGCAAAAGAAAATTAAAAAGAGTTGGGATAACTCAAAGTACCTCTGTGAAGCTAGAAATCAGAGCCTGAAGCCTTTTCCTGTGCCATGGTACTTTTTGGATGATTACTTACTGGTAGAGCGTTTATCCAGGAGAACTGTGTTTTAGGCCATCATCAGACAGTGGACGTTTAAAATGTACAGGTTTTGCATCTCAATGTTATGCCTTAGCCAACATAACTGCCTACAGCAGTGCTCCTTCTGCATTTTACTTTAGACAGTCACTGGATAGCAACGATAGAAATAGCTAAGGGAAAACAGCCTGCTCTCCTCTAAGTTGGATATTCTAGCCATCTTTTGCAAATTGGGCTATTGCTTCCTTGAAAAACTTCTAGGTCACATCTGTATCCCCTCCCCACTATGTAAAAAAATGAGAGCTGGAATATTCCAACTTTGACTTGAGCACACCTATTCATTTTGCCAATGCTTTGTGTCCCAAACTGATTATTGTTACTTCTGAAAAAAACACTTAGTCTACTGCATATGCAAAAGTTACCAGTTAGGAACCTGTGGACAGAAACCCTTAGTCCCCTACAGGATCTCAAGTGCTTTGGTTTCTTGGGCAGGATTTTCCCATGTTGCTCTTTTCTGTTTAAGGTTCCTAATGTCACTTCAAATGTACTTTATTCTCCTTCAAGCCTTCGGGAAAATGGGATTTTATAAACTTTTGTCTCTTTTGTTGTTTTGTTGGGGTTTTTTTAGGAGAAACCTTAGAGACATATGCATAAGAAACAGCATTGCAGGGCTATAAATATCCTTTTTTTTGACATTTGAATTTGTGCATGTGTGAATCCTCCTATTTGTCCCATACCTTCATAGGGCTTAGGGATAACATGATTTCTTGCATTGCCCTTAAAATGCTCATTAAACTAGAGCTTTGCATTCAGAAAACTATAATCTCCTCTAATCAGTACACTGCCATTGCATAAGCAGTAGGTCACTCGTAGCCTCTTTCCAGTTCTTTACAAGTAGATCCCTACAACAGCCTCCTAAACACTGACATGCTTCTGCTGATTAAAACCTGGGAGTCCAAATATATAGGTGGCAGGCTGAAAGGTAACAAACAGTGAGACTAAATGATGGTCTTGTCATATTTAAACATAGCATAACACTACTAGCTGTGCTTTTTCCCATCTGTTTTACAAGAAAGAATTAAAAAGGAAAGTATTCCTTGTAGCTCCAGGTGCTTGCAATGCACCCACTTAACACAGATGGCAGAAGGCCTGCCTGCCAATGGGTGGAACTTCCTTTGCCAAGCAAACTAGAATTGCAGCTAAAATTGTATGGGCCTTGTTTTGCTTTTTTTTTTTGCCTTTTTTTTTTCTCACACTCTGCCCACAAAAGATAGGACATTTTCTTTACTGCATATGATTTATAAAGTGCAGACTTTTTCTGATGCATGATATAGATAAAAGACAGTCTTGAAGAATATGTACTTGTCTTCCACCTTAAAAATTCTCAAGGTTAAAATGCCTAAGAGATGGCACTAAATTCTTACGGGAATTGCACTTGTGTGAAACTATTTTACCCAGAATTTAAATATAAGCTAGGTGAACACAGAATTTTAGATATGAAAATGACCATCCAAATCACTAAATCCAGTTTTTGTTATTACAAAACCCCCTCCAACACTTCATATAGTGCCTTCATAAATTCCTACACTAATCAATCATACTGGATTGCTCCAGCATTTTTTGGATATGATTTCTCTGAAGTGGCTCTTCTGCTCACTTAGCTGCCAAGTTGTTAATATCCTTGAAACATTAATGTAGTATCACATAAAAACTCAAAGGTCTATTCTGATTCCTTTCTAAGAATTCTGTTTAATTGCTCTGCATTTGTATTGCCCCATGGTTCCAAAGACTTGTCTGTTTCCTCTTACATTTTGTCAAGAAGAATGTAAAACTAAGGGCTGTTTTATCTTCTCACCAATGATTGTATTCTCTTTCTTGTGAACAGGGTTATTGCATCCTTAGCTCATCTCTTAACAAAAATCAGACTAACAAAATAAATTACAGCAGAAATTACATGCTCTAAAAATCCACACAATGTTTGGAGATGCACACTTGGTGTGGAAGACTAGAGAAACTTTTAATATCTCTTCATATGTATTCACGTGTATGCAGCAAACTATAACGTGCCTTATTGACTATATCTAAGGTATTTTTAAATAGGTCTGGCCTGTTGTCCTACTGATATAGCCTAAGCTGCTGAAGACATATTTGTTTCACAGGCAAATATTCAGCACATATGTTACAGATCTCAGTCAATGTGGCTGCAGGCTAACAGAGGGCAGCTTTTCTGTCAGCTCTCAGGCTCTTTCTTGTCCAGTGTTCCTTTGATATATTGCTCTGGAACACTAATCAGAAACATACAGTTTGCATAGAGGCAGCCAGATTACAAGAAGCCAATGTGTCTGTTTTTTGGGTGATTATGTTTTTTTTACCCTGCAATTGGCTACATAAATGCGCAGACATTTGGGTGCAGAGTAGAAGGTAAACTTGGAACTGCGTAGAGCAGGATAAATTATTATACTAGATTAAAATATGCCTATGGCAGACTCTTTCTTTGCAAGCTAAAGAAGATATCAACTGATGTGATGAAGAAGTACTACCAGTGGTAACTAGTGATTGACAGAAGATTTGAAGATGGGGGATTGCTGTCATCTGCATAAATAACAAAGGATAGAAAGCTAAATATCCCGTTCCAAAACATACCATTAAAAGGAATTACAAATACGAATTAAGGGAGAGACTAAATTTTGGATTAAAAACTTGCTTCAATTATGCCATTTTAAAAAGTGAATAATTTAGTGGTTTGGGTTTCTTTTGTGTGTTTTTTTTTTTCTCCAACTAAGTCTCCAAAGAGCCCTCTACTGCAGGGTATCATGTGGAAATCTTTTTCACACAGATTTTCTGGTGCATACAAAAGCACTTATTATATCATAAAACATAGCTTTGTAAATCCATTCCCCGTGGTGTGTATCCTCTACAAGGATAATGTTTGGACTATAAGTTAAAAAATGATCAGTAATCAGTAGCTTTGCACACTGTCTTGATATTTGCAACATGCTGCTTACTTGGCAGTACATCTGCTACTGAAGAGAGACAGTTTTGCTTCTGCTTAAGGTGCTGTTCTGCCTGCATCATCAGTAACAGTTACATTCAGCCAAACCCCTAGTTGAGGTCAGAGGTTCTCATTTCAGCTAGGACTGGTGCAACCATGCTAATTTACTCTGGGCATGAGAGTCCAGCCCTTACCGTGTGTAATTTTTCCAATATTTGCCGTAAACTGAAAAAAGAAAATATCCTGTAATTAATCTGCACATGGCTTCAGTTTTCCTCTCTTTGACAAAATTATTTACAGTCTTGATCATTATGCACATTGGTAAATTATAAAGACAGTGCAGGATCAATGACTGTAAATATAACAGGAGAATAGAAGCATGGTATAAAAAGAGGGAACTGCTCAGTTTTGAGAGTTTATTAACAGAACTGCAATGATCTGATTTAATACTAGAAAAAATAAAAGCTAATTTTTTTGAAAGCCACAATTTAGAGGTGGAATTGCCTACACATTTTTTTAAGATTTAGAAAGTTTGAATAATTGAATATTATTCCCCCTCACCCTTCCCCAATTAAATCGAAACATTTAAATGGAAATAAGGAGACGACATATTGCAAGTTTTATTCCAAGATAAAATATACACAGGATTAGTATTCTGAAAGCAAATTGGTTCATAATTGTCTGAGTGCCTTACCATGGGAAGGTATCTTTCCTTCTCACAAAACTGTGATGTGCTTTATTCTTTTTACACAGACACTCTGTATAACCCCTGCTTAAATTAAAACCCCATGTTGTCTTTCTCATAGGCACCATTTTCATCCTTTGCTCTGTATTCATCCCTGATCTCTTGAAGCTAAGATATTGAAAAGGATAAATTTGGCTTGATAGCAGTATGTATAACGATGCTACTGTAGGTTGCTAGGATACCATTTGGTGGTCAACTGTCTCTGGTGCAGCTGCTCTTAATAGCCAGACTGATGGACATATTTGCTTTTATCCCCCTTAATGCTTAGGCTACAGAAAGTTTCCCTTCATTTATTAAATTTTGACTTTTGAGGGGAGGTAAGCTTAGAGGCAAAGACACGGCAGAGGAAGAGAGATGCTGTTATTTTATTTTATTTTATTTTAGCAAAAAAATGTTATCCCAATGAGTTTAAAGAGAAACATCTACCAGTGTTTGCAAGTTTTATGATTTTTGGTACATGAGCTAACACAAGATCTAATCCAATGTCCATTACAGCAGCTGTGAATCTTTCACTCATTTATTATGATTCTGTTGGCACCCCTTGGCTTTTTCTCTGAGGATTCTGAGGGCTAAAAGCAAAAGATGCAGCAAGTTGAGTTACATAGCTGTGTGATTTTAGTTGGTGACATTTTAAAGTTCATTTGCTTTGTAGGATACATGCGAAGGGAACATGTAAAAAATTCACACTTGACTTACTCAAGAAAAAAATGCTTTTTTTGGCAAGAACAAATTGTTGCTTTTGTTTTGATAGAACTGCTTATGAAACACTGAATTTTGGTGCCAGTTCCTGAGTGCTGACCACTTCTAGAAATTAGTCAGCTTTCCTAAGTTGCTAAGTATGAGTTTGTTACCTTAAATTTAGATGTCATTTCTCAAAAAAAACCAAAACAAACAAACAAACAAACAAACAACAAAAACCAACAACAAATAAGCAAAAAAGCACCCTTCCCTACTGGTAGCTTTCATTCCCCTCCTGATCTGATTCCTGTTCCTGTTTGCATTCACAAACTCTAGGTAACAGGCACTGTTATGGAAACACAATGAAACAACACTCTACCAGGAGATTTAAACCTTGGTATTCATGTATTTAAGATGTGAAGAACCTGATTACAAAATATATTTCTTCTTCTGGAAAACAAAAAACCCAGCAACTAACTAAACCACAATGTTCTCTATTAATCTAAATTGCTTTCCTAATTTGATTTATGTTGAATGAATTTTCAGTGAATTTTAGGCTGAGTGAAATCTGAAAGTCCAGTCTTAACTTCAATAACAAGAATTTAGGAAGTAAGTATTTACATGTTAAGAGTATGTCTCCCTGTATTATCTGTCCAGCATACAGAAAAGTAATTATATTCACAGAACAAGAGTCTAACTGATAAATGGTCTTTATACACAGTTGCCATTACTAAACCTCCAGTAAAGGTGGGAGGCATCTTAACAACCTCTGTGGTAGTGACTTTACGTACCTGACCATATTCAATACAGAAGCAGGAATAGCTCTAGTATGTGATTTATCTCACTTGTTTTAGACATTTAACTGTAAAATGAGAAGCATTGCGCATATTTCTTCAAAAGACTATAAAAAGAGCCTGAGGTTATAGACAACTATATTTAGTTAGATTAATATTGATCTTAATATTTCTCGTAGGTGAAGTTCCTAAACTATTGATATTTGGTTCTCTCTATATTCAGAGGAAACAGAAAATTGCCTTCAGAGAAGAGTTCACCATGAGTATTCTATCTCTCAGAAAAGGATGTGTGTTTCATTTGACGGTAGTGGAAACCAGTATTGTAGTCTAGACTAAGTAACAGACTTTCAGAAGCCTAAGGTGAGATGATAGGAATACCAGCTTTAATGGGTATCTATTATTTTACAGAACAGCATATCCTGCAAATGTAATGAGCCACGAGCAAATATTGGTAAATGTTACAGAGGACACATGTTATTTGGGATAGCAGATGGGCATCAGGTAACAGCTGATTAGGAAGCTACTCCCTAGTGTGTTCAAATATATCTGGACAGAAGGTGCACAAACAGTAAAGTAGCACACATGTGAACTCAGTGAAAAATTCTGGCCACATGCAAAGCTGCTGGCCAGTCTCTGGGATTCCTCTTTCCACATTCCTTTATGCCCAACACTGAATTCATGATTACTAACATCTGCAAATTATACTGGCAGTGTATCATCATTTTCTGGCAGCTATGGCTGCCAGTGAAAGACTGTATACTTTGCTCAAGCCATGGGCAGTTTGACGTAGTGAGGTTGACTGCAGTTTATTCTGAGAATTTGCTGGGTTCTTGGCTACTACAAATACGAATAACTCTAAAACCACCTCCAACAATAACAAAAAATCAAACTCTAGCCAGGTACCTTAAAATTTTATTGTGTTTCACAGACTTTTCTTATAACCATTCAGATACTAGTAAACAGCACCAAAGAGTTTAAAAGCCAAACCTAATACTACCAGTAATAAAGAAACCAAATGGTAAATTTTGTGCAAACTATAATACCTAGCTGTTCTGTGCAGCTGCTTTTTCTGTAGCATTTTCTATCTAGTTTCCAGGGGAGAGATCAAAAACAGGTTTTGGTGTTATAATCCAACTGCTTTCAACATCACCAGCACAAAGGTAGCAATAAATCTACCTTATTTGGCTACAAATTCCTGGTAATGCTTTATCATTAGGAGGACACAAAGAAGGCATTGTGCATCAGTACACATATACCTGGGTCTTCAATCATTTAAGGTGCAATGAACCCCAGCACTAACAGGTAAAACAAGGAAGTCACTGTCTTAAGAACACTCAAATAACATCGTGAATCAAAAGTTAATGCAATGAACACAGTCCTCTGTCTTCTTGGGGAGTCTAAACGCTCTGAGTTACAAGCATGCTCTGCAATTTTTCTTGGTATTTTCTCCCTAGAGTTTAAAATTGAGTTTAAATTGATGAATACTTCCATTAACAAGGACAGCAACAAGTGTGTGTCTTATCAAATTGATTCACAAGTGCTTTTCGGGTTTTGTGCATTTTTAATTAAAACTGGTAGGTTGCTTTGGTGTTTTTCATGAAAAACAAAAATTTAGCACCAGAATTGTAAAAAGAAAAGAAACGTATTTTCCATGAACAACAGGGGGGAAAAAATCTGGATGTCTGGTTTGACTCTTTACTTGCAATTAAGTAGAGCGTTTTCACTCAACAACACTGAGGAGGAGGCATTGCTGCAGTGTGAAGTTGTGTGGCTGCTAACTGCTGAGGTCATCTTCACTTTTGAGCTGAGACCACAACTAGGGAACAAGGAAATGAGGAAGTTCTTAAGAAATTCTCTGACCTGAATTTTCTGTAAAAGTCTTTTATGTGTCTATTGCTACCGTTATTTGGTGAAACAAGTTTTGTACCAATGTCACTACAAAACCAGCTACTTCACTGATTTCTGCTTTCAGCTAGACAATTATTATTACAGCATAAAGACAGATGTTGTTATATTTTTTAAATGGTCAGCGGTGTGTACTGTGTAGTACAGGCATGGCTGCAAGGATCTCAACACTGAAAAATATTCCTATAGCCCAAAGTCATGTACTTCCTATAGCAGAGGAGCCAAGAGCAGTCCACATAGAGAAGATATCTCTGTTCCTTAGACAGTTATTTATGCACTACTTTATTGTGGACTGAGAGTGGGATGAGCAGACAGCTGAGTCCTGAGAGACCTGCTGATGTTGGCTTAAACAGCCAGTGCTGGCTCATTTCCTCACTTCTGGTGCAGATCCAGAAGGCTTTCCACCAGGAGAGCTTGCCCGCAGCCATTCACATCACAGTTTCTGCAACAGATCCACACTTGAACTGTTCAGATGCCACAGGTTTGCCCATCTGGTACTGTTAAACCTATGGCTGTCACTCCCACACTAAAACACAGCAATGACTTTCTCCACCCTTGACATCTTGCTGAGCTGGCTGTATCTGATAATGCAATATCTGCTCATAGCAAGGGAATATGGATTCTGGCGAAAGCACTGAAACTCTTCATGAATCTGTCTCTGCCTGTGTCTCATTATTCAGCTTTATATCACTGCTGATCTCTGGATTGCATTGCTACTGATGTTTATGTCCTAACCTGTCAAAACTAGTGTCAGTTGTCCGCTTCTGGTGTTGCATACTTGCCATTGGTTCCTCTATCCTGTGGATAAACAGCCTTTTTGTGATTCAGCTGTATTAACAGAAAAGGTTACCATTGCCAGTTTAGCCCTGCTGTTCCTTTTCCTTCTGTCTGACATTATTCTCCCCAGTAGATCCCCTTACACAAGTGCTGTTACAAATACTCTGTAATTTGCATCAGTCAATATTATCTGGACTATAGAAGACTTGGTATTTGCACATTTTAAAGTACCCCAATTTGTTTTGATTAAAGTGTCTTCAGAATCAGGGACTGAGAGCAGGTAGTCTCTAACAAAAGAATGGCGATGGTCAGCTACAAGTGAGCTGTGCATGGTAGCCTAGACACAAATTTTATGCAGAATGCTTGTCTACTGTTAGCTTTAAAACAAGTCCTATGTGTAATTTCATGTCACGCAAAAGTTTTCCTTGCATATCTCTGCACTGATACATTTATTTCAGGACATATTTAATTTTAAAGTCCTGATTTAGACAGTGGCTTATTGCCTATGGAGGAGTAATGCTGCATTTCCTCAAAACTGCTTTGTCCACCTTGGAATCCATTTCTGTTTGGCATTTGACACTTTTTTTTTTTTTTTGGTGCTGTACAAAGGCTGAACATGTTAACACGTGGGTTGCAGCAATAACTAGATAGATTTGAATACAGCCACCATGAACACAGGTACAGTTGTACAGGAGCAATATCTGATGATCTGTTTTGCTCACAGGAACAAATACCTATCTTACCTCTGCACTGTGTTTACATGACATGAAAGGTTGGCTATTCACAATATTTTTTTAATCTCTGCTTAAAATAATTTTGGCTGCAGAACTCACTTGGCAATACCAAGGGTTCTCTGTCTTCTTTCTGTCAGGAATTACAAGAATGGCACAGTTGACTCAGAAAGAAAGCATAATTTGCTGTCTGTATAACAAAAAAACCCCAATTTTGTCTTCTGGAAAGTTCTTTGTATAATATTAAGCCATAAATTTCTTCTGGAACATGGATTTTGGTACAGTTTGTATACTCTTACTTTTGGCTTCTCTCATCCTCACCAATCCAAAAATTTAGCTGTCAGTATTGCACTGTCACTGTCATTATGCCAAGTCTTCCTGTATTTAACCAGACTAAGGAATATTGTCTTAGGCAAAAAGAACATATACTTGTTATTGCAGAAATTTCCATATAACACTATGAGGTTGCTAATTTTTCTGCAATGTCACATTATGGATACATATATACTGAATGAATAATATTGCTTTTCAGCAAGATGTTGCACTTCCTTAGAGCACCAGTCAGTTTTAGAAAGCATCAATAGAAAATTCCATGAGATCTTATTAATAATTGTTCAAGACTAATTCAGAGGTGCAAACAGCAATACAAAGGCCACTGAGAGAGAGCAGTTATTTGCTCAGTAAAATGAGTGTGTGTGCTTATTGCTTAGTCTAAAAATAACTGGTTCATTAACTTTAAATGTGTCATTAACCTGATCATATTGTTAAAGTCAAATGTAAAAACAGATAAGGTATTTTTAGTTTATATTAGCTGATGCATATATATGTGCATGTTCACATTTAGCACTCTTGAAAACGCAATGTGACTACACACTCTGCAGAAACTAGAAGTTTTTAGAGGGTAAACAATGACAGCAAACCAAAGACAGGAGAATAGGAACAATTTTGTTTTCTCTGTATTGGTGGATCTTAATATTCATTAAAAGTCAAATACCAATATTAGCCTTAATAAATCCTGTGAGAAGGATTTTGTCACTTTGTGATTTGTAAAATTTGCTCCTATGTGAACTAATGGTAAAACTATTGAGCTAAAATGTTGGAGAAAATACTACATATGTTGATAGATATTTAAACAGTATTTTTCTACCTCTCCTCCATAGATATCAAATACCACCAAATAGTTACTCTTGTTGAGGAGATGCCAAGATGATAGTTGGAAAGAGCTGCTGTAGGGATTACTTTGATTTCCTGTGTCATGGAATAGACAAGATGGAAGAACTAAAGGAAATCCTTATCTTCACTGAAGGGACTTGAATTAGTTGATTGCTTTTGCTAACCTGTTTGCCAGGGCTTGAGAGGGCAGAAGATCCGTTACCTTTGGAATGAAGTTCTTGCCCTTCCTTGTGTGTCACTGTGAGGTATTTTGCACATAACCTTAATATGAATGAAATAGAGCTGAGTTTGCTAAGGCCAGGCTGGATTAGGAATCCTAAACCCATGAGACTTCTCCTCTCAGTCTGCTTGCTGCTATTGTCATTTCCATATCCAGACACTACCTGAGGACGCTGGAGTGCACCAAAGAAAGGCACAATAGACATGACTGGCCATGTGGCAACACACGGACAGCATGGCCCTTTCCAGCATCCACATAAACACCAGTGTGCACATACACCTGAACACAGACAACCCAGGATTCTTCCTCTTCTGTGTCTCACCAGGTTTGAAGCTAATCAGTGAAACATGAACATAGTCCCATTTTCTTGATTAGCAAAGCCACCTCAGTTCATGGGCATCTGACATCCAAGCCTGGGGTGCTTACCCCGTCGTTGTCTCAGACCATGGGTTCTTGATCAGATATGAGTGACCTCCTACACATTGGCTAGTTCAACTTGAAAGTCACTAGCAAATCATCCTCCAACACACATTACACGGAGAGAAGATAACAAGACCACACAGAAAATTGTAAGGAAAATTACTGCACAAATTTTTCATTTTGTTTAAAACTTCAGGGTTGGCCCTTCTTTGAAGTGAATCCATGACAGGACAAGGTGTCATTGGCTTCACTGATACAAGCCTTAAATCAAATTACAAGAGTACCAGATCACAGTCACCTTGAAATTCTGGTCCATGTCACAAATGTGTGAAGTGCAATGATGACTGGTGAGTTAGTTTCCTTCAAACAGTGGCTGCTAGAGTAGCTGATAATTTATAACATAATGCAAACAATTAATTAATTTTATTAAAAATAATTTTAAAGTGTCTCATTTTTAGATGAGGCTTTTTTGTGGACAGATAACTCTTGTGCATGCAGCTTTCCTCTTCACCATTGTTTTAATCAGTAAGTTGCTTAGAATAAATGTCATACCTCAGTATGTCTAAGAGAACAAAGTTGTGCTTTGTAAAGATATTCAGATTTCAAAACTTGTTCTCCAATATATGATTGTAAGTAAGTCCTTTAGAAAGTAGAACCATAAATAGAAAGTGCAGATCAGAAAGGATAAACAGAATGGAAGAGGTTAATGTATGTCTTTTATTGCTCACACAGATGCCCTAATCAGTTCCTTCTCATTTCTATTACAAAACAAATGTCTGTGTACTTTTATGTGTTTTATTACCTTAATTTATGAAAAATTTTAAAGGAGAGATATATTTATAATATCATCATTTTCTTGAAGATATATATAAGGAAGCCAGAACTGTTATGAAGAAATACATGATATATGTGAAAGTGGACTTTCTAGTTCTTTCACAAACTTGCACAAGAAAAATCCATGTACAAATGCACTGCAAGAAATTTTGGCAATCACCAAGGAAAATTTTTATCAGGTATTTAGTTATGTTCTTGGGATTTTTTATATATATATATTCAATAGTAACTTGTCTAAAACACTGCTAAAATACCATACTTTTTCCCAGCATTAGAGAGTGGAATATCTATGCAGTACTGGATGTTGATACTCTTTTCCCTATCAGCTTACTAATTGTGGAACTGTACGACATCAACACCAGGATAAGTTTCATGAGAGATTCTGTGTTTTCCTTTGTGGTTATTAGAGCAAATACATTTTTAATTATTTTCTGTATGTTCCCAAGACTCTGAATCACTGTATTGTAGTCCAAACATGCCTTTCATGTTTGGGATGCATCGCCCCTGTTTCACATTTCTCTTGGGAAGTCACATTGGTGAAGCACATAAAGGTTAAAAAATGGTAAAAAAGAATTAATCATGATACCAAGACTAGTCAAAAGTTTGAATATGCTTGAAGCAGGAAAGTGAGATATGCAGTATCTGTGGATCTTTATAAACCTATTGCTGTGCATAAACTGCCTGAAAAAGTATCAGACACTCTACTGAATGTGAAAACATGAATACAAAGCAGATGGGTCACAAACATTTAAAACTCAGACTTCTATCTTTCCAATCCCTTCTGAGTATAATCTTCTTGTAAAGGTAAGATTTATTTCAAATTAGTTATTCAAAACAGCCCAGCAAAACTCTGGAGTTAGGTTGATGAATACACAACCTCCAGTTATAGATGATGAAATCATGAAATTAGCTTTCATTATTGAGTTCCAGTATTGAATCTTATGAACCTTCAAATCCACATGGTGTAGAACAGAAGGCAAATTTACATCAATTAATTGTTTTGTGAACACCTGATAAAGAAGCACTGTCCTTGAACCACTTAGATTAATGAACCTAAATAAAACACGTGCATGTGTCTGTGTATATAATTCCATGTTAGAGGATATTAATGGCTGCCATCAATCCTAAATCTGGTTACAGTTGATATGTGAAACTGCCTTCACTGAGTCTAAATGAGACAACATTCTAATGTTTCTTTTGTGTAGGCAGAACTAAAACACTAGAAGCCAGAGTTAAAAAAAAAAAAAAAAAAGGAAAGCATCACAGTTGATCATCTTCTCTAACCAGTTTCTCACTTTTTCCTATAAAAAAGAATATAAAAGAGATTGCTCACTTCAACTATTGCAGCTAAGTTAGCTAAGAAGAACTTCATTATGGAAGAATCTGTTTATCTCTATTATGTCAAAGCTGGGACTCCCAGCCACAGGTGGGATTCAGCTTCTCTAACTTATGTAAATGTGTGGAAGCTTTCTAAGTTTAAGACACTTTTATGAATAGTTAGGTCAGTTAAGTCATGAAAAAAAGGAGATTTCAACAGAGATAACAATGATACAATGAATTCTCCTTCTAATGAAAATAATCTTACAATGACATACTACTACCACTTTTGCACCTGTTACTAGGAAAACCCAGGAACTGTTAGTCTTTGTCTATTGTATGAGGCGATATATATATCTATTTTTTTTAATGGCTTTCTTCCTCAGCACTCTTGCTTTCTCTGTCTTCCCACTAAAAGCTGAAGAAGGGCCCATCAGAAGATGATATGTTGAAGCAGCATCTGCCTAGTAACTTTTCTGTATGTCCTACCTCCTCCCCTTCCCTTCAGTCCTGCAGTACAAGGATAATAGCTTAAATTTAGATGGTATCAGGATATGTTTGTCCAGATCTCACTTTTTGGTTAACTGCTGTAACAACAGCTACTACAGACAGGAGTCTTCTTAAAAAATATTTGTGTGTATATTCTGTGTATGTGTGTGTCTGTGTGTACATGTCTTTCATACAATCATACACATGCATGTGTGTGTAAATATATATATTATATTAAAAAAACTTTTGTTTTCTTTACAGTAAAGTACAAACAGAGTGGTGCATGAAGTGATCAGGGCAGAAAAACAAGACTCTAAATTCCTGACTTCAGAGACTTCTGTCAAACTCCTGACTCCAAGATTAAGTTGTTTACACTGTTTCTCTCCTCATAGTGCTGTTTATTCTATTTATTCATAACATAACTCTTTTGGTGCCAAGGACTGAATCTTACGCTTACTCTAAGTTTAGAAGTCCAAGTACCTACACCTGTGCCTGAGTTAGTCATTCTGACAGGGAGAAATAGGCAGCTCAGAGGTAGATGTTCACCTAGCAAAGAGTTATACCTGATCATATGACCTTGACTTTAGTTAATAGTTCTTGAGCTTTAATTATTTACCAAAATAGGCAATCATGAGTTAGCTGCTTTGGTAACAAACTGCCCTTCACAGATGGGCACAAATAAAGAGTGCTGTAATGCACGTGTAATTCACATTCCTCATATACTGGAAAACAGAATGCACCAGAGCTGAGAGGCAACAGCAGAAAGTCAGCAAAATGCACCCAGTGGTTTAGTAATAAACAGGTGTATATTTTATTACTTAAAACTGCATTTGCTGAAGTTTCAGTGAGGATTTGTTAATCCTGTGTGACTAACTTCCTAAACATTCGTAGCCAAATATCAGAGGCACAGCTATACTTAAACCAGAGCCTTGAAGTAACCAACACAGCAATAATTTTATTGCGGATATTCTTTTTGTCTAATTGATAATTTCTATAAAATACAATCACCTCTTGGTAACATACTAGTTTTAAACTTTATCTATACAGATTTAAGAATTAGATTCTGATAGAAGTGATAGAGTTCCTCTACGACTCTCAATATTTATTCTTATTCTGGGTAAATTAATGTTTTGTTGGAGTTTCCTGTATGTTTGCAGGTCTTCTTTCAGAGGGCAATTATTCTATGTAAAAATGCATGAGAAGTATCAATAGTGGTGACCTCTCTGTCATTGGCCCTTGCTGATAAATTTCTTGAAGGAATTCTGTCAACAGGCTTGGACTGAGGGAGGATAAACTTTGGAGAAGGAAATCTATCACACAGTGAACTGTGCTTAGAGCCTGCTTATTATAAGACATGAAAAATAAATGGTTTTAGTATGAAGCACATTTTTTTACCTAGAGAATGACTTTGGGCATAATGGACTGCATTCAGGAATCTTCTGTTATTTCAGTCAATGTTTAATGTACTTGCTTTCATTTTCTGCCAAAATACAGTCCTAACTTTTAGCATTTGCTTTACTTGTAGTTGGAAAACAACATTTAGAAATGCAGTGCATTTCACTCCTTCTAGGTTAAGCCCTAGAACTCATATCGTGTATTTGTCCACAAGAGAAAGCAAGTTTTAAACTACCAAGAAACCTACATGATGTATACAAAACTTCCTGTGGTAGCTCAGGATAATATGTACTGGGCTCAGTCTTAAAGGATTCGGTACTTGAAACAATAACATAACTTACAACGAATAAAAGTAATGGATAAGTAGAGAAAGCACTGGAATTGAGCTACTTTGTCTGTGTAGTGCAAAACGTATTGCAGAGGAAAGTGAAAGGGACACCATAGTCATTTTATCACCCAAAAATCCCATCAAATAAATTACATAGCAGCCATGGGAAGGCAGAGTAGAGTGGTATATTCACTCTGTTTATTCAGACATCTAACATGGGTTGATATTGGCACTGAACAGACAAAAATAAGATTAAAATATAAAATAGTTTTTCCATACAGAAATTTAGAAAACCAACAATTATTGGATATTGAGAAACTGAAATACTTACCACTTTAGAGAGGAATCTTTGCCAAAGGAGAAAAAAATGTAGTAAGATATTCTATAGTTATTCAGAGCAATAATTTTGGTCATTTAGCTTCAAACACCATTTTTAATATATTAGAATCTGATTAGTCTTTCAATACAATTTTTACCAAGGCCTGTAGTGATAGGACAAGAATGAATGGCTTTAAATTAAAAGAGAATAGGTTTACGTTAGATGTTAGGAAGAAATTCTGCTGCCAAGACACTGGTGAGGCACTGGAAGGGGTTGTCCAGAGAAGAGGTGTAAAGGTGTATGCCCCATACATGGAAGTGTTCAAAGCCAGGTTGGATGCGTCTTTGAGCACCTGGTCTAGTGGAAGGTGTCCCTACCCATGGCAGGGGTGTTGGAACTAGATGATCTTTCATGTCCCTTTTTCTGAAATCTTTCTATGATTGTATGATTTACATACCTGACTTCAATAAGATTTTATATAAAACCTAAAGTGTATTTCATTAGTGAACATATATGGGCATGCCTATGTCACAGAATCCCTCAAAACATGTGACAAGATTTTCAGTAAAACTGAGTGTGATATCTTTATGAGTCTTGTCATTTAACACTGCTTCTCAAGGAAAAGCTTATTACTTTCAATTCTAAAGATGATGCCAAAGTTATAATTTTCTTTTTAAACTTATCTGAGTGACTACTGGGGATAAATATGTGTGATATTTTTAAAATTTAAAAATACTATAGATATCTGATTGACCACTATGACAAAAATACTAGCAACGTTTGACAAGATTCACAGTGCTGCAACAAGCCCACAGCGTTGCAAAGACAGTGTAAAACATTTACTGTCCTCCCTAATGTTAAATAAAATCCTTGCTATTGACTTTGTCATATGGTCTTTTTTGCACCTTGATTTGGGAAGAGACATCTCTCTAATAACCCTAATAATCAGATCTTAACAATGGGAAAGATTAGCTTGGGTAAGTTGTTGGTAATGAATTGTTTATTTATCTTTAATATTTAGGAATGGGCAGGAGTAGCTTGGGGGTAATGGCATCCATACCCATCAGACCTTGATAAAAAGTCAGTAAAATCTTCCTGAGTCATATTTACCACTTGTGCTAATGGCTGATGATGTGCAACAAGCCTCTCATTACACCACGCGATAAGAGCAGGTTTGGCTCTCAGTAGAGTGTATACTGTGTACTGTATATCCTTAGTAGGAATTTCCCTGGCTGCTAACCAGAAGTGGGTATCATGAATTCATGATGAACACACCCAGAGAAGCTGGAACCTTGAGCAGTGTCAGTGTGAAATGTGTATGTGTGTGTCTCTGTGTGTGTGCACGTTTCAAAATACAATTCTTAGAATACAAGGTTGCTATTCAGTCACTATACCCACCCTGCTGAGCAAAAAAGGTTTTGATTATATGTCACTGAGTGGTGAAGTTTTGTTCTTGCCACAACCCCACTGAAATGTCCTTGTGGCAAGCAATGTACAAGACTAATGGCCCTTTTTTCTGTGTTCCAACATCTAGCACCTAAATATTCTTGTCTTGTTAGTGTTATAGTAATAACGAATGGCTGACAAATTTCTTGCTTTGTATAATATTGTTCTGCTAGACCTCCTCAGTGTTGCATGCATGCATATTCACATGCACATGCACACGTACACACAGAGAATAGAATCTATTTTAAAATTTTCTGTTGAAATCCCTACCAGCTAAAAAAACCAT
>VZTJ01006501.1:391204-404914 GCA_013397795.1 Orthonyx spaldingii
AAAAAAAAAAAAAAAAAAAACAGAAAAAAGGAAAATAAAAAGGAGGGTACATTTAGAGATTGTGGTCAGAAAAGAAAAAAAAAGGTGGTTTTTTTCTTTCTGAATATGTATTTACACAGTCGCATAATGATCACACGTCTGTGAAGAATGTATTAGTTTCTAAAAGTTTTGTATAAAAACTGCCTTCAGCTAAGCCTGAGGTCTTAATCTTTTTTTTTTTTTTTTTAATAGGATATTTCTCTAATGCAAAGAGACCCCTTTTGCAAGCCTAGGAAATATTTTTGGTTTTATTTTCCCCATATTTTCTCTCTTTTCCAGAAAGGAATATCAAAATACAGTGTTTCCAGATAGATGGAGAACTCCTTCATTTTTGTCTGCTCTTAACTCTAATTCTTCACAGAAACTGTGTGAGTGTAAAGTGGTTTGAAATAGCCTAGTATCCTATGAAAATACTAACTCAATGTCGAAATGAAATCTTGTTGAAACTTTCTTCTTCCTTCATGTTGTACATCTCGAATGCATGTAGGCAGTTTGACACTGAAATGCCCCATCACTCTCTTGTTTAGTGAAGTCGGTAAAAGAGAAAATATTATGCCAGCTCTTTAAAGCCAGAAGTGCTTCCCTCTCCACTTACACATGCAGTTCAAGTTGCAGTCACATAATTGGGTCTCAGAAATTGCCTCTCTTTCTCTTTCTCGAATCCCCATGCCCAAGTTAAGAACTACTATTAAAGGTCTCACTTTCATTCCCCAATTGCTTTTCTCTCTGAAAGCTTCACTGTGGATCCCTAGCAATTTGCTCCCTTTTATCTGTTGATTTTCAAGCATGTTAAGTCAAAGCCAGAGAGTACAGAGCAAACCTCTTTCTCAGGTTTTTGCTTATGCATGAGTTTTGGGTATTTTATGATATTTAAAAAATACAATTCAGAATATTATATTTAGCAAAGTGTTGTATAATCACCAATTATACAATCTTATACAATTATTTTTTAATACTGTGCATACAATAAGATTCTCTCATTTGATATATTTATTGCTCACAGGACTGAAAAAACAGAGACAATCTGTAGATGTTTGGGGTCATAGCTGATTCATCTCAGCTGCAGCTCTGCTCTTTACAGCAGGGTAAATATGACTGACATCTGAGTTACAAAACAGATATATAGACAGACAGATTAACCTCTTGCCTCATAAGGACTGAGCCTACAGTAGTTTTGAACTAAATCTTTTTCATCCATAGTTGTTGGCATCAATAGCTGTAGCCATCACACATGTGTGTTTGTATGTGCTCCGTGGTGAAAAAACTGTTATTTTGCCATATCAGTTCACGTTTCATATAGGAATGAGGAGGTATTTTTTTTTCTTTTTTTTTTTTTTTCAAAAGTAAGCAAACTTTGTTATATTACTCAACATAAATAAGTAGATTTTAGGGAAGCTGGGTATCAACAATCTGAAAATCAGGTACTGGGGAGGAACAAAAAATCCTTAAAAGCAACAATTGGTTTTGTCTCTAAAGAGTAATCAAGTTAAGCATAGTTTTCTGAGCTTCCTCTATATTCATTGGAGCAAAAATGAATGCTGCTAAATCTGAGTTTTTGTCTCAGTTACCTCAATGATGTCATGGCTTTGAAAACTCACAGAATCATAGAATGTTAAGGGGTTGGAATGGGCCCTAAAGATTGTCTAGTCTCAGCTTATCCTGCCATGGGCAGGGACACCTCCCAGTAGACCAAGCTGGTCAATGCCTTATCCAACCTGGCTTTGAATACTGCCAGATTTGGGGAATACACAACCTCCCTGAGTAACCTGTTCCAGCGTCTCATTACCCTCACAGTAAAAAATTCTTCTGAAATATCTAACTCAAATTTCCCCTTTCCATTTGTACCCATTGCTCCTTGTCCTATCACGACAGTTCATGAGGTAGTGTACTTCTCCAGCTTCCCTGCAGGTCCCTTTGGAGGTCTCCATGCAACCTTCTCTTTTCCATGCTGAATAGCCCCAACTTCCTCAGTCTATCTTCATAGAGGAAGTGCTTCAGTCCTCTTAACAATTTTGTGACCCTCCTCTGAACCCACTCCAACAGTTCCTTGTCCTTCTTATGTTGGGAGCATCACAGCTGCACGCAGCACTACAGGTGGGGTCTCACAAGAGCAGAGCAGAGGGGCAGAATCACCTCCTTTGACTTGCTGGCCACACTGCTTTGGATGCAGTCCAGGATACATTTGAATTTCTGGGCTGCAAGCACACACACCAAGTTTTTAATCAACGTTCACTCACTTGCACACCTCCACTTTCTAATGCTTATTGCCTAGACTGTATATGCCTGACGTGAATTTCCTTTTGCCCTATTGTATAATTTCTGAGATCTGCGTTGTTCCCATGATTTTGAACATTTGCTTTCCAGCACTATTGAACTCTACTGAACTTTACCATGACTTGTGTTGTTTCTAGTTTAAAGCTCTCCTCATCACTTTGGACAGCCTTTTGCAAAGCTTATCTTGGCTTGACTTTGTAAGGAGCATCTCCTCTTCCTCTTCCAGTCCTTCATCCTCAAAGTGGGTCCCATGGTTGTGAAAGCCAAATTCCTGTCAACATCACCAGCTGTACAACCAGATTGTCGACCTGCAGGTGTTGAAATTAATATAATTGTATGACTTTGATGTGACTCAAAATCAGCCAGGGTTATATTTTTCTTCAGTCCAAAGACAGAATGATATTCAAACAGAACTTTTTTTTTTTTTTAGTAGACTAAAACCTAGAATATATAACTCTGAAAAAGAAAACCTAAAGTTTTCTTGAAGTAGTAAAATCAACCGTTCCAGAGAGATCTCCTGGGTATTGGAACTTCTTTTCCTGTGCTGTTAACCTGTTAGAAAACTCTCTAACATGCTTTAGGCCAAGCAGAAGAGGCAGATGTCCCACCAGGGCCCCAGCAAAGTTTGGATTTAGCACAAGTCAGACACCTTTCTCAATAGAGAACATGCAACCAGCCACCCCATTTTGGAAGCTGGAGAGTATAAGAGTATGTTCACGGGCCCGTTTCACGCCTAAGAAGAGTTTAGGGAGCATTTTGTTTGACAGTTTAAATGTGGTAAACATGATTAGGAAAAACAAAATAAAATGGGGGATGGGGAGGGGCATTAGAAACTACTTTTCTTCTACCAGCTGTGTCCTTGCAGACAGGTTCTGGCTCTTAGCCCAGTCACTGAAACTCAGTTTTTTGAACTAAGAGATACCATATTCACTTCTTCATAGTTTTTAGGAAATTATTCTCTAGTTGTCACTTTTTCAAATTAATTTCATAACCAATGCTCAGAATGTTAACTTTCAAATCTTTCTGCATTTTTACAGTCTTTCAAGCCTTTTCTCTTTGGGCATGCTCATTTATTCTCACCAGCATATTTCCACCTCTTGGGGTGTTTGTTTGTTTGCTTTTGTTATGCTGTTTGGTGTTTTGTGGGTTTGTTTCAGTTTTGGTTTTGGTTTTCGTATTTTCTGGAAGGTTCCATGTGTCTCAATGACTTCTTAAAGGATGATATTCCAAGAACATGTAAACATATGATACCTTTCCTTAAATAGGGCATTATGCCCAAGCTAATTGGCTGATTTCTCTGCAGGGTTAATTAACTTGGACGGAGCTCCATGGTGAGAGGTATGTTGTCTTTGGTTCCAGAGCAACAGTGTTTGGGTCAACAAGTGCTCTGCACAGTACTATCCTCAGTGGGGTACAACTCTTCAGCCTACCATCAGAAATATGAGCTACAGCAACCATCTTGAAAAATTTGGCTGGTTTCTGTCTTCTAACCCGATTAAAATAGGTGACTTCTGCTGCATTTTCCTTTGGGCATGATATTTCCCAATCTAATTCCATTAATCACTTCAGAAACCAGTTTGTGTGAAAGCTGAAGCATGAAATGTGCTGGCAGGGCATTGCAGCAGGTGCATAGCCACCATGCTCTATCATGTATAACTTTGTAGAGATGAGAAACACTAAAGACTTTGTTAAAATGATTATCTGTAATCCTAGACAGGGGGTACTAGGCCAAAATTTTTCTCTCTGTTGAAGAAGAATCATGTTAGAAACTAATCCAAATTATTGATAGGTCATTTGAGGCTCATTCCCATAACTCCGGGCCTGGATTTTTTTGACAGATGGATAAGTTGACATTCTTGATAGGAGCTGCGCTCCCTGCAAATAGATAGTATACATACATGGCATTTTGCCTCTCTGAAGTCTTGAACGTCTGTTTGGATGGCATTTTGCCTACTCACCAGTCAGTACAAAAGTCAAGCAATGGTAGGTTTATGCGGACAGTTGGCATTACCCTGAAAATGTCACTTTTTTCCAGGAATTCCTCATTCTGTGCCAGTATTACATATTGGCACCACATGCCTCTTTACACCTAATTACATGAGTTGACACTTACATGACAGAACAGAAATGGCTGATCTGTGGAGGGAAAGAAAGGTTGAAATCTATGGTTGCCCTTGCAAATACAGGTAATATGTTTTCAGACTTGTTGGAATGTCAATATACAGAAGGAGTCATGATCCTTTCTCTCTCTCATGTTCAAGTAATTTTCCTAAAAGTTAACAATTGTCAGTGTCTCATATTTTGGCAGAGATTAATGTCTGATAAGACCTTATACTGAGAAATTTGTTTTATTCATGTACTAAACTTTTAAGTGGAAAAACAGAAAGAGGTAATTGTTCTGTTTCCTGTAAAACCAGGATAAGGAAAAATTTGCTGTTGCAAAATCCATCTGAAATAAAAAGTGAAGGTAATATACTTAAATACAACACACAGATACTTGTTTTGAGACTTCTATAGTTATGCTTATTCTTTTCTAGTGCTATTTTACATCTCATCTATATGCTGTCCAATAGAGAAAAAAGGGAGTGTTTAAAAGCAATTCACTATAGAGTTAAAACTACACTTACTGGTACAGTTGCAGGTCGGCAGTATTACCATGCCCTGCCCTGCCCTGGCCTGGCCTCGCCTGGCCTCGCCTGCTGGGGGCGCGCCGGCAGCGCGGCCTGCGGGGCTCAGCAGCGTGGCCGGCACCGCGCGGGGAGTCCGGCGGCCCGGGCGCTGCCTCAGCAGCTCCCGAGCCCCCGCTCCGTCCCCGCCAGCATCCGGCACCACCCTGCCGTGGTGTTGAGCCGGTCCGGTGGCAAAGCGGGGCCTCTGGGGCTCGCCCGCGGACGGGAAAGGTCCGAGCCCCGCGGGGCGGACGGTAAGGACAGGGCGGCAGCCAGCCCTCAGCACCCCCAGCACCTGGGCTTCGCACGGAGGGACTCTCACAAGTTTATCAAACTGTAAAAAACTCTACGGAATTTGCATCGGGTGGCTGAACTTGTATCAAATTTCAAGGGCCGGGGAAAATAAAACGCCTTCAACCTTCTCTGTAATAAGTCAGGCTGTCAGAAATAAGGAAGAGGCTGAGTGTTTAATAATTGCCAAACAGCACACGTTAAACCTGAAAATTAAATCAAGTTTTTATTCAAAGCATCTATTAGAATGACAGCACATCAACTCTTCTGCTTTTAACTCATGCCAAAGTACAACTTACTCTTTCAAAGCACTGAACAATTTCTTGTATGTAATCACTTAATAAAACAAAAAGCCGTCTTCCACATCCCGTCTTTGCCTTTTTTACTTGGTATTTGACCCAAAACTTGTCATGATCCAAAACTGCTTCAGCTGTCTGAATTTTGTCTATGGCAAAGTACAATCTAGTGTATTTGTCATACTTTGAACACCTGAGGAAATATTCTGGCTGACTGAAAAAAAATTTTTAAAACCCTCAAAGCCAACAACAAAAAAACCCACCAAAAAACCACAACCAATCATGATGAAGTAAAATTCCAGCCTGCAAGTGGCTGGTAATGACAGTCTTCTGCCCTGTAAAACACTACTCAGGAGCAATTCTGAGTTATGACTCAGCATTACAACAGATGGCTCATTTTGGGATCAGACTATTTGCATTTAGCCAGATGAACAGTCAAAAACATGTAATTTTGTTTAAAAACCCAAAACCTAGATACATGAATGAATTACCAATTTTACATAGGCTAAGAAGCCTAGCATGACTAGTGTTTCCTATTTTTTTCAGAAGCTGAAGCAGAAGTTAAACCGTCTCACTGGTGCAAAATTATTTACATTCAAAGAAAGAGACTTTTAAAAAAAATTGTTCAATGACTTTTTAGTTAAGTGCATCAACACAGGATTTAACAAACTGGGTTAATGAGATTTTCAACCACAAGAGGTTATCAGACAACATACTTCAACAGCTGCAGTTTCTGGCATAAAACCACTCTCCTTTTCTGGAACAGCTCTGTGCATCTGATCAGCCTATATCAAGAGATTGATAAATTTTTTTCTTACTCTAAGTGAGAGGGAAAGAGACTTCCCTTCTCATCTGAATTTCCCAACTTTCAACGAGAGGAAGAAGTTAAAGCAAGCAGGTCAGTAAATACACATTATTAATATCCCCTTAAGCAGTAGCTTAACAACAACAACCAACAACAAAACCACACACAAAAAGTCCAATCTGAAAACAAAATTTTGTTAGCATATTAGCAATCTCTGGCTGCCTTCAAAGCAAAATATGAAAAAAGATCACCACGAGACAATGCTACTGAAAGTATACAACATTCACAAAGTGACAAGATACCCTGTTTAAACATTTTATATCAGCATCTGAGTACTAGGCAGCATTCTGCAACTTCATTTATTTGGGAAATATATGAAATCACACTGTTAACACACTTGTAACTACCTTTGGAAGCCTATTTTCTAATTGTATAGTGAATACTTTTCTGCAGTGTTTAATTTATAGCTGTGCTATGGTTAGTGGAAAAAAAACCTGGCATGTTATCCTGGAGTAAAGCAGTAAGGTGGCTTTATGCACAGTAAGTATGGAGGCTTCTATTTGCTAATCATCATATAAAAGCAGTACTTTAAAACTTAGTGTTTGCTAATAGAAGACCTGGAATAGTTTACTACAAATTCACACCACCCTGTAAATAACCCCTTTATTAACAAAATCAAGTGCCAAATCACTACAGGGCCCAAAAACACCTGAAAAAAATATTACCAATTGTTTACCTTTTTCTAGACTTTGCAAGACTAATCATTTTCAGATAAAACAATGTGCAAAACTTCCCAACTACACATGTTAGGAATAACAAGTGCTACCAAGAGATTCTGCTGAAATCAAATAAAAAAAACATGAAGCAGCAAAGTCAAGCCTCATACCTTGAGCAGTCACAGTGAAGATATTCCCTGCACGAAGCATTTTCTTTCCCTGTACAAGTTGAGATAACTAACCTTTGCCCCCTTCATGCCTTGGAGATGCTAGGTAAAGATATATTGACATTAGAAAAACATGGTTTCATTGCTGTTTAACAATATCCCCAGACCATCACTTTGCTTAAATAGTCAGATAAATACTTTTCTGTCAGCCTTCTTTGGCCACATGTACCATCCTGCTAATCATGAACACTTTGTTCAGAAAGTGTTTCCTGTGAAATCTGCTTCAAATGAATGAGTTAGCCTTGCAAAATCTAGCTTCCCATGACACGTAAATTTGTCAACCCTGCCTTATGCAGTCCTATATTTACAAAATACTTTAAAATTTTACATCTGTCTTCTACCTTATCAAAAGTGCAATTCTCTCACCCCAAGTTATGGGGCAACAACATTCTTCATAAATTCTACAGAATAGCAGCCTATTATAAGCAAATAAGGTGCTTAGCTTATGCTTGGGATCTAACTGGTTAAGTAAGACCAGAAAGTACATTTTTTATGGGCAGAGACTGCTCCTATCTACTGTCGCAGGGGTGCCACAGCTAAGTTTGCCAGCTCAATGAGCGCCAGTGCGCCATGCATGCGTTCACGCTGCTCCTGGAGGCGGCGGTGGCGGGCAGCTGAATGAGCACTGTTCTTCTCTTCATCATCCTCTTCATCAGACTGAAGATACTCCATTGGGTCCTGCTGTTCCTGATCTGTTTTCTGGATTGCTTTGGTCTTCAAAGCAGGAGCACGCTGCTCTCTAGTCTCCCAGTACCTATAACATCAAATGTGAGGAATACTTGTAAAATATATACAATTGACTCGCACATCAACAATTCAAAACAGGCAAAAACCTCCCAAGTATTAGCTTGCATCCAACCAGGCACTGCACTTGGTTTTGTCTTTCAGCCCTTACATGTTAGTATTTAAGCTGTCAGAAGCCTTCTTTATTCAGTATTTTAAGTGTAAAGTGCCCAAGTGAACATCTGTGACAGATTTCTTGTCTCCATGGCATTCTCAGCAGGCATTTCTCCCTAGGCATACACAGCCCCTCATACAAATGCAAATTCAGCAAAACTGTAGCACTAGCTAATAAAGTATTAGCAGGTGTTGATCAAGCAAAGTAAGCAGAGAGCAAACACAAAACAAAACAAAATTGTAAGAAAAAAGTTTCATGAGGAACTTTATCTTGACCAGGAGTTCGTTATTCTTCAAGGAGAGGCAGGGCTGTGCTGATGTGTACTGGAAGAACATCTAGTTTTGGTTTCTTGGGGTTTTACTGTCCCAAAGAATAAATGTTGTGTCAGACCATCCTTTTAAGTATTTTGAGACAGGTGACACCATGAGGGAACTTACTTCGCTAGCCACTCAGCCACAGCTTTATTGTCAGCTGTCTGCTTCTTACTCAGCCTGTCCGTGAGCTCTTCCCTCTTCAGTCGGGCGTAAGGATGTTTGGGACAATGACGGTTTGCGTGTGTGAATCTGCTTAAACAGCCTTAAAAAATCACAAAGAGACAATGAAGAACGTGTTAGAGAAAGCAGCCAACCAATGAAAGTGTAACATCTGTGGGATGGAAATGCCACTGGATCCAACCTTCCCCATTCACAAAACCCTAGGTTTGGTTGAAAACTGAATGCTCTAGTTGCAAGGTTCCTAACATGCCCCATCACTTTATACATCAGTATTCACTGACAGAGAATGGATACAATCCTTAGATACATACTTGTAGAATCAGGCAGATTCTGCATGGCTCTTTCCTTCCCTAAAAGTCCCACCAAAATTAAACTCAAAAGCTTTTGCCATGTGAACACGCATACATTTTCAATATTAGTCTGACCCCAGAAAGCTGCAAATTGTTCTCTGATGACTCACCATTCTCTGAGCAGACAAAAGGTTTCTCTCCTGTGTGAAGACGCTGGTGAGTTTTGAGCTGACCACTCTGCACAAAGGCTTTCCCACAATCTGGGTAGTCACATAAATAAGGCCTTTCACCTTAAAAATAATAACAGAAGAAATTTATGAAAGATGGCTAGAAGTATCATAGTATCAAGTGGTGGTCCCTGGCTTGGGACTTGCACAAACAAGCTCTCCTTTCACCCACTCAGAAACTTACATCTACTTAAAAAGTCCTGGTGTACTTTGAAGTGTATACTCTAGGCTATAGGACAATATACTTATTTCCAAAGAGGAAAAAAAAAACTGTCTTTGTCATATTTTCTGATTTAAGACCCTTAGATAGCAATAAATGAGTTCTGTCCTGTGAAACTGTGCACCTCTAGGGCAAGAAATACAAGAAATATATGAAGTAAATGAACAAGTAATGAAGTTCAAGTTGTAACCAGATAAATTTTATTCTTACCATATCCTGAACTAGGGTAAAATATCTGAGGTCATCATTACTATGAGGCTGTCAAAATATTTCATTAGGAGAAATATCTCCTACATTTGAGAAAACTTATAATGATGGAGGCTGCATGAGAAATTTATCCCAGATTTAAGTTTTCTTAGGACAGTCATCAGTGAAGATTTCTCCATGCAAACTGCAACCCGAAGAACAAAGGCAGCAGGTGTCTCCTTTTTCCAGCAGATCTGACTACACACACTACACAAAGGCATGCCATGCCACCGCCCTCAGGAAGGCAACAAAATGAGGGAGAGTTTGGCTCACTACTTCAGAGGAATGACACCAGTGTAAGCTCTGCTCTGCTAAGTAGTTCTTTCAAGTCCAACACATTGCACAACCAAGTGAAATAACATCTTTTGACCAAAAAATATGAGGAAACTTCTGTTTAATATCATTATTTAGATTAGCCATAGTAACTTGAGTCAGAAGGAGATGGTGAGAGCCAAGGCTTTTGTGGGATTTTGTTTGGTAGGTTTGGGGGGTGTGCTGGTGGTTATGTCTGTATTGTGTGCTATATTTGTTCACATTTTATGGCAAATACAGAGTGCTGTTGAAGAAAAAAAAAAGTATTTGCTTGGTTTAAAAAAAAACCAAACAGCATCTTTGGTTCAAGCTCAGCTAAATATTGAGTGAGTTCATGATATATTTTAACTTAACAGCAAATTGCTTTCTAAAAACAGTTCAATTAATTAGCATGACCACCTCCCCCCTAGAAAATGACTTTTAGGTGGCAGGGAAAAAATGGGTGGTGATTTTAAGCATGTGGTCTCTTCTGGTAGTATTTAAGCTTCCTAGGATGTTACAGTTCTGAAGTTGCCAGTCACTTTTTAGGTCACTGTAACCTCTTACAGCAAAACTTCAACTGTGATGTGAAAAATACACCAGGAATGAGGAAACAAATCACAGAGACGAGGCAATCGGGATACAAAGTGCTACCAAGCTCAAGTACAGAGCACCAAGCTCAAGACTAGTTCTCCCTCTTACAAAGTAAGCCTGTAAGCCTGTGACATCGATAGATAAAATGCTTACACAAATTGCCTCTACTATTATAGCCCAAACTGCTGCTACACTTCCCCATAACAAACATGATTACCAAGACTCTGACTAACAAGCACTGGGAGCAAAGTATGATTAACTTAGCAGTTACAATAAAATCATAACAGGTCAAGTTCTTTGGGATTCCTTTGCCTGGGGGGTTTTAATTCCTTCCCTGGTGCTTCCTAAGTGGCTCATCCCAGCTATTCACACCTTCCTTTTACTCACCGGTGTGAGTTCGTTTATGGGCTTGCAGTGACTTCTCTCGTGGAAAGACCCTGTTGCAAATATTGCAGCGTATCCTGCTGGAAGAGTGCTCTCCTTCACTGATCAGGTCGCGGACGGTGTCTGCTCTTGGACGGCCACGCCTTATTCCATCCTGGGAGTAAATAACGAGGGAACTAAACTCAGGCACTTCCTCCAACCTGCAGTTTGGCCAACGGGTATAGCATCTTCTGGAGCGATGGCATGACCAAGGATGGTGCCATGACAGAGCACAGAGCCACAACAGACTGTGCCCAGCCCATTCCTAACTCTCTCCTTATGGCTGTGCTGTGGCTGGTGCAAGAGGGGAGATGACAGGCACCACTGTATGCTCAGGAACACGGGGAGAAACTGACAACAGGATCACAGGTCAGGTTGGACGGGACCACAGTGGGTCAACTGCTCCAGCCTCTCTGTTCAAGCAGCATCATTCTAGAGCACATGGCACAGGATTGCGTCCAGGCAGTTCTCAAGTATCTCCAGTGAGGGAGACTCCAAAACCTGGCAACCTGTGCTAGTGCTCATCATCAACACAGTAAAAAAGTTTCTCCTCATATTGAGATGGAACTTCCTGTGCATCAGTTTCTGCCTGTTGCCTTTTTTTTCTATAGCTTGTCACAACCAAGCAGAGCCTGGCTGCATTCTCTTGGCACCCTTGTTCATTATTTATAGACATAACAAGACATTGACAAGGTCTCCTCTTGATGCCTAGAGGATTTTTTTGCTATTCCTTTTTGCACCTTTTACACAGTTCTGTGTATCCACAAATATTAGCATCCATACTTGTACTTCTTTAAGTCTGATAATTCAGCATAGTTCCAAGGTTTTGTAGCATTAGGAGACCAAACATCCTACTATCTTAGGGAGCCTTGGCTCCCCTCAGTATAACATGTTCTGTAAACTTACTAGCCCCCCGGGGAGATTACGTCTATAAGTTGTGTGTGTGTGAGTGGGGTGGGGGAAAACAGAGGGATTATAATAGAAGAAGAAGATGAAGAAGAGGATACAGAAGAAGAGGAGCAGGAGAAGAAGAGAAAGGGGAAGAGCATGCAGGCATGGTGTGCTTCGTGACGTGATGTATCAGAACAGGAGCCTATTAAAATACTGAGGTAAATGACCCTATCAGAACAGGATCCTATTAAAATACTGAGGTAAATGACCCTCGACCCTCTAACTTCCAACCGTGTCTAGTGTTCATTCCTGAAACCAGGAGAAAAAAGTATCACTCTCAGTCGTCTCTTCTCGATGATGAAAAAGCCCAGCACCCTCAGCCTTTCCTCATAAGAGAAACGCTCCACTCCCTTAACTATCTTTGTTGTCCTACACTGGACCCAGTCCAGGAGCTCCACGTCTCTCTTGTACAGAGGAACCCAGGACGAGACAAAGCACTCCAGATGAGAGGACAGAGAGGGCAAGCGCTTGTCTTGGTTTTGGTTTTTTTACGGCGAGGATGCTTTTTTGTAGCTTTTTGGAGGTTGTTTTTTTTTACCTTCCAAAAGGCGGGAGGAAGAGCAACAGTCACTGGTGCTGCTCCCTCCCCTGCCCGTCCCCCGGGCGCGCGCCCCGTTGCCCGGAAGTGACTTCACTTTAAATGTCCGGGCGGAAGCGCGGGAGGGGCGCGCGCCGCGGAGTCACCGCGCCCCGCCAGCGCGCGCGCGCGGCCCCCCCGCCCCCGCTCCCGGCCGCGCGCTCACCTTCAGGTGCCGGTGGCGGCCGCCGCTCCCGGGACTGCCCTCCTGCTCCTCGTCCCCGCCGGGCGCTCTGCCCGCTCCCCCGCGCGCCGCCGGCAGGGCGGAGGGGCCGGCGCTGCTGTCGCCGCCGCCGGGGCTGAGGGTCACGTTGTGCGCGTTCTCGCCCCAGCGCCACGGGTAGACCATGAAGTCGCTGAAGCCGGGGCTGGTGGGCACGGGCGGAACGGGCATCACCTCCTCGCCCCCGCTCCCCCGAGAGGAGGGTTTGATCGGGGTGGTTTTGATAACGGAGACCAGGACGCGCTTCGGGGAGTCCTGGCAAAAAATCATCGGAGGGGGGCCCGGCGGGAGCCGCTCCGCCATCGCCGACCCCTCGCGGGCAGCGGCGAAGGGAGCACGGAGAGTGAGGGAAAGGAGGGCGCTCCGCGGCGGCACGGCCCCGCTGTCCGCGCCCGTGTCCCGGGATGGGCCGTGCAGCTGCACGGAGGTCCCGCGACCGCCGCCACCTGTTGCCGCCCGGGCCCGCCTCAGCCGCTCATCACTGAGGACGGCGGCTCCCTGAGGTCTCGGTGCCTTGCCCTCCGCACCCCTCCGCCTCCGCGGCCACCCCCGAGCGGATCCGCCAAGTCAGCGGCGGCCCCCGCCCATGGCAGCGGCCGGAGCGAAGCAGTCACAGAGTCCCCGCACCTTTCAGAAGCGAAGCCGGCCCCGCTGGCAGCCCCGGTCCCGGCGTTGCCCGAGGAGGAGCCGCCGCCGCCGCGCTACCTCCGCGCCCGCAGCCCGGGCCGAGCCCCAGCTTTTCCCGCGTTACGTTTCGCGCCCGAGCGCAGCCAATCACCCGGCCCGGCGCGGGTGTCACGGGGAGCCTGTTCCCGCCGGCCAACCGCTGGGCGGGAAAGGCGGTGGCCGCGCCTCCTGGGGCGGGGCCCGAGCGCCAGCCAGTGCGGCCGCTGCCATCCTATTGGGCAGCCGCCGAGCCCGCAGCCCCGAGGGCGGCGCGGATTGGCCCGCCGCGGCAG
>VZTJ01006501.1:426925-487225 GCA_013397795.1 Orthonyx spaldingii
GGAATTCTGGAAGGTGGAAGTGTTGTATTGACTTTTCTTTTTTCCAGTGTGACTCATGAAGACTGTTGTTTTGTTTTGTTTGCTTACTGTTTTAGTGGGACAGAACAGACTGCACCTATGGAGGAGACCATGGAAACTCCTGAACAGCCAGGGACATCTGAAGAAGAGCTTCTGAGCAAGTACAGTCAGACAAATATTTCCTTTTTAAATGCCAAGGAAACAATTAACTCTTACTGATGTATTGAGGGGCACACTTGAAATGTGAACTGTGAAGTTTTGCTAGTGCATGTATTTAAAAATAGAAAAGCTTTGTCTTGTGAGTATGGAAAATGCGTCCCTAAATTCTGACTAAAGCTTGATTTATACAGTTGGAGATGGCATTTAATTGCACAGTGATGCTTAATTTCCTAAGATTTGGTGATAATTTAAGTAGGAGCTACATATTATGTTTTACCTTCTTAACTTGTCTGATTTGTAAAAACTGCCATGCTCTTTGAAATTCTCTGAGAAAAGGTGTTCAAGGGGCCCATGCAATCGTACAAACACATTTAAAATACGCTGGGATACTCTTGGTCTGTATTCATCAATCACTAATGTAATGCAGAGATCACCTATTCATGAGAAGCCACGGCAGAACGTGGAAAAACTTTCTGGAAAAGCAGTAAGCCTTAGAAATAGAGAAATTGTGAGAGAAATCTGCCTCTTGTCTTCTGGCTTTCGTTCTAATCAGTGTCACAGTAAATAAATGAACACTGGCTTAAGAAAAATAACTAGATAATCTTGTCCAAGTAAGAGACTTAAAGAATAATTAAATAGCATGTGATGAATATCTCCTAATGAGTGAAAGATGGTCAGTGCAGTATGTCAATCTCTTCTGTTGCTGTGAAGCCTTTTTTACCTCATGTTGTAGCTCCAGATATTAGTGATATGGGTTCATTTCTTAATTATAAAGCTAACTATACTACACAACCTGTTTTATATGTTCAGGTTGCTTAATCCTGTAAGAAGTTCAGTTAATACAGTTTTGATTCTTTTAATTTTAGAGTAGCTTTTAATATATAGCTAAAAGTGTATACACATGGGAAAATCAGTCTTTGAATGACTTATGACTGAAAAAAATGTTTCTAGGCTAACTTAAATCAGATGGGCAGTATAGGTACATTGTCAAAAATGCACTGTGTTAGCTAAATATGAGAATAGTTACTCAACTTTTTTTAATTTTTATTTTTTCAGTTGCTGGTACCTTTATTCATTTCACACTTGTACTTGTTTCTACTTGAATATCCAATATCAGTTCCTTGTAAAGCTTAAGGCGTGAGAAGTGTACACAGTGGAAAAGGCCTCTGGCAGAATCTGCCAGTTATTGAATTATTTTACCTTTTGTAGAGATCACTAGGTGTTCAGTCAGACTCAGACCCTTTCTGGAGATTTTAGTCTTGTTTGTGGTTTTGTTTTGTTTTGTTTTTTTTTTAAGATTAATTTAGGAATAGTCCACTGAAATTCATATGATTCAAAAAAGCAAGTAACCCACAAGCATAAGATTCTGTATTGTGTAGTTTTTTCAGTGCAGTAAATACTGTCCCGAAGGCTTACAAATCTGTATGCAAAGCATGAGATATATGTATCTCCCTGCACTTGTCTTTTGGGGGGGGTATCAGCTTGGTGACCCTATGTATTTTAAAATAGGAGACATTGTGTGAATAGTGCCTAAGTCATTAGGGGTGGTTGTATGGTATACACCTTAACAAGATGGAGTTGTTGTTGTTTTAATGGTTAAAATCAAAAGCTGGTAGGATATGGTGTTCAGGCTTCAGGATGTATTTAAAGGTCTTACATGCCTAGGTTACCCCTGCTGTCCAGATAACACAAATTAGGCTACCTTCTGCTTTTGCTGCAGCCTCAGTATTTTAGGGGGTTGTGTCTTTGCTTGGGCTGCTGCTAGGGTCTTTCTCATTTTGATTCTAAAATGCAGTGACTGGAAGGAAAGAATTTATTTTCTACTGCTTTATTGCAGTTGTGTGCTTGCATTGAGAAAGAGATTGAAGACTTGGATTTGTTTCATCTCTCATTCTCTTTCCTGTTGTAACTGTTTCCATTTAAAATTAGAGTAAAAAAAATTAATTCTGGAAGTTGGAAATAACCTATCTGCATGAAAATGGTGTGTAGCTTTCTGTGTGGTACTGGCTAATTTCAATGCAAGTCTGGAAAGGAGGTTCTATGGGCTTCTGTAACTTACGGGGTCTTGTCTTTAGGACTCTGTTTTGTCATTCCTCAGCTTCTATTTGCAGAGTATTGCAGGATAAGAATTTAACACTTTCTAACTTTAAAAGAGTTACTTTAATACTTACATTAAATATAAATCAAGTTGTTTTTCCCCATATCCTCACATTTCCTTGAGTGTATCAACAATATTTATATCATCCCAAACTGCATGCTAATAGTAGGGGGTTGTTTTGCTGCAAAAGCAAAACCTAACCCTAACCTTGTAAAAAATACACAGGTAGTACAGAAGTATAAACTTTCCTCACAGCTGCTTTCTGTTGAACTTTGTTTGGACTGTGAAGAAAAGTTCAAAAAAAATGTAACACACTTGTGTTGACCAATTCAAATTAGTAGATTTTTTGTTCTTATTCAGTACAACACATGGGCTAATCAATTCCTATTCCTAAAGATATTTGCAGAGCTTGTGTTTAATCTCCGGTGTTTTCTTACATTTTTTCTCACATGATAGTCTTCCTTTTTGGTGGAGCTATGTATCATTTTGCTTATATAATAGGAAGCTTTAACAATTTATCTTCAAGATTTTTCAGCTATTTATCTCATTTGTTTATTTGTTTTGTTGTTGTTTGGTTGTTTATTTTCTGTTGTTGTTTAATGCTGACATAAAGCTGTTCATAGATCAAGCCAGAGCTTCATAAATATTTAACTCAGTGTTTTTCTTCCATTGTAAGTTTGTAGAATTGTTATTTGGTCTTACCTTAACTTTAAATTTTGCTATAGCTGATGATAATGCTCTTATAAAGAATGCTTAATGGAAAAGCTTCATGTCATTGATTCTTGATAAAAGCTGACTAAGCATTTGCTTTATGCAGATGAATAATATAAAAACTGATCTGAGAGAGATCTGCTGTCATTATTTTTAATGATATGAAAATAATAGCTGAATAGCTGAGCTATATGGTGCTCCTTTCCATTTGCCTTTTTTCTGGTAAAAACATATTTTGTTTGCTGTATGCACAGTAATCAAGGCATAGTTAAAGTGTTATGGTCATCCACTGAAAACACTGAAGCAGTAGAAACCATTACTGAAGGCTCTTATTGAGTGATTGGTAGGACTTTCATTGTGAATTCAGTTTCTTCATGTCCAGAGGTTGTGCTTAGTTTTCTGGCAGTGTTTTGTAAGCATGATTACTGGTGTGCCAAGGAGCTTATTAATTTGATTAATGAAAGTGCACACCAAGCAGTTACTAAAAATGTAAGGTTAGAAGGTAGGAGGTAATGCACAGAATGCACATCCATGCTGGCTTGGTGCCCAAAATAACTTGCTGCAATTGAGTTTCTGTCCAAAATGTGGTACGCAGGTTTCTGTTGCTGTGCTTCACTCATAGGTGTTTATCCTCAGGAGTCTTGACATCCTAAAACAAATTTGTACTGCTAATAACCTAGCAGTTAAAACCATCTTTTGGAGTAAAAATCAAAACCCTACTTTGCAGTTGAAAAAAACAAATATTTGCAGTGTAAATCCACAAATATTTCTTTTGGAACTGGCAAGTGGGTGTTTTTGATGTATGTGTACTTTTCAAAGCAATAGCTGTTTGCTTTTTGAGAGATCAAGTTGCTATGGTCAAATGTCCTCATGTTATCTTATGATCATAGCAATTTAGACCAGAAAGGGGTCTTTCTGACCCAAGGCAGAAATTTTTTTAATTTTTGCTCCTCATACCTGTTTAGTTGATTTTACTGTACTCTGCTAATGGAGATTTCAATGTCCCCTGATTATCTTTTTAGTACTTAGAAAATAGAAGCTGCTATGTTAGGTTTTTTTTCTCCTGGATGCCTTGCCTTAATGTCATGGATATGCAAAACTTTTTCTTTTTTTAGTGTTACGTACATTTCCTTTGCACATCTTTAAAGGCTTCCCATGGATATCATGTCTTAGACTTCTGTCTTGCAGTGCTATTGTGGACTTGTCACCTGTTCCCACACAGAAGACATTATTCAGCTGAGATGTTGTTCCACCCTACCAGCAATAACATCTGTTCCAAACAAAACTGTTGATGTGGCCCCTTATCATACATAGTATGTTGTTGAAGAAGGAACAGATACTTGACTGCAATGTTCCTGAACAGTCTGGGGAGTTGAGGTCCCTCCTTCAGAGCTTCTGCCTTGTTAGTGGTTCTTTCTGTGTTTGGGTGGCTGATGCTTTTGCCTGAGTGTAGATGTTTCTAGTTGTTCTTGGGACTTTCTGGTGATTGTTTTGGTTGCTTGTTTTCAAATCACTGGGTCACCTTAGCATCTTGTACCACTGGTCAGCCATTCAGTATTCTTGACTACTTGCACTATTGCCCTTCTTTTGTGCAATCTTTGTGCCACAGAAAATGCAGTAAATATTATTTTACACTGTTAAATTCCCACTCACATTCTTGGTTTGCTTTTGCAAATTGCAATATTGATAACTACTTCTGAAGTACTTTATGCATTCTGTATCTTTCTACAGCTCTTGTCAAGGATTGAAATATTGTCTCTGTAATGTGGTGAAAACTGCATGGGAGAGGTGGAAAAAAGGCTTCCTGAAGTTCAGATATGCAGTTTACTGAGATAGTGGCATAGGAAAAAATGAAGTCAGTTTAATTAGTTACGTTTCTCTTTTTTAATTCCTCTGAATGTTTACCACTAGCCTTGTTTTTCCAACACTTATTTCCAAAGCTGAAGCTTCAGATAATTGATCAAAAATGATCTGTCGTCTTACTCTTGAGGATGACAAATGGAAATGTTTTGGGTGCTATGTGTTCTTAGTGCTCCTACAGATGGAACAGTATCTGTCAGTGTTTTTCAGAAGTAGCTGCTTCTTTCACCAGTATCCTTTTTATGTAACTCAGTAATGTATTTAATTTTTTCCTAACAGTCCTTCTAATACAGTTTCAGATCTTAATGAGCATAGAACTACAGACTGCTTACCAGTCTTTTAGTCTTGAATTTCTGGTTGATAAAGCTGGAATTTTCAAAATAACAGGGCATAAAAGGCATGTCGGAGGGCAGGTATGTAGTACAGGACTTCTGTATTTGTTATTCTTCTGTGGAATACATTTAGAATTGTGTTAATCCTAGAACCAAAATTAAGGGCTGCCTTAGTGTTCAGTTCTGTGTCACAGTCATATGCTGGGCGTTCAGAAAAATACTGTCTAGTTTTGACTGGCAAGAAATATGAATGCTTTGCTGTAAGATCAGGTAAGAAGAGGGACCAGATCTGTTCCTATGTAGGCTAGTTCTATAATATACAGAAGAGTCCCAACAAATGTGTGTATTCCAATGGGTTGCTTGTACAGCTTTAAAAACAAAATGCACACAGACACTGATTGTTGTTTGGCTTTGCTTCTTTCCATGATAAAAAATTTCCAACTAGCACCTAATAAGTTGTATATATTTACATTGGGGCAATTATAATTATTTGGTAGAAGAGGACTGTGGAACTATGACTGAATGAGGAAAACCAAATCCATAGTTCTTCCTCTAGATAGGTTCTAATGAAAAGTCTGGCTTTCCAGAGAAGTCATTTTTAGGGAAATACTTAGCCAACATCAACTGCTATTGTAATGCATAGCAGTTTTCTGTGTAAGAAGAGAGAAATGGTTTTTCAAGTGTCGTGGAGTAATCAGCGTGGGGTTTCCTGTAGTTGATGGTATTTGACTTGTTTGTGCAGCAGACAGTTATGGTGACGTAGTAAGCTGTGCTCCCTGTATGTGATGCTGGTTAGTAGGAAATAGCTTTCTGTAGGCATCATTAAATGCACACCTATAGTGTTCTAATAGCTACTGGTCCTGGGCAGGCCCGTCATGATCACCATAAGAAAAGTGGTAGAAGAGTACTCAAACAGCGAGGAGTGAAAAAAAAAGTTTTGCCTTGTGTATCTTGTCTTATCTCTATGTATTTTACAGACATAAAACCTTCTGTCTTTACAGCTCAAAAATATGGAAGGCAGCCTCTGACATATTTCATATGTTTTTCTAGAACATATCATTATTCCACTTAGTGATAAATGAATATTTGACTAGGATTAATCTGGTTTTGCCAAGCGGTAAATACTGTCTGCTTGTCTGTTACGACATCTGACAAAAAAATTCAAGGAAGCATCTTGTGAAATTAACAAAGGAAATGTTAATTACTTGTAAGATCCCATGGTGTGATCATCATATCTTTTTGATGACTGAAAACTACACTGAAACATGAATTCATCTCATATTGTGATTGTGCAGTACAAGGCAGTGAAACCATGCAATTGGGGTGTTTTAAAACTGCTCTGTGTGCCTTTTTTTTTTTTTTTTTTTTTTTTACTGTGGCTATATTTGCTAGGAGTAGACCCACTATTAAACTGTAGGGTTAAGAATATGCCAGATCAAAATGCAGAGTGATTTTGTCTAGAATCTTAAGTTCTTGAATTCAGGATGAGACTGGATGAGTACTAATACAAGAGGCTGCAGACAGCATTTGTTCATATTTCTAATTTCAAACAGTACACAAAAATATACTCTAAGTTACATTAATATAAGACTGCCACACAAAGTTACTGTGGGGAGTAAGTGAAATTAATGACAATAATTTGGTGAGAAACATTCTAAATGTCTTGTTTAGTATCCTTACTTTAGAGATTAGTGTTCTTGTTTATCCTGGAATGTTGCAAGCTAATGTTTTTTGCTTTAAAACTATGAACTTCTAGAGTTGCTGAAGGAGAGCCAATGGAAGACGTGGTTCAAGAAATGACATTAGATGAGTGGAAAAATCTTCAGCAACGAAATCGACCAAAGCCTGAATTCAACATCCGGAAGCCAGAATCCACTGTTCCTTCCAAAGCAGTGGTGATTCACAAGTCAAAATATAGTGATGATGTAAGCACTGCCTCAGGAATTCTGTGAACTCTCCTTTATGCCCAGGGTTAGGAAACTGTCTCTATTTTTTTTCTACTAGTTTAGTATAATCTGACTAGGCAAGAAAGCAGTATCTAAGCTTTGTCACTGTAATGACATGTGCCCCAAAACTGGCTTTAAATTGTGTGTTCAAGTTTTTTGTCTCAGATCATCACCCTATTTTCTGTGCAAATATGTAATATATCAAGTTGTTCTACCTTATGGCTCAGTGCCGCCACCTGTATAGGTCTCTGGTAATGCTGCCAGAAGAACTTGGTTTATGGAACATGGTTTACTGTACACTTTTCCTCAATTTGAATCTTGTTTAGCTTACTTGCCAGTACACATTTGCATGTATCTCACTGTGCACTTGGCAACATGAATTATTTTTTTTAGGGTGTGGTTTTTTTTGGGTCCTGCTTCTTAGAACTAACCCTGGAGAGCTTGTGGTGCTGTAGGGTACACCCTCTCCCTACATCTCCTAAATTTTATTCCATGATATTATTTAGATTAAAATTTCAGGGAGAACTACTAGTTCTGAGAAGAGAGGGGAAGCTTCTTTCAGATTCTAGCTTACTTAGAGTTCTGATTTTAAGGGTCACAGAATTATGTGCATATAGTCTAGTTGATGGAATTTTGATCCTTGAGGTCTACATGCATTTATTAATACAGATCTTTTCTCTAGTTGTAATATTAACATCAAAACTTGCTTAATCACTTTAGATCATTGAATCTGCTTTCCTTTTTAGTGAGACTTTTTAGGTCACAGTTGCCATTATCCCCTCTTTCTTTTCTGAGAGAGGAGGTGGTAGGGGTGAGGAGAATACCTTCCACAAACTCCAAAGAGAGAATACAGGTGTGTGACGAGTACACACAAGTTTCTGGCTTTTTTGCCCATAAAGTTTCGCTTCTGGTAGTATCAAGAGACCTTGTTAAAATGAACACAGAACAGGAGGTACAGGAACTGTATAACACAGGCAAGTGAAATCCCTGAATTAGACACTGAATAAGTGATTCATCATTGTATGGGATGAGTTAACAAGTACTGTATCATTACCGCAGTCCACATCAAAGTTATGCTGGAAAATAGTCTGACATTCACTAGCTATTAGGAACACACAGTTAAAACAACAGAAATCTCATAGCTGCAGGCACGGAGATGAATATATCATTAGATGGCTTCGGTATGGCCTCTTAACCATTACTTGGAGATAACTGCAGCAGTAAGTAACTTAGGTCTGACTCTCTAGTCTCTTTGAAACCTCTAGATTATATTTCTGAAAACCTTCTTCAGTATTATGGAGTTGGTACAGAAGCTTTTGTTGCCAGGAATCTCTGAGTGAATAAAGAACTATCCCAGGCATCTGGGAAGCTGCAATCACCTCATCTATGTTAAAATCCTGTGCAAGTTAAGGCCTGTCTTCTCCTCCAGATGCCATCTTGGTTCATCTGCTGCTTAGTCTATAATATAAGGGTGCATATGTATCTGGGAGGGGAGAAGCTCATACATGGAAACTGTAGGTTTTAACCAGATCTTCTTTTTAGTTGCAAAGAGAAAACCTTGAAGATGACTCTCATGTCTTTCGAAAACCAGTGAATGATATAACTTCTCAGCTGGATATTAATTTTGGGAGTCTTCCTCGCCCTGGCCGTGGATCAAGAGGAGCACGAGGTGGTCGTGGTCGTGGCAGAAGACCTGAAGAGACAGGACCTCGACCAGAAGTAGTGGTAATGGATTTTAGGTGGTGGTGGTGTTGTTGTTCCTGTGGGTGTTTTTGTTTTTTCTCTGTTATTGATGGTGTTTGTGTGTCAGTGCTGCAGAACTTATAACCCTCTGGTCCTCTTCAGGCAGCATTATAAATACATTCACACTGAAAAAAAAATTATAGTAGTCCTAAGTTCTGAGATAAAAGTTAATGATAGTGATGGATACAATTTGAGTAGAAGTAGCATTTAGTAGTAGCAGCATTTGAGTAGAAGAATGAACCCTTTTGAGGATAAAATACTTATACATAGCTGTAAGATACCTTTGAAATGCATTCATTTTTATAAAACTTATTTTCTTACTTTATAGGTGCAGCTTGTTGCTCCAAATCCTGATGATCCTGAGGATTTTCCAGCTTTAGCTTGAAGAACCATCATGAATGGTGGTAACTCAAAGTTGCTTTGTAGTAAAGAGACCAGTTCTATGCTGGTGTGGATTAAGGAAGCCTATTTCCTTCTGGAAAGTTGTTTGGGTGTTTGGTGTGGAATGATTGCAGCTGTCTGCTAATAGAGTTGGGTTCTGGAAAAATGGGTGGACTGGGATCCTGTCACAGGTTCCAGTGTCTGCCTCCATGTGTGAAACCTATGGGAAGGCTTACAATACCTCCCTACTAGGCTTCAAGTGAAGGTAAAGGGAAGCGTTTATAAAAATGTATGTATAGAGATTATATCAAGTTCTCCATGACACCATGGTGAAACGTAAACTGTACAACATGATCTACAATTGGGACTTAATTTCCCTGTACATTTAAAAGCTGGTTTTTTGGGGTGAAGTGTGTATTTCAGACAGTCGCAAGTTGCAGTTCTTTAGCATTTGGCAAATAAAGAAAAATGCACATTGCTTTTGGGTTTGAGGTATTATTTTAAGAAGTCAGAGTGGTTAGGTGGAAGCTTTTGCTATTTGGATGTAGTGTGGGGGAGGAAAAACCCCAAACCCGAAACAGCAATCCGTACTCACCAAAAAAAAGTGGACATCTCTCTTAATGGAAGTGATCTTTAAAATCAAGGCAGCACAGATGCTTTGAATTGACACCTAACCGTAAGTCCTACTTCAGTAACAGGATAAAGTCTGCAATTACTTTGAAGCTAAAGTAAAATAAGTAAAATAACAATTTTGATCTAAAGACAGAACTAAAATATTAAGGAAGCTTTTAATTTTAGCAGGAGCAACTACAAATTGAAATGTTTCATGCCTTACCAAGAAGTTTGTGATGTTGGGGATAAGGTGCAATGTTCTTTCATTGCAACTTTAACATACTTGAGCCAGATTTTCTAACTTGTTTCCTGTCCAAGGGGACACACAGAGCCATTCTGGGGGATCTGAGAGAAACAAGAGAATGGTGCCAGAGGTAATGACAGAAAGAAATGAGAGGACAAGCACACTGGACATTTTGGAAGTACTGTCAGCCTCACAGGAGTCTTCAAATGCCTGCTCAACTTGAACACATTCTTTCAATTTACTGGGAAAGCAGATGAATATAAACCTTTCACTTTTTCCAGTTCTGTGCCTCACTTCTAAGCAGTCTCGTTTGATAGCAAATAGTGGATGGGACTTAGAAGAAAAAAAAGTTTTGCTTTGGAGTAAGCTCAAAAAGCACTCAGAATCTTAAAAGAGTTTTCTCACTGATAAAGCTTTACTCAAATTAGGATGTAGTCATCCTAGAAAGACTCTTTTCTATATTCTCCACACTGATGCTCTGCAGAGTAGTTCAGCCCAAAGGATTTTTTTTACATTGTTAAATTACTTATACGACAATTTGCTATAACATGAGATTTTGTATTCCACAAGAAGTTCATCTTAGTGGCATAGAAATGCTCTGACTTGTAGCAGGAAGAATGTGCAAAAGCAGAGTGCTGGTATTAGAGGAACTCGTGCTGCTGCTATTTGAGTAATTGAACTGGATGAAATAATGCATGACTGCTTCACTTTGTAGTTACAAGGTGTTACTTGAAATCAGTGCAGTTTAAGATTTAACTGCTGCTTTTTACAGGTGTTGTTTGTGTCTGCCAAAAATGGCAATTTAAAGCATGTGGAATAGAAGTGATTTTGTCTGTGGGGTTGTTGCAATATTTTGCTTGTTCTTCCCTTCCTATTCCCATTTTCCCATTGGACAGAGAAAAATGTCTGAATTTTTATTTATATTTTTACTTGCTGGGGTGAGTGGATGCATAGATGTGGAGAGCTTTGTTGCAGGGCTTCCTTCTATTTCCCATCATGTTTTGAATGTAACCTTCTTTTCTACTAAGACCTCTTTTTGCTAAGGAAAGTGGTCATATACTTAAAAGTAACCCTCGCATTTTCTACTAAAAATTTAAATCTTTGCTGTGATGTGCGGCTGGGCTCAATCTGCTGTGATGCATTTGGTTGAGTTCTACTGTTCTCTGGGAAGATTTTTTTTCATTTTTCAATCTCCTTCCTGCTGTTGCAAAGTTACTGTTTATTCGTTTTACTTTGATCTATCTTTCAATACAGAATGATGAATAGGTTCTTTGGGGAATGCTTTAAGTACTTGTAAAAGTGAATCTGAGTAATTACTTTTGGTCAGCAGATTGTTAAAACTTCTGGTTAAAAGAAAAAAAGGCTGGTTACAAGACTGTTTAATTAAAACCAGAACAAACCAACTAAAACAAAAAAATACAACCCATCCAACCCAAAACTTTGTGAGAATGAGATTTAGTGTAGTTGATTACTGCATAAATGAGAAGTGTCTTAGAGCAGCAGTTTGTGACAATTTTATTTTTCAGTCTGTCAGACTTGAATATGGCTTAAGAGTTTCTCTAGTTGATGGTATATCCAAGTATAGAAAAGAAATTATTAATTGTAAGTGATGACAGTGATGCAATGTCTTTGCGTGGTTGTGATAAGAGAACTGTAAATCTCAGTCATCTGTCATATTTAAGGTACCGAAATAGCTCTATCTGTTAAGCACTTACTTGCTGCTTGTCACTCCTGCTGCAGCTTTACTCCTTCATGTCAGGCAATTGGTGGCAGGTGTAAATATGTACACAAATTCTAGTGGAACATGGCATGCATATTAAGAAGAGATTAAATTGCGTTGCAGATCTTAGTCATGTTACTCTTCAATGCACTACCACCAGCTACTCTTTGGATTAATGTAGTGAGTGGCCTAGGAAAAACTGCTACATTTCAGGTTTAAGTTTTAGATTAATGAAAGTGACAGTAAGTTTGCAAAGAAAGGAATTAACCTGTTTCCATGATGGTCATTTGTATATCATGGTGTTGATATGACAGTTCAGTTGAATCATATGCAGTACTATGGTTTAGGATTGGCAAGAGTATATTAATATGAAAGTGCGTTTAGAAGAAAGGGGAGAGGCATGTCTGTCTTTAAGATAAGAATACAAAAAAATGAATAAAAAGACTCAGAAGTAAAAAACTCTGAGTTGGTAAATAGAAATATTGGGCATTTGAGCCCATAGGAAATGAGTTTTCAGCTGGTTACCTTTTTTTTGTATGAAAACAGGTCTTGGAGTGTAAGTGTGCTTTGGGCCCAACCCCAAAATCTGTACCTCTAGTACACTTAAGCCATTAAGATTATTCTTAATCTTATATTACACAATTTACACATCATTTTTTCTTTTTTTCCCAGTGCTGTCACAGGCACATACACATTCATATAAAAAACCAAATATGTGTATACACACACACACATATATATATGTATGCAGTGTTGAATGTAATGCAATGCTGACTCATTATCAGTGGATCAATAATTGAATGTGAAACATGATTATTTTTGCATAAAAAGTACATTTCAGTCACTGAATAATCGGCATGAAATCAGAGCTTTTTCTGTTTCAGTAGTATATGCTGAGCAAGTACTGAACAGTTTGTGCTTGGAGCAGGGGAGCCTTCAGACTTTGGAAGAAGTAACAACTGTTACACTGTGTTACTTAGAATTTAACTCGAAATACATTATATCTTCAGCAGCACTTTATTTCTCTGAAAACAAATGCCTTTTTGAATATGTGATACAAGTGTTGCAGATAGCTGTGTTTTCAGCACAGCCTTCGATCCTGCATCACATTTAATGACAGTGTTCCGTTGGAGATGAACTAGCCCTCAATAAATTGAATAAAGTTTCTGCTCTCCCTGTGTAGGTAACTAGTGTGACTATTCATAATCTGTGTTCCCTTGTCTCTACAATGTTTTACAGCTAATTAACAGGACTCAATAAGATGTTGCCTGCTTTTCGCAGTAGTAATTCTGTCTAGATTTGTACAGTAGTTAGTCTGAATGAAAGATACTGAATTTTGCGTAATGTAATTGAATTAGCAAAATAGTTCTACCCAAACAAAAATAACAGCAAGGTACAACCTTTTTTTCTCATGCCAGAAGAGAATAATAAGCTGACATAATCTGATCCAGGAATTATGTACTTGTTGTTTGGTTATATTTCTGTTGCTTATAGATTGAGTGCTTCTTTTCAGAGTGTTTCCTGGCTCTAGCAAAGACTTTGAACCTTAGAAGCTAGTGTGGGACAAGTAAAACCTTAGTAACCTTTTCAATGAAGCTTCCACTAGAGTGAGAAGACCAGAGGCTAGAAACGTCTGATCAGTGGGAGGAAGAGATGGAACTCAAATCAACATTAAACAGTAGTTCACTTTAAAACAGATGTGATACTGGTATGAAAGAGTTGGGCTAGAAGCAGGACAGCAGGACTATGTGTCAAGAGTACTGACTAGAAATTCAGTCCTGTGAGCATGCCATTTTGGGAAGAATGGTGCAAGATCAATCCAGTAATATTGCAGAACACGAACTCAGGAAAAATTAGAAGGTCTAGCAAAAAGCTGTGTTTGAAGGAGGGATAAAGAGGAGGCTAAGCCCTTCCACTGAGTAGAAAACCAAGGAATTGTTCTGCCATCTTAAAGAATGGCATCAAAGCACTGACAGAGGCAAAAGCAAGCTCACAAGGGTAAGAACTGATGTTTCATAATTTACCCTCCTGCTGTTGGCATCACTCTTGCTTTGAATTTTCTTGCATTAGTAATAGCTGATGCCAAGGGTCTGTTCCCATTGTGCTGTCAGGGTACAAGGACTTTGGAGGTTGCCACTTTTATTCTGTTTGTGCTGTAAGTGAGCTGCAGCAACTGGCACCGTTGGAAGAGCTGGGAGCTGGAGGTGCTAGTGACACAGAAGAGCTTTTTATCTGCTGCTATGCTCTTATGCAGCAGGGCTACCACATGCTGAGTGGAGGGATCAAAACCACCAGCGGCTGCTTGGCCTGTCTGGACTCTTTAACAGCCTTGTGAACTATGACATTTTGACAGGGAGGACACAGACCAGGCATGGAGCTGTTTAAAGGACAGACTTTCTGGGTGCCTTCTTCCACCCCCTTTGTGACAGTCTAACACTTGACAAGACTCTTGGAACTATCCAATGGATGGAGGGTGCCATGTTTAACACCAGATTTATTTACTTGAAGATGGTTCATGTTCCATGGCATTTCTGGTTTAGAGTGATACAAAGTATACTCAAACCACAAAAATATAAGTTATACTTAATATAGCAATTGCAGTACACGGTTCTGTCACAATGCCAATGTGACTCCCTTTACTGGTCCCTATGAAATATATCCTCACTGTCACCATGTCAGGTGTCCCCAGGTGTCAGGAAGGAATGGGAGGGTTGATGTTAATTTAAGCCTGTTGCTCTCTTTGAAATTCTTACGACAGTTGTCTGGCTTTTGTATTCTGTGTCTTCCTTCTCCCCATGTTAGTCTGGTTTTCATTCTTGCTAAAGAACTACTAGTTAATCCACTCAAACTTTGATAGCCATTTGTCCTAAACAAAGGCCACCCCATGTTCCCTTTGAGTTGAGATAAAGTCATCTTTGCAACTACTCTGGTCCATCACTCCTTGGGCCTCAAAAGCACATCACCCTTGTCTATGCCCTCTTGGCCTTATTGGTCAGCCACATCCATGTGAAACCAACCCCGAAACCAGAAGTGCAAGTAAGAAGTATCTTTCTCAACAAACCCTTGGTGAGGTAGGTTTAAAGCATGCAGTTTCTCTCTAAAACCAGACTCAAATTTCACGTGTAACAGTGCAACCTTTTTGCTATAGCATGTTTTTGTCTGCTCCTGCATAAGCAATGTAGAAACTGCAATGCAAAGGAGGCTAAAGAGACCCAAACTGAAGTTATTCAGAAATACTGTGAACAGATCATTCTTGCATGCATTAACTTCTCAATGGAATTGACTTGAGCCACTGTTCAGTTTTTTTTTCTGTGGGATTCTTTAGTCCTCTGCCCTCCCCTGCCCAGGGCCAGTACTCCTTAAGCTGCTAATGATATGATAGGGCTTAACTGTGTTTTCCTGTGGACATCATGTGCATAAATCAGTATTCTCCCAGGCAAAACCCACCATTCACTCTTCATCAGGCAACTTGTTTGTCAGGAAAAGTTGCTTAAGCATTCATGTAAGTTTGGAAAGGTTCACCTTACAACAGAACACAGATTTTCCAACTATAAAACTCTGTCTTTGAGGCAGGCCAAAGTTTATTTGTTTGTCAAAACAGACTCTGCTTGGTGTGTGCAAATTTTCTAATATAGGTAAGGTAAGGGTGATAAGAAATATTTGAGTTAGTCACTATTTTTTGATGTTGGATATTTTTTTAAAAGACTAAACTAGGCCATCACTAGTGCTTGTGCAAAAATCAGTGTTGCTAAAAATTTAGTTCTTTTGAGAAGCCTTCACTGTCATGGTAAGTATCAAAGTATATAGTATTTAAGATAATGCCTGTTTCTAAAAATTAATTCTATATAATCATAAAGGAAGGTGAAATAATAACTAAAACCCCATTGTTCTGTCTTACTGTGTTTTTTTCACTGTGTAATAGTATCCCAACTATTTGAATGCCATTACTGTTTCCCAAAGTGACTTCCCTAAAATGTAGAGCCAGAAATTCTCTATTTTTGAAATTTTAAAAGTATGGGTTTTAAGAATCTGTGCTTTAATTAAAGGTTTTCAGGCAGCTGAGTGTGTTGTATTTTTCTCAGTGCACATGAGTCAGTCTGGTACAGATACTATGGCTTTGTGATTGTACTGGAAATAAAACAGAAAAAAACCCCTTCTGATTCTTTTTAATTTTATATAATTCATGTTTACAGTTTTCACTATTCAGTATTTTGTATAAAATCAAATGCAATCTGCAGTATTTTCAAATGAGACACAAATGCATATTGAATTAATACTACAAGATAATATGAAGCTTTATCTTAAAAATACCTTCAGCAAAATAAACTTTCATTCTGTCAATCCAAGTTAAAAAAATATGATTAGAAATATACAGTTTAAAAATAATCAGAATGAACAGTACTGATTAGTCAAGACATTGTAGACCGTGATAGCCTGTACATGAGTTTACGTACAAGTCTGTGAACAATTAATACAAAAACTGCAGTGCAACAAACTGGTGAACATCACATTTATGTTTTCAGGTTTTTTTCTACAATCTCTTACTGTTTTAAATCAGCTGTACTTCCTCTACTGTCATATTGGGGCAAAAAGACAAGATCTGGGTTAACATCAGAGTTGAGTTTTTGATGCTGTAATGGAAAGTAGCAATTTCACCCAAGTTATTACAGCTTTTGAGCGTGTAGTATCTTTTGAATTAAGCGACTGAGGAAGAATCCATCTGTCACATATTTGAAAGAGAAGATTCCCCTTAGAAATTCTTTCCTAACTGATGACAGCAGAAATAACTTCATTCAGTTGCTCTGTTGTACAAAGGTGATGCAGCTGCCACAACATATTCCGTTTTGGCACATAATACTTCACAATTCAGAAAAAAATTTAGAAACCAAGGACTTTCTTACCCATGCCCGCTCTTCATTCTTGTACCTAAGACAACTGTGGTATATTAAAAATATTAGACAAAGTAGTAAAAACTACACAGTACAAACTAAGCAGTACAATTAGATAGGACACCATGAGGTAATGAATTAATTTTCCATATAAGGCTGTCTGGAAAGTTCAAATGTATTAAAATCACTTTGACGTGTTTTTCACTAAGATACAGGGTCGTGGATGGGGTATCCTGAAATACATTAATGCCAAACATGCAGTTTTGATTTAGCTAGTTGCTATTGTTTGTGCATTTGTGTTATGCAAATTAACTTCTGATGAACCTAAAAGTGGTAATGACTGCTTGTTACTTTAAAAGAGGCAAATTCTAATTTGGAAGGGGTGAGAAAGAGACCAATTATTTTTACATTAAAAAAAGATGCTAAAAGAAGCAGCTCAGCTGAGAGAAGGGCAAAGCCAAACACAGTAAATATTACTAAATCTTTATTTTGATTCTCACTTCACTACTTACATCTCTTCTGCCTTTCAAGATGAGAATTTTGTTCAAAAATAATATATTCATGGATTCATATTTGCACAACAGACCTACTATTGTGGTTACCTGTATTTCAGCTTTTGCACAAATGGCTTACTAAAAAACCCAACCACAAAACCACCCCACACCCCCGCCCCTGTACCCACAAACCAACCCCATTCAAACCCCAAGAAATTTTAATTGCCTTATCAGGATGAGATCAATCCCTCTCTTTTAGATTCTTTTCATCTAGAAGAAAAGGGGGCTAAAAAGTGAAGTTTAAGAAGAAAACAAAAAATAATATTTCCAGTCTGAGCCTTCAATGGTCCTTTATTTTGCTTTAAACTTTTAAATTTGTATTCATATTTGCAGATTTTGACTACCTAAGCGCATGGATGTTACCTGTAAGCTTACTTACACTTCACATCCTGTTTCCTCTCCAATTCATGATGCTCTTGCTAGAAAATCTTTTCAAATCACTATGTGATGTTCATACTGGCATTCAAAAATCACCAGCCTAACAGAAGGCTTAGTTTCCATTTAAAAGGACATAGATTGAAACCAGTCACTGAACTTTTACATTCATTGAAATAAACTTCTCTCACAGAGGTAATCTGCATCTTTAAAAACTTCAGCTATTCCATTACTAACATTTCAAATTTCTCCATTTCTTCTACTTTCTACTGTAAGAGTCATTAAATCCACAGATAACTGATTCATATTTAAGGCTATGTGATAACAGTCCTCATCTGAGGGATATGCAGCTATAACCATCAGGTAGCGGACAAGGGTACATCAGTTTTGAAATTTCATAATGTGAACAGTAGCAGGAAAAAAACCACTGTAGTCCTGTAGAGGATAAAATTTCAATTTCAAGCAGATTCCTCTAAAAATTATACTGCTTTTCAGTGGAGGTAAATTGTAGTTCTTGAAGTTTTAGATGTCAAAATTTTTACCTGAGTTCCACTACCTCAAGTTGTATGGCAACCTTATTTTCCCTTTTTTGTGTGCTGGACTTATTAAGTGCCCCAAAGATAAAAACCAGCAACATCCGCATGTTACCAAGCGTACCAATGAAATATTGGGGGAATTCTTACCTTTCATACATGGTAATTTAAAGTGTTACCTAAAGGATTTGATATGAAAGGAAACAGTAATATAATGACATTTCAGTATGAGAGCACTCCTTTAAACGGTAAACTGTTTTTCCTCCCCTTTAAAATCATACCAGATTTAAAGCAGTTATAACTATTTCAAAGAGCCATTGGTTGTGAACAACTAAACGGCTGTCACTACTAAAAGCAAGTTAATCACTTACAATTAGTTTTTCCTAAATAAACCACACAACTTTTGACAATAAAGCACTCTTTGGTGGACAATAGTTACATTGTGTACTCAATACTGCAGCTTCATAAAAAACTTCATACAAAGTAAGAAAAAACAGCCAATCAACACAGGAGAGTACTAATAGTATTAGAAAAAAAAGCTTTTGTGGTTGATTCTCAGACTCAAGTGGTGACTTCAGCCCAGTCTGAATGGACAACACAGATTTATATACTTAAGAGCTTCCACCATATTTTCGTTTCTGGTTGTCAGCAGCTAAGTGATTGCCATCACAATTTATACACATGCATCCTACATACTAGCAAACCCTCTTTGTAATAGAGAGCTTGAATATTTACACCTGAGTCTGAATGTACATAGATTTTGTTGATTTTGTTTGAGAAAGTGTTAGCACAGTAGAAAAAGGTCTACCAAACACATTGGCAGTTCATTTTATTCTACAAGTAAGGAAGAGATTGTTCTATTTCACTTTTTGCTGAAAAATAGAGCCAAAGTGATCTTCCTTGAATTGCATCAAGTCCCCTCTAGTCATATCCCCTTCACTCCTGAATATCCTCTTCAACACTGGTGGCTTATCCAAAATTCAACGCAATACTGTTCTAGTCTTTGTGGTGGATTGGCTGCTGAAACAAAACATATTTGAGGGAAAAAGTTAAAGAGTACTCAGTACGTTTTTCAGCGAACATTTCTGGCAAGGTAAATGAGCAAATGCTACTTCAAAGAAAGAACCAAAAGGTAAAAGTCACTGCATTTAGTAACACAGCAATACTGATTGTCAAGAATGCACAGATTGGTCTGATCACAGACAATATGAAGAAAATTCTGTTCAATACAGAAATGCAAAAGAGGATTCAAAATACCATAATTTAATTAAGAAGTTTAAGTAAAGCATTCCTTTTCTTTTTCTTCGAGGTATCAGACCGTACGAAAAGTAGGAAGAATAGTAAAGAAACATTAATTTTTTTTAAGCTAGGTTTAGATTACATACAGAAAAGTTCTGAAATGCTGCAGGTAGTTTTCAGTATTTGAGCAAGGGTGCAGAAGGCTGCTTTGTAATACTCAGCAAAGCAAAGGCGTATGAGATTTTTGAAGTGTATTCCTCTTTGTTAGCTTTTGTGATACTCTTCTGTACAGTTTTCATACTTTTCCCCCCATACTCCTCATTATAATTTTTGTAATAACCTGACCTGCATTCCCTTAATTATCTCTACCCATCAAAATGCCTTTATCACTTGAGATTTCATTTCTAATCAACTACTTACTATAAATTTTAATTCTGTTCTGTATGGTAACATGGAAAAGACTGTTTAACTTGTGTCTTATTATGACTCGATCTGGATGTGAAGTATGCACCTTGTTAAAATACAGACATTTACTTCTCAGTAACTGGCAAATTTACGAGGAAGATGTCTTAACTGGAGAAACAAGGACATCCACAGAAAAATACTGGGTTATGGGCTAGCAATGTGATTTCCTGCAGTTCAAAACCAGTATTATTTCAATCACAAGATATATGTTATGTCCATCAGTGCTTTCTTCTGTAGAAGGCAGCTGACGTCTAGAGATGTTCCACAAAGGAAATGCAGTGAGTGTTATGAAGAGAATTGAAACTCCCTAAGTTCTCTTTGCAAAGCCAGAATAGTGTTTTAGCTGTAAAAAGTTGTTTTGGCTGAAAAATCATTCTGGAGAGAATCCATGGTAGTGTCTCCAACACCCTGAAGGATGAAATGGCAAATGAATTCCCCAGCTCTGCAGGTTATACTGCATTAGGATGGGTTGCAAGTGTGATTCACATATAGAAAGAATTGACTAAAGTGACATAAAGGAGCAACAAATGAGATTGATATAAATATGGTGCAAGATGTTTCCACTGGAATGTATCAGACAAGAAAATGAAAGAATAAGGATACACAGTAATGTCAGAAGTTCAGTGAAGTAAATGAAGTCTTGAAAGGCAGATGTTGGTCAGGGCAGGATATCAATAATGTAGAAATCATTATTCTCTATCCTGCAATCCACTTGATCTGGATTAGGTCAATGAATCTGAGCACTATGAGGTAATGCAAACTGCTCATACTTCAAGAAATTAAAATGAACTTAGATGAAAAGAGGAGGCATGCTTAAAAAAAGAGTGATAGTTTTTCAAATGCTACAGGAAAAATAAAAGGATACCTACAAGACTAACAATAAGGTACTGCATTCTAAATCCAGTGAATGATATGGTCATACCAAAACACCCTTCAGAGGGATCACCACCCAATTAGCCCTCTCAGATTATAAAACAATTAAGATCTCCATAACTGTGATAGAACATGGACAAATTTGATTATTGGATGGAAATATAAAGTAACTTCTTGGATGTCCAAAGTTAGAAGAAAAGAAACAGTATATGGAATGAAGTATTTGGGGTAGAAATTTTAGAAAGTCCATTAAAATATGAAGGAAGTAATTTATGAAGTTTGAGATCAACCTGATCCTTGGCATTCAGAGTCAAATCTGGCAATACACCTGAAGGACTTCTTACAAAATTAATGAAATCTTCTATGAACTCTATTTTAGGGATGCTGTTTTCTCCTAGGGATAGGTATTCTTATCTTGTACAAAACAAAGGCCAGCTTGAAGAAGTGCTTTCCAGGAACTGAAAATCTCTCTTCAGATTACACACGTGCATGAATGCAGCTACAAAATGTTGGACACAGGTAAAAACTTGGGAGAGGCATGAAGAATAAAAACAGCAGGCAAAATCCCATCAATTCTCTTTGGACCAAAATTGACATGAGGCAAAATGGAGAAAAAACCCAACCAACCAAAAGGAAAACCTGGAAAAATATTACTGATTTTTTGTAAAATATCTATTTCAGGAAAAATATACTATTTTTTAACATGTTGTTCAATAAATCAAAACAAAGGCACAACTAAAAATTCTCTGAATAGAATTTACTGCAGTCTACTGACTATTTCCATTGTCTGACAGAGTGAATTTTTCATAACTTTGTTACCTTCAAGGTAACAGGATGAAGGAGAAAAAAGAGCTCTGTGAAGAAAAAGCTGCAAAAGAACTTAGAATTTTCAGAGATATTTATAAATCAAGCCACATAACATAAGAAGTAGTTATGTGCCATCTTTTACTCTCTCCAGTGAAAATCTCTTCAGCACCTGACCGACCCATTTGGAAGTTTTTCACTATGGGTTTAAGACAAATGCCAGTAAATGGTAACCAATGAAAATTGTTTGGATATTGTTTTAAGCTACGGTCTCAGGCTCATCTTTATAATGACCTGGAGAGTTGCCACAGAGGGGCATGATCACGTGCACAAACAAAGGTACATAGCAGTAGTCTGGCTATATGCTTCTGGGCCAAAAGGCACTTTCAGTCTTGCATAAATCCATTAGAATTTAAAATTTCATTAAGCTTTAGCAAACAGATTTAGTTCAGATTATCAGCCATATTCTCAGTAAGAAAAAACTCATACCAGTATACACATGCATTTTATACACTTCACCTTTCCACTGTATTTCAGCTGTCCCTCGAATTTCTCCTAGTCCTGACTTCGTGCACTGACTTGTATTTGACTTAATGCTGTGAGCAATTTTTCTGTCTCTTACTCCAGGCAGAGGGGTTTTCATGTTACCAAAATCCCTCAACTTTAGTAATTTTACCTCACATTAGGAATTACTATATAAAATTCTCAAACTTGAAAGACTGAGCAACATAAATAAATTACCCAAGATGTAAGGTTCCAGATATTCTCAGTACATTACATAAACCATGTAATTGTTTCTCACTTCCCATTGCTAGAAGAAGGAGTTGAACTATGTATGGCAAAGCTCCTGCCAGCAGTGGATACAACAGCTCAAAGTATTTGCCTAGAGAATAGTTACAGGACCTGTAAAGAGGGTAACTCTCACCTTTTAAAATTGTTTTTTCTTGCAGCAGACCTGGTAGTTCTTTTAGTAATGTCTGTACTGTCACAAATGCTAGGTTCAGAGGTTTTATTTTTCTGAACACTGGACTGCAGAATTACTCTGTAAAGAGTAGGAAAAAAGAAAGATTATATAATTGGAAAGTTTCTAGAAAACACTGAAAAAAGGGTATTAACAGTTGCAATAGAGTTAACAAGTACCAGCTGGCTTTTCACAAATCCTTCTGAAAAGCAAACTCTTCTGCCTGAAACACATCCTTCTCTTTCCTAACATCCCTGTTATAATTATGGTAACGCAAGTTGTTTTTTTAGGAGCATAGCAGCTTGCTTTGCTGTTGTTGGGCTTTTTTTGCTTTCAAAAAATGGATTAAGTTAATAGTTTTGAATTTTCTGTTAGGTTTTTGGAAGACAAATTGCATTTTAAATTATGCTACAAATTTAAAAAGAACAAAAACAAAAATAAAATCTGAAGTATGCAACACAAACAAGCATTATTTTCCAGACTGACACAGCATTCACATAATAAATTCAGAATCACCCCAAGTAATTAAATTTGTGAAGATCTAAGTCTAAATCTCCTTCACTTAACCATGAGATATTCCCTTCAAATAGGAATATCATTGCAAATATTAGCATTTTGCTCTTAGAGGGAATTACTGAGTTTGAAATACTCAAAACTCAACTTTACATGCTGGTTGTGCTCAAATGCTTCTCTAAAAGAATCTAGAGCAATATATTGACTATTTCTTAAACAGGCACATAAATACTAGTGTTGTTTACATTAATAAACAAAGAGTTCCAGATTGTGAAATGCAAACAGCTATTTTTATCCACCAAACAACTGGTTCACAAGAAAACAACATCTTCTCTCTTCCGAAATACTTGTAGTGAAATTAGGATACTATGGAGACAGAAAGTGACAACTGGTCAACGGAGTCCATGGATAGCTATTTAGTGCTTCATTTTATACATCTATTCTGTAGTCGTTCCATCTGTGCAAGGTTCCAGCTCTGAAAGTATGCACCGTTTTAGAGAGTCTGAGCTATGAGTAACTTAGCTATTATTGTTTATTCTCCTGCTATTATTAGACTCTAATTTTCAGTGGCTTCACTGAATCCAGTTGTATGAGCAGATTACATTAGACTAGAAATCAAAACCTTCATTAAATTGTGTAAGTTACAGTCTCATCGGTTAACACTCTGAAGAAATTATTTTCACAGAATCCTAGACATGAATACTGACTGTTAACTTTTGGAGCAAAAGTGAACAGGCATATAAGGGCAGAAAATATGCATTTACATACTCATGTAACATACTCACCAAAAACTGAAAAGGAAAAAACCTCCAATGTTTTCATTGTTTTATATGGGTTTGATTTCAGAATTAGAACATGCATTTGAGATAACACAATTTCATCTAAAGTATAGTCTTTATGCAGTAAAACTGATCAACATCCTTATTTTTACTATACACTTCTTGATTAGCAAACAAGTGAGTACATAATGACAAATTTCAAGAATTTTAAACTTCTACTTGAATAAATATCTTAGTAGTGCAGCCTTGCAAAATATTGTCACTTGATTTGCAAATGCTCAAACAAAACAGCCAGTTCCTCTGTGGTAAGATACAAGGTTTTAATGACAAGTACTGATAAATGAAATGCAAATTCTTCTGTAAACACAGGACATTCAAAGTTGAAGGAATTGTTTATAGAGGAGGCAGAAAAAAACACCCCTAGATACCCTCAACCTTGTATCATACTTCTTTAGACAGAACAAATTATTCTAATGAAAATATTTTGCTTGTACGCCCAAGGTGAAAACATTTAAAACCTGAAAGCTTATGTTATAGTTTCCACTGTGATTGTAAAACAGTTTTAACAAGTTCTAATATTAAAATACTTTTTTCACTGCCACAGTTGTCATACAGCATGAACAAATTTGGTCTACCACACTTTCAACCAAGCACTAAAAATTACACCAGTGGTGAAAGGAGACTTGCATTACACCTTTCATCTGTGCTGACAGAAACTTCTAGGAATGAACAGAAAAGTACATACCTGCCTAACCTCAGAACATTTAGTCACTGAAATATAAACATGAACAAATCATGGCACATACTGGTTTACTAGTGCTCATGCAGCCAGAAATATGGAAAAAACATGTTTTCTCCTTAAATACATACATCTGGTGTATCTGCATAAAATGCATGCAATGTACATATAAAAGAAAGCGAAAGTTATTTGAATGTAATCTAATGTTTATAATCTTTCTCTCATACACCCATTTCTCATCAAGCACCCATTTTTCCTAGATACTAGAAGTTCAGAAAACTTGCCAATATACATGGCTTAAACCCATATACTTATCTAACATCAACTGAAATATAAGCCAGCAGGTCCAGAGAGCTGATCCTGCCCCTTTACTCAGCCCTGCCAAGGCACATCTGAAGTGCTGTGTCCAGTTCTGAGCTCCTCAGTACCAGAGAGACATGGAGCTCCTTGAGACAGTCCAGTGGAAGGATATGAAGATGATGAGGGGCTGTGTATCTCTCTCATGAGGAAAGACTGAGGGCGCTGGGCCTGTTCAGCCTCCAGAAGAGACGACTGAGAGGGGACCTCAGCAATGTCTGTGAGTACCTGAAGGGAGGGTGCCAAGATCCAGGTTCTGCTCGGTGGTGCTGAGCAATAGGACAAGAGGCACCAGGCACAAACTGATGCACAGGACGTTCCACCTGAACATGAGCAACTTCTGAACTGAACATCTGAACTTTACTATGCAGGTGACCGAGCATTAGAACAGATTGCCCAGAAAGGTTGTGAATCTCCCTCACTGGAGATATTAAAGAACCATTTGGATGCAATCCTGTGCCCTGTGCTCTAGGATGACCCTGCCTGAGCAGGGAGGTTGAACCAGATGACCCCCTGTGGTCCCTTTCAACATTATCCATTCTGTGATTCTGTGAAACACCATGAATTATCAAGATACCATTTTGCACAAACACTTAAATATTAATCTTTTCAACATATCATAAAGTAGTTCTTACTTCCCAGAGAATTTCATCTTATCTGTTCAAAACAAAGAAATCAGATAAAAGAAGTTCTAAATGGAAATGTGACTTACAATAAAAATAGCCACCATGAAACCAAAACAACCATAAAAAACATCCTTGTAAGTTTGCTGTATTTGCCAAAGGGAGATAAGGAGATGCCTTATGGGATCAGCTCAGAGCCAGCTGTGAGCAGGGTAGAACCTCTAACATTGTCTGCTCTTCAGATGATATGTCATTTTTACCTCTCAGATATAGACAACTTCACTGGGCTACTCTACAGTAAAGAATAATTGAAATCCCTGTTAAAAAAACATTTGCTAAATTATCACACAGACATTTTAAAATCCGACTAGAATTCTAGACTTCCAAGGCTGATTGCACCTCAGGGAAACAGAGAAGGTTCCATTTACACCACTGTCTGACAAGGTGTTGCAAATAAACACCCAGAGCTGTCTTCAAGTCTGACAACTGTCAGCTGAGGAACAGCAACAGTGCCATCACAACATTTATTAGAATGCTACTGTATGTATGTTAAAGGTGAGAGAAGAAACTGATGTATGGAATTTTGATTTAGCACATTTAGACTAACAGCCTCACTTGATAGCAGGTTCAATACTTAAGTTTTATAACGGATGTGAGATGAGGCCATGGTAGAGGAAATCCTGCCAAAATGTCAGCACAAAAAAATATCCCAAACTATACTAGAGAAGTGTAAGATCTCAGGACACCTACCTTCCTGCTTTCTAGCTGTTCACATAAAATAGTATGTCATTCAACTTCCAGAAATATCAGCAAACACATCTGATGTACACAAAGGTTTTCTAACTCAGTGGGATAGGATTAAAAAAAAAAAAGAGAAAAAAGCAGGCTACAGGATGCTGTAATAGTCACTACTGAAGACACATTTAATTGTAAGGATTTTTCATCTCCAGTTCATCTGTAATGAAAACATCACTTGGTAGTTCTGATCCTAAATACACACCACAAATACTAGTTTATACACTGCGTTCTTGTTCAAGCTAATACCTTGGTCGTTAAACAAATCAAAACCTGTTCAAATGAAACAGTGTTTTGGTCAGTAGCAGTATCTTTTAAATAACTCACAACTTTTTTTCAGCATTTAACTCAGTGCAAGGCACACCACCAGGACACAAAAGCCCAAACTCCACAATCCATGACGAAAATCCACAAGATTTGAAGTGCAAGCAATGTAATACATGTTGGAGAGAAATCAGTCACACAATAAGCTTTTTTAAAATATGTGATTACAGTATCTTAAGGAGGGATGAAGAAAAAAGAGGTTACACAGGTGCATGTCTCCTCTGTCTGCAAAAGGCATTTTAGTCTCGCCAACCAATCTAGGAAACCTGTCTTACAAAGTCAGCCAAGTGCAATACTGCTTCCTCCTTCACCACCTCAAGATTTTTAAGAAAATAGACCTGAGACCTCTTCCACTCTTCCAAGTCATCAACAGGCAACAAGTGACTGATAACGCTTCAGCATACAGGACTCCAGCCAACACAATTGCCAGGCTAGCCCAGAGATCCTTACTGATAATTTCATCTCTAAAAACACAAGAGACATTAGCTGCAGAATGGAGAGAAAGTTAGTCAGGCTTTTAACAAAAGCTTTCTCCTCCTTTACTTAAACCAACATTGTATGATTGTTACTTGAAAATCAAGCAACAGCACCAGTAACTGGAAATTCCCAATAAATGGTAATAACCAAATTGCTTGCATCACATCTACCAACATCAGTCCTTTTTTCCTCTAGCAAGGAAAAAGTGTTTTTAGTTTTTAGACAGAAAACAGAAACAATAAGGGAAAGAAAGGATGATAGTTGACTGAAATTGATCTTACAGTACAGCAAAACAAAGCACAGATTGTTTCACCTCTTTAACCTGTATTTTAAGTTTAGCTTTTTAGTATGTGTTCAGAAATCTGAGGTCTGATTTCCTGAGAAATCACCATGGAGAATGGAAATAGTGCTACATTCAGTGTAAAACTTTGAAAACACGCCTCTCACGTTATTTGGAAAAACACCTCAAGTATATTATTTGACAAAGTGAGGGGAAAAGATTAAGCTGAGGTGATCTTTATTTCTTGATCATTTTTTTTTCTCCTCCAAAAGAACAGATTAAGATGACCGCAGTGAAGGCTAACAGCATAACTAAGCTGTCCAAAGTCCCCTAGTTCTCATTCTGTAGTTATTCAGTAACTTATGTTAGCAGAAAGAGTTTCATGCTTTTTAAAAAGTCCAGACAAAAAGTTGCAAGGCCAAAGGTAAGGATGACAGAAAATCTCAACCTTCATGTCTGTCAGGAGAGAATGCCTGTTCTTACTTAGTGCTCTGGTGTAAAAGACTTTTCTGATCATTTTTTTTCTCTGAGAGCACCAAGATTTCAAGCATTCAGCCAAAGTAACCATTCTACTTTGAGGGTGGTGATGACAGAAGAGCTCCAGTGAGACTCAGAAGCAAGCAAAAAATTCGTTTGGATTTCCTGGCAGTTCTCTGTGCTGTTGAAATTTTTGTTTGACCAAGAGATGTAAGTTGTCATTTGATGAAAACATTGCACCTTTTTAAGTAGAAGCAAGGGACAGAGATCACTGCAGCTACTCTGGTGAAAGCGGAGTGACGGAAGAGAGAAAACTGTACTCCAGGAACTGATATGCTTTCTCAGCTGCTGAATCCAAGTAACAGAATAAAGGAATGTAAGTAGTCTCCTAAAGCTCTATAAAACATAACTGTGAACAAAACAAGATGAAACCAGACTGGCTGGGTAAACAAGTGAGCCTTGACCTAACACTGCAACCTGCCACATCTTCTGTTACGTTAAAAAGGTAAAAAGAAGTCCTGTTTTATGCCATGGCATATAATATTTGATCTCTTTGCAGAAACAAAGACCTACTGACATTTCTAATAAATTCTGATTCTTGGCATTTCAAGGGAATAAAATCATGTATTGGGAAACTAGCCTATTTTGCAACTTCATGAACTTTGAAGTAAAACTGAAGCTAACGTTTACATCTACAATATGCAAAGGATAGGATCATATTTTAAAGTAGTACTTTTTCCTTCTTACAGATAATTTTGCTTATGTACTTTTGCTTAACTGCAGAGAAGAAAAGCTTCAAAACTAAAAATTATTCTAAGAGCTCTTTGCCTTTGTATATTGCAAGCCAGCCATAAAAATCACTCGATTATTCCAAATAACACACACAAAAATATAACAAAGCCAGAGCAGTGAAATTTACTCTTGCAACAAAGCCAGTAAGAAACATGACATGAAAACATGCATTTATGAGACATACTAGACAGAGTGTGTGAGTTATTGTAGAGAAATGGAATGGGACACTTACACAGTGGCTCTCTCTCAGGGGGTCCTGATGGTTACTATGTTCTTAAACCATCTAGACAGAATAGCAGTCTGGGCAGAAGGGAGCCACATACAATCCACCAGATGACAATGCTACACAGTGTAGACACCAGCATAGCTAGGAGCCATCTAAAAAGGGATTGGAAGGGGAGGTAGAGATGAAAAAAAATTCAAAAGCAAAAGCTATTGGTGCGTTTTAGCTTGTTTCAAGTTCTTCAGAAGGATACTGATCTGTAACCTTTGCCAAGCATTTCTTACTTTCTAAGAGTAACAATCCATGCAGCCATAAATTGCCAAATGTAGTACCCATGTGCTGCTGGAATCAAAGCAAATTTTCTGAAATCTTCACCAAAGTCACCTACTTCAAAGAAAGTCTGTATCACTCTTGGAAATAAGTGCATGCAGGAACAATGCATCTCTGACCACTTGCCACCATCTCTTATGCAGCCTGTAATGGGATCAGCCTATATTCACACATCCTACTTCACAATCATACATTTTGATACTAAAACATTAACAGGTAAGTTTGCAGAAACAATCAACTTATGTAAACAACCAGACAACGGGGTGTATTATCTTCCTGTATAAGAAGCAAAATCCATTTCATCCTTTGCCACAGGTGCAGAATATTGCTTATTAGAACATATATAAAATATCCAGTCATGAAAGCATAAAGAATTTATACAGCCAACTTCAATAAACAGTTTATGCAAATCCCTTGTGACTTCAGCATACATAATGCTTCTAGTTTTCAAAGACTGTAACTGACCAAGCTTCTGGTGCTCTTACTTTGCCCTCCTGCTTTTTTCCTCTGAAATAAAACTACTTAGATGATATAGACGCTTCTGGTTTTTTGGTTAGATAAAAGTCATCAATTCCACTGCAAGACTAATTATTTTAACAGACTAAACTAAAAAGGAAAGAGAATGACATCTTTTGTAGTAGAATAAACCTCTGACTCATGTAAGGCAGCCAAATACTCCTTGCAATAAAACAACAGTAACACAAAGAATGTATGAAGTTACACATTCAGTTTTCACCAAATTATTTCAGTACAAGTTGCAAACCATAAAAATAACTCAGGGGAACAGAATGCGGTAAATTGAAACTCCTTGAGCCACAATGCACAATGTAAAAACCAGCTACAAGCTCCAGGTCAATTATTTTAATTCTACACACGTACAAGCTAACTATTTTTAATTAGAGCAGCCATGTTGCAGAACATTTCATGAGTGCAATAATATTTTAATAGTAGGTAGGTTTTCTATTAAAAAGATATTAAGACAATGGCTCTGAATAGGTTATCACACAGTCTACATTCACTGTATGGAACATACAATAAGTATGTGGCAATTAAGTACTTGACAACTAAGGCACTTCTGGCCTTTGAAACTAATCTGCAAGGTAGTTGTTTTTTACTGTGCTATTTGATGTAACTGAGGTGATGTATTTTGGCATTTTTTAAATGTCAGCTGGGCATAGGCTTTGTTCCAAAAATGTTGTTTCTTATATGCCTGCCTGTGTAAATGATCACCATGAACAAAAGAGTATTTTAAAACAAAGGCAGAAATCATACATAGCAATGTGTGAAGGCTTCCAAAGACATATTCCTTTACCTTCAGCACATTTTCACTACATACTCACTTTTTCTAAAAGTCTGATGACTGTGGTGATCTTAAAAAAGAAGAAATAGAAAAAGAAAATAAAAATGCCAGCAGGTAGCAGCATCATCTCCTACAGAAGGACAACACAACAAAAGTCAAGTTGACTGTGGTCTGTGACTTTGCTGATGTGTCATTTGCAAAAATCTGACAGCCAAGGGTTACCATTCCTTTCCTAGAAATCAAATGAGATCCAGCTAAGTTTTGCAAATATTACATTCTCTTGCAGTTTATTTAAGGGCAGACAAAGTTTTTGTACCTACAGTTGCTACAAGCTACAACAGACGCAAACTTTCTTTTACAGGTGGTGTTTCAGGACTTGTCTAAAATAAACAGACTACCAGTTTCCCTGACAGAAATTCACTTTTTTGAACTTGTTTTCTGAAACAGTGGCTGCTGTGCCTTCTAGATCCACCAGACATTATCACAAAGCCCACAGGATTTAGAGAAAGTTCTTTTCCAAGGAAGAGAAAATGAAAGGAAGTGAAAAATCCTCCTTTAAACTCTTTTTAGCCAGCTGACTTTATTTCAGACACCAGTGTGTATCTTATTTGATCCAATCAAACAAAACCACACAGAGTCATATTTTTTCATTTTTGTATTACCACAGGAAAGACAAGAGAATGTTTGTGATTAAACTAAAAGTAAAGCATTCAGAAGTACTACAGGAGCTTGTAAAGTGCAGAATACCAGCATCAAGAACTAGATATTCAGTCATGTAGTTCTTTAACCAAGTTCTCCTGCATTCTCAGCACTCACCAAGCCTTCAGAGAAATGGTGAAACTCATATTTGTTTTAAGGGAGTGAAAGCAGCACTGATAACAGTCATTTAAGGGCAACGGGAAGTATGCATGAAGAAGAGGATATAAGTGTTTCTGGCATTTCATATATTCAGAAATTGACTTACGATAGTGGAGATGCAGTTGCAGCTTTTGCTTGCCTTTGGCTTTTCAGAGCACGCAGCTTATCCCCTTGTGTTAAACAATTTGTCTCATCATCATCACTGTACTGGATAAGTGGAGGGGGGAAAGGGACAAATTAAGATTACAATATAGACACTCTGATATTTAAGAATTAACCTTATTTTAAAGCTTGAAATTAGAATTATCTCAACAGGATAAAGTCAAAGGAAATTCACTTGCATAAATACAGTTCTGTTCCTTCCAGTTTCCTGTTCGCTGCTTTTGAAGCTGTAAACCATTAAGTGGTGTCATGAATTACATGCATCGGAATATTGTCTACTTTTAAAACAGTGGAAACAATATATTATCAAATCTTTGCTTAGGTATAGTATAATCTTCACTAAATACAATATTTCCCTCCTTCACTTGCCTTTTTGAAACAGCAGTACCATCTTTTTCAGAAAGCACCATCAAAAGGTATTACAGAAATTGCAATTACTTAGAAACTAAAATGAGTTTTAAAAAAATCCTTTCATCCCTTCCATTTAAATACACACAGTGAAGCAACAGACAATCCAAAATGAAATGAGTGTTTTTGACTGCAGATTGTGAGTACTTTTTTTCTATTATTGACCTAATAACAAAAGACTAAAGCATGATGATACTCCTATTTCACCTGCATTCTGAACTCCATTTTTCATAATTGCCGTCCACACTTTTCCCCCCCATATCCCTTTACACAAAAAGGGTGAACAGAAAAAAAATCTGATTTGTAACAAAGTTTTAGTGCACCCACAGGTTTGTTCAAAACCTGAGAGATTTTCAACAGTTCCAACTTTTACAAGAGCACAATATTTGGATGGTTACCAGTTCAATGTCCTTTTGGATGGTTCTCCTGTTTCTTGTGTTATTAATTGAAATATCATCTACTCCTGACAGAATTCTTGTTACAGCAATTTTATGGTTTCGTTTCAACTTTGCACGGAAAATATCCCCTTCTGTCCAAAGTTCTGCCTGTTTGCTATCATAACATGGAAAAAAAGGCCCAAAACACAACAAATTAACACTGAAGATTGTTAAATGTACAATAGAAGAAGAAGAAAAAGACATCTACATTTCTTTTTGGCAACAATTTACACTCAATCTACTTACTCCATCAGGAAATGCTGTTGTGGTCCAATCACAGAACCAGGTCTGTTTATTCTGATCCAGGCAATAGTTTCAGCAGCTGTCATCCGATAATGCTTCATGATGTAACAGGCAATAAGTGTGCCAGTTCGTCCAAGACCAGCTGTGTAAGATAAAAGAATGACTTCTCTTACATATCCATCTTCATCTGGAATCTACTGTAACTACAGACAATGTTACTTGGACAAGTAGTTACCTGCCTAATTTATCAAAACAAATCGGTACTTATCAAATTTGGTAAGGGAGACTCACCCTTCAATCTTTTTTTTAATTTACAAAGGTTACTAACACACTGCTCATGGTTTTTTGAGTGAGGTAACCTTCCAAAGCCAGTGACTTTACAAGTTACAAACGTAAGTTTAGCTATCTTTATTTACCTATCTATCTATGAATATGTATGAAGGTATGAGAATGTTTTTATGCATGGGATAAAACAGCTGGTCTATTTTTTTTCAGAATTCTCACAGCACCTTCTTGCGAACTAATCATACATTGTACTGAAACCAGCTGTTCTTCCAGCCCTTCCTCTAATTAATCTCTTTAATTCCCAAGAAAAAGACAAATTTTGCAATAAGCAAGTCTGGGCACTAGCTAGCACAGGTAAGAAATACTCCAGAATGAGAAACCTTATTTATAATGGCCTGCAAAACAGGTCTATTTACCTTGGGAAACATGAGAAGCAAAGGAGGACAGCTCCAGCTAAGAAGTGTCTCTCCGCAATCACTTGCTGTAAATGCAAATCACACACACCACCTTCTCTCCTTTAACAACTGACTGATCAACACCAGTGTAAAATCTTCTGTATAACACAACAGCTAAGACAACCACACAGCACTTTCCATGACTTGCCCAGCTTTAAGAACAGGCCACAGCATTCTACAGTTCCTGAAGAGTAAGAGCAGGCTAGACACTATTAGTATGACATCAAAGAACACCTTAATTTGAGTGAAAACAAAGCACTTGTATCATTGATACTCAATATTCTTGCATAGCCAATTAAGTGATATGCCTGAATTTATCACCTCAGTGAAGAATAAGAGTATGCATTTGTTTCCCCACAGTCAAGATGCTGTTTTTAACAATTCTTTCACTTTTTAGTATAATTCTGTTAAATGCAGCAAATGCATGGCAGATCCCGGAACTAAAATGCAGTCTTTGCAGGTCCAAAGCAAATAGGTTAAGAGAAGGCCCTTCTCCTTCAATCACAGCATTATCAGGTACACTAGCGGTGCAAAGTGGTGGAGAAGAAACGTCTGATAGATTATTAATGATGGTGTGGGAAGCGAAACATACTGCCTCAAGAACCACAGAAAAATCAATAACTATACTAGCTGCATTGGCCATGCTCTTAAAATCTTCGCAGTCTGACGCTGGAGGAACAGATATTCAGAGCATGTCCAAACTAGTATAAAGAGTTTCTGACGGATGAAGATTTTGGTGGTTGTGGAAGAACACTCATATATTTTGACAAATCTCCCCAAAATGCTGCATTGTTTTCAAAAGTGTATGACTTGGTATATTTAAACATGTATTTTCAGAGAGAACTTGACAGGACTTAAATGCCCAAAGCATCCTTTGACAGTGCTAACACTTTCTACCAGAAAGAGCTATTAATATTGGAAATCTCACTTTCCCCAATCTCATTTTGGGAATGGCTGGGAAGATTTTTCTGGAACTTAAAAAAATTAGAAGATGAAATGCTGGACAGAACCATAGAAATAATTTGAATGGAGAAGTTGCAGTTTGGCAGAGATGTTAATAATGAGATATAGCAGAATCATACTGCAAAATACCTCAGGAACTATAACTATAAACATCACTTGTAATATAAATTGGTTTTTACACCATACCTTTGCAATGAACGGCTATTACACCTTCAGCATTTTCACAAATATTTAGAAATGTTTTAACTATAGTATCACTAGGTGTGCTTCCATCAGCAAAGAAGAGATCAAAATGCTCAAATCCAGCATCTATAAATCGTTTGGCATCATACAATTTTTTGTTGAGGCGTATTATAGTGGTGACCTTATGTTGCCTGAAGTATGGGAAATAAGCCTCTGGAGCATGGTGGGGATAGCCTATTTGAGAATAGAAGATAAAAAAAAGAAGAGTAAGGCTCAAACTGCAGAAACAAAAAAAGACTAAAGAACAAGATATGAAAACACTTTCAAAATAGAGACAACATAAAGAAATAGACTAATTGAAAATGGAATTTTAATACAATCACCAAGGTCAGATACAATTAAACCAAGCATTAAAATTTTACTGCCAGAGTTCTTATAAAAGGAAAAGAGCCAAGGAAAAAACACATTGTTTGAGGAACAATTTTTAAAGCTTGTTCTTACTGATAACAATTAACTAAGAAAGCAGTGGGCTTGTGTCCCCCACCTCCTTTTTTAAGCATACCATTTTCAATTTTACTTCTTGAATGAGGTCCACTGAAGGCAATGAATTTGTTTGGTATTATCCAGTTAAAATCTCCATTTTCTGCTCTCTGTCAAGAGAAAATGCTTGGTTTATCATTATCGCTGTATTTTCAGGCTTTTCCTTATTGTTTCAAAATACATGCTAGATAGAATTGATGTACAATTTTTGTCAAAGGAAGTTGTGTTAGTTGCCTGCTTTTTCATCATGAGGATGATAGATGCTCTCAACCTCACTTTTCTTCCCTGTGTTCCTGTCTTTCTAAATCAGAGTTTTGGAACAATGCAACTGATGCTCTTCAGATGAAGGGGAATTTCAATTATTTATTTTGTACAGGTTTCTACATTATGACCTTGGTCTTACCTCTGTTCACAAATTACATAATGATTTTTTAAGTTCTAGGAGCATTCAATTTTCTCTTTACAGGTATCTGGCACCTTTGCATTTCTGAGACTGCATATAGTCAAGAGCTGCAGTCCTTCATTGTCACAATAATTTCCTATGTCCCAAAGTGAATTTTATGCACTTGGAGTTTCCCAGCCCTGTTTCCTTCTTTACCTCAAAGAGTGCTATTACGTGTATTCCGAAATACATACTTTGATTGTTTTCTAGCAAGTTAGACTTGGGTTTCAATGCCCTTTAGTTTTTCATCAAGACTGCTCAATATACAGAGTTTTAATAACAGGGTTTTAATGGAAACCCCCATTTATTTCCATTTTGGTTTCTGCTTTCCCCCCCTGTTTGAGCATAATTATGCTTACATCTGAAGTTTAGTATTCTCTTTTTGACCATGCACCTTTATTTAACTATCATATCTTAAAGAGACAAAACAGAACTGGAACTTAATACTACAAAAAAATAGCAAAAATTATAAACAACTGATTTAGCATTAGTAACAGCAAATTGGAAGACTGATATGGAACACTTACTTCATAATGCTCATATTCATTTACATCAAATGTACTAAAATCCAGGAAACCATACTGCAAAGCCTAAAATTCAGAACAGAGCTTTTAACAAAGATGCCTCTTCAATGAGGACAGTTTATCATTCTTTTTGGGTACATAAAGTCCTTTAACACACACTCCTCTTTCATCACATAATTTAAGAAATAGAGACCAACACAATCTTGGTTCAAAAGAGGTTTGTATATTTCAGTATAAATAAAGCTAGATGAGTAAATCGACTTTTTTTGTTTTCACTGAATCACCACAAAAATCCCAGATTACTGAAGCATTTGGTCTTCTCATTACTGCTAGGCGCACAAAACAAAAAAGAAAAGTAACTGGCAAAAAACATCAATTGAAGCTATGAGTAGATTCTAAAGACCATATTCAAGGACTGCAAATAGTTTTTATGCATGAGTGCTACTTGCTAGTATCTTCACTGATTTCAAACTGTTTCCAGTCATAAAGTCCTACGTAGATATTACTGTTGAGTCCGTGATGTCCCATAAGTAGCCACAACCATAATACTTAACACTGTACTAAAAATGTAATCATATGGGTAACTAATAGTTTATCAACTTGTTAAAACAGGAAGCACAAACACAGATAAATCCCATTATCTCTAGATATTAAAAATACTACATTCTGATTTTCTCTTTTACTATGCAATCTTTTGTAGCTTTCCTTGCTGTTCACCAGCAAGAATAGCAATGCACCAGTTTTGGCACACAAGCAGCCAATTCCTAAACACCCAAAAAAGCTGAAAAATCACTAATGTTCAAGAAGCTAACTTAACCAGTAAAAACATCAGTATTTAATAGAGACACCCATAAAACAAAAGACAGTAGTACAGTGGAGAGCTGTAGAATTCCCCATTTCACTACTTATACAGACTAAAAAGAATGTGTTTTGATTCTTCTATCCTTCAATGTTGCATTACTTCAACACTATATTGCCATAAAAACTAGATTATGATAATTTGTAGTTAAAAAAAGAAGCACCTACCTCCTAACATTTATTCTATTTTCATCACTAAAGCAAAACTTGAAATCATCACTGCAAATGCCTAAAGTGTATAGCAAACCCATTCAAAACCAGTTTCAAAGACTATGTTCAGCCTAATTCATACCACCAGGGGGGCATATAACACACCTAACACACAACTCTTAGCATTAGAGGTGAATTACTGTCCTGAAAGATTATATAAGTAAAACTCAAAATTCCCTCTTTAACATCTTCACTAGTTGACTATATAAGGAATTGGTTGATTTCCATGGATGCTGTATCTACTTTTGTTACACTGCGTAATGCATAGAAAACAATCAGCAAATCTGCTACGTCACAGCTCTAATTAGATCCTAGCTTCCTAAGCCTTCTTTTTCTCATGGGCAACATTCAGCTAACTTCTTGAAATATGAAAAAGATTAGTTTACTGACCTTGTTTATTGCATGAAAACAGTCCAGTAATGTCAGATGAAAACTGCAAGTACCAAAGGAAGCATCCCTGTAAGATATGACCACAACAGTAATTATTGCATTTTAATCCAAGTGAAAGCAATTGAAGATACTTCTCTAAAACACCTTTTAAAAATTACTTCAAGATAATGATTATTATACTGAAATAATTATGTCAAATGATTACTTCATCTCCCATACCTTGAATCTTACAAAAATAACAAAACATAAAGTAATTTATGTTAACAAATACAACAGTAAGATTACTCCAACTAGTTTCGGTAAAGCTAAAATGTTCAATTTCTCATGTGGACTGTTAGCATAAACATTTGAGTAAATATAATAAAATATTTTCCTTAAGATGCATAAATAGTTTATACCTAAACAAGAGAATAAACTGGTTTCATTAAAACTCTTCTTTCAATTACAAGTTTTTTAATTCTCTTGATCCAGGAATTGCATGTTTTTAGTATGTGACCATTATCAAATTTCATAAGTACCACAGAGTAAGCATTCTACAGGAATACTACAGTCAAGTAACTAAATAAAAACGGAACCTACATCAGAGATTATTATACCTTGGCAGAACACCTTGGACCATGCAGCCCTTATCAGCAGAGGATCACTAATGTTTCTAATAAGTAAAAAATATATCATATTCAAATTTCAACTGAGAGGAGGAAGAACTTTTGAAGAACCTGGATGGCCGTCTCTAGTACTTTTTTCTATCCTTTCCCTCCCAATGAATCAGTGTGAAAAGGGGCAGAAATTAGCAGGAGATAGAAATAACAGAACCTTATTCAAGTAAAAGAAAGGACACATAGAGGTGACATTTTAGTAGCGAATCTCTCTTAGACCACCTCATGAGAAAAAACAAATGGATAAAGCCTTCTGCAGACAGATAGAAGCAGTCTCACGTTCTCAGGCCATGGACCTCACAGGGAACTGCAACCACTCTGGTATCTGCTGGAGGGACAGCACAGAAGGGCACAGGCAATGCAGAAGGTTCATGGAATGCACTGATGACAACTTCCCACTTGTCAAATGTGTGCAGCAATCTGCAGATACTGTCTTGTGCATAAATAATGCTATTAAGTATTACAACCTCTTTGTGGTGAATGACAGATACTTTGATATGTTTAACTAGATCAAAAAGGTCAATGAGTGGATACAAAACAGTGTGGCTCCTTCCCCTTCTGCTGGTACACTTCAGTACCAGCTGGTAACACCTCTGACTCACTGAGTACCTAAAGTTCAGACAGTGAGTGTGTCCCAAGTAAAAACTTCAGCGCAAAAAACCTCCCCCCAAAAACCAACCAACCAAACACAAAAAACAAACAAAACAAAAAACAAACCCACAAAACACACAAAAACAAACCTCCAAACAAACAAAAAACCCACCTCAACCCCCAAAACAAAACAAAAAAACCAAAAAAGCAACACAGCAGAAATTACTACAGAAAAATGTTACATTCTTATTCAAAATTTCAAGGTACAGAAAGTTCTATCAACTTGTGATTTACCTGAAAGGAAGATATGAAATACTTCCTGACAATATAAGCCTGTACACATCTTCTGGGGATTCTCTCAGGTATATTATCTATTTTTGGAAAAAGACAGAAAAGAAAAAAGATTATTTTAAGACAGATTTCAATAATTTCAAGTGACTGCTACAGAATGCATAATTAATTATCACAGAGTGATAATCACAGAGTGCAAAAGTGCTGGAAAAGAGTGGCATCAAGAACAAATGTTTGTAAGTGTGCAACAATAAAACTAACAATAAAATTCTTGTAGATCTAAAGAAATATATATTTTAAAACAAACTTTATAGATTTGTGCAGAAGTTGTTCAACTATAGGCTATCGTGAAGACTTCTGTTCATCTGGATTCTTACATTTCTACTGCAACTTTGCTTGACCAGTTTGTAGATTTTTTTTAATTAAGCTTTTAAGATGTAAATCAAAACATAAAAACCTGCAGAGATATCAGCAAAGCTATGAATCATCTGGTACACAAATCATCAGTACACTCAGCAGACAAGACTAAAACAGTTATTTATGTATGTTTTGATCTTCCTACATCAGATCATTTACATTAATCCAAATTCTGTACTTCTTCCTTTGCACTGCTGAGGCAATATCAAATAACTAAATCCAGATGTCATAAACTAAAAGAAAAGAAAACAAAAAAAATCTGTAGCTTCAGAGGCAAAATAGTAAGAACAGAATGAATCGAACTTTCTACTGTCAAAAACACTCAGAAAAGAATTCACAAAGGACCAACTTACGAGAAATATCCATATGGTCTTCCATCACAACATGTCTGATCCCTCTTGGATAGTCTTTAACACTAAGATCTCCATAAAGAATACCTAAAACTCCTCTTTTTTGTATATCTCTTCTTCAAATACCATCAAACACCATCCCCAGCATGGCCAGGAGGTAACAACTGTTAATAACAAGCTGTCATTAACAGGTCAATATTCAGTAATTTCAAATTAATACTTTTTCTTCGAAATTGCTTTAACACTCTACAGAAAGTTGGGGTTTTTTCACTACTGTTCAGTAAAATTACTTATTTCTTTTATACTAATGATGTTTTCCCTTAGAGTTATTTGGAAGTAAAAATCCTCATGAGTATTAATCAAACATCCCCCATAAGGAAGTAAAAATCCTCATGAGTATTAATCAAACATCCCCCATAAATCAAGGCATGGCATATTTACTTTCTGTTGCTTTGGACATTTTTTCTTTTAAAAGTTGGCATTGCCTTTCAAATTTCTTTGATGCTGCCGCAAAGCCAGTTTGAACAAATGGCTTAACATACCTTAAATATCCTCTCTCCACACACACACAGAGAACAAGAGTTAGAACAGATGTGCTAAAAAAACCCAACAAACATACCCAGCTTGAAACATAACCTAAACAGACAGCTAAAACAGACATGGCCAACAGGTGACCCCTTGATTTTCCTGATTCAATTAGTGTGCTAAGTATTTTCTGTGCATTCTTCCTTTGAAATTGGCAGAAAAAAAACAAAAAAAAAAATCTTTCTTGATAAATAGCTAACTAATGAAAACTGCATATTCTCTGTGTGTGTGTTTCACTGGGGAGAGATAAGTGACTTCTGCATTTATATTTGCAAGTATACACCCAAAATAGAAAAGATACTTAAAAAGCCTCCCCAAGTATCATTGAGTAGCTTATCCTCAGATGGCAGAGTTAATTTTCTATTCTGCAGGCATTCATTGCCTGATTTGGATGTAAAGGTTACCTTCCAAGAAATTTCAAATTGTATGCTTTGCTACAGTCCTAATTTGCATCTTACAGTACAGTGAACACATACTGCTAGCAACCATACAAACCAAGCACTTCTTGTTTTTCAGGAAGAGAGCACTGTCCCTGAAAAACTTACAAACCTGAGACATGAAATGGAATTAACAAACAGATAGTAATTGTAGCCAGAAATCAGTCACCTGGAAAAAACTTGGGATTACAAAATAACAGAATTAGGCTGGAAAAGATCTCTGAGATCATCCTAGTCCAACCTTTAACCTAACACCACCATGTCAACTAGACCATGGCACCGTGTGCCATATCCAGTCCTTCCTTAAACTCCTTACTCACCATCTCCCTGGGCAGCCCATTATCATGTTTAATCAATCCTACACTCTCCTGTGAAGAAATTCCTCCTAATGTCCAACTGGACTTAAGTGCTATCACACTGTGTAGTATACAGAGAGTACTAACTGCACCACAGGCAAATAAAAATGCAACTAATACTAGCTAATTTTGTAAGCACATATAGGTCAGAAAGGCCAAGGATTTCTCCAATGTCTCAGCTGAGCATTTACCAGGTTCTTAAAGGAAACAAGATTGAATGTTGCATTTGTTTACAAGTCTAACAGCTGCAAGAGACAATTTTTTTTCATTCCACTGTTTTGTATTAAAATAAGTCTAAACAATGTTGCAGTATACAGAAACATGTTAGTTCTTAAGCACAGATCCCACTTCTGAACTTACATTACCAGTCGAACTGTTGGAAAGACCTTTTTAACATACGTGCATATGTGTATGGACTTTTCTTAACACAGCTACATATGAACACTTGCTACATACAAGGACACTCAAAAAACCCAATTTGACTTGCAAAGCAAAAACACAACTCGTATTGTACAACTGAAGCAAAATACAGCATATTTACTGAAGAAGGAAACTTATTCTGAAAAACAGAGAGATCCTACTAAGTTCCACTGTGACACCACTACACAGAAAAGACACAACAAGTGAACAGTAGCAGAGAGCAGTTGATGAAATGGTCAGATGGTGTACTCAGTGAAAAGTGTTTGCAAAAAAATTAGGTTAGTATGAGAATAGCTGGATGAGTGTAATGGTGTAGAGTGCTTCAAAGGGGAAGAATTACATTCACACATAATGGGAAAGACTATAAACACATAATTACTTCACAAGGAAAGCATCCTGGCAGTAACACAACCCAAGAAGCTGTGACAGTCAAAGTGGAGACAGGATCAGATTCTGTCACAGCTTGAGGGAGTACCCAACTAGAAATCCTGGATGTAAGCAAGGCTGGATGAAGGCTGAACATGGGTGGGGCCTGCTTTTAGGTTGAGGTGAACTAAATTCCAGGTATGGAAACAGGTAAGACTGAAGCAGCAAAGCTCAGAGAAGCAACAGATGTCAAGGCAGCAGAAGCCACATCTGCATTAGGAAATGGTCTGCTCCAAAAGAATTGCATCAGTAGACAGAGAGGCAGCATTGAAGATCTGACATCTGTACTATATAATTCCAGCAGCTTTTAAGCTTATCAGCTGGGTTTAGTCTGGTCCTGGGGACTGAACACCCGTTACATGTTGGGATTGCTCCTACACTGCTCCATGAAGTGAACCAAAATGCAGTAGTCAGCGTTTAAGGAAAGATTCACTTCAAAAAATACTTCTTCCATATCTATATCTACATAAAACTACATATAATATTGCTTCTGACCTGGAGGAAGCCAGTGAAGCCTTAAAGATGAACAATTTCATTGGAATGATGCGGGTGAACAAAGGACTAAAGAAAGCAAATAAATGGGAAAGAGAAAGTGGCAGTGTTAAAAGACCTGTAGCAGACAGAAGTGTTGAAAGAGAAAAGGACTTTCTAATGCAGCAAGCAGAACTGAAGCTTCAGAAAAGAAGAGAATGGAAACGTTGATTTGATGAATAGAGAAACAAAGATATATTTGTAAATTCATGAGGTATGTACTGGGGGAAGGAGAGGAAATGAGAGAAGACAAACTCCAGAAATCAAAATATATAACAGCTGAAACTAATTTGTCTAGATGCTGATTAAAATTTATGTTTCTGCTGTGCTTTCTAAGATGATGAAAACTTTCACAAATAAAGTTGTTTTCTTAGGTTACTGCCAGTAAAGCAACCAAGAAAAATGGCTATTAAAAAGATAAATATATTAAAATAAATTTCAAGCAATAATATTAGCTGTTATTTAGCAGAAGCAAGCATTCTCTGGGATAATTTTTATCCCTTTTTGTATATACAAATGAAGAAAAGACTATTAGAATTTTACAATGATTTCCCAAGGGGCTCCTTTCCTGTAGATTAGGGAAATGTTTAGAAAAAAAAAGGCCTTCTTTCAAAAAAGGCCAATGCAGCATGCTTGAAATACATCATTCACAAGTTCAGCTTTTAGAATTTTCCTACAGTCATATGCAAGTGCAGATAGGAGTATACATACATATCTATACAAACATAAATGCAAACAGAAAAACTCTTAAAATGTTTTAGCAATCTTCTACTTAAGTACCTTTCGGGAAAATTGTTACTATAAGGAATTGGTATCTTTCAAGTCAAACACATAATTCTATCACAATCTGCAATCATCTGTATACAGACAATTAGAAATTTGGTTTTTTTATACATACAAAAAAAAATAACCTACTGAACTTCAAAATACAGCCAGGAATTTGCTATTAGCAATTGAACCACTAACATTGTTCTAATCATCCTTTTCATTTAGGACATCTGTTTCTAATTAAGGAACTACAGGCACCTCTGTGAATGGTCAAGAACCATCCAAGCATTGAATACTGGGAAAGGTACACTCAAGCACTCCTGCCAACACTGCTGTGTAGTCAAACAGCTGCTTTAAAGTTCACTCAAAGAAATACATGGGTTTGCAGGATTAGGCTATCCGTTCATTATTTATGAGCATTCAAAGTCAACCAGAGAAGGAGAGCTTTTAGCAAGCCATGTTTTCATCTGATTCATTAGTGTTTTCAATCCAGCCTCATTTTTTAAGCAACCATTTCCTAGACTGGAGTTATAATCATTGGAATGGTATTCACAATAGGATGCAAAGTTTTCCTAGTGGAAAGGGAAATGAGCTTCTGGTTAAAAAAGGCACCTTAACTTTCAATACTTGGCATTGCCAAGTGAAATAGTAATGCTGCATACAAGACAAAATATGTTTAGCAATAATAATCTATGACATAACTTGTTGCTTTCTCACGAAAATTAAATAGGTTATTGAAATAAGCTTTACTGTTAGAAACTATATCAACTCAAGTCTGCAAATAGCACTTTAAATTAATATATATGATGTACTCAATATAATCATGTTTATTCACCTGTTCACCCTCAATTGAAAAATCTACTTAAGGTTGCTACCTAAATCATACATCTTACCAACCACGCTGACTTAAAAGCCAGAAAATAATAAGATAATTAATTTTAAACTGCTTACAAGCAAATTTTATGTGATACAACTATGTTCCAAAAATGTCACTCATCCAAGACAGCCTGAACTGCTGTAAACAGCAAATAATTAAACCCACTCATTCTGAACAAATGCAAGTAACTGCTGTTTGACCAGACTCAAACACAAGCTTATACAGTTGTTATAACTTTAAAGTATTAAGTATTTTATTTCATTAAAACCTCCATTGGATATACTAGTCAGTTAGTAGATCAAATTTCTAAGACTATTCCTTAGGGAAAAATGTTAGATGTTGCAAAATTAAAACAGAAATTTATTAGAATAAAAAGCTTCCTGTATGGATTTGTGTTGTAGTGAAGAAATGCAATTGGCCAACAGTTTCTTCATTAGCAGAAACACAGTCATTAAGTGGATAAAAGTGACAGAGAGTGAATAACTGCCTGTCTCCACCAACTTTCTTTGTTCATCATAAACAAAAGCAAGAAACCTCCAATTACCTTTTAAACAGCAGAGGGAAAGTATAAAAAAAACCCTGAACTGACTGGGTTGGGCACATCACTACTTCATGACAGGTAAGAAAGCAACCTAAGACTATAAAGTGAGGGGCCTCCAAAAGAACAACCCTTCTTCTCCTACAGAGACAAGCAGTTTTGTAGGAACATCCTGGAAGAGAACCTAGTACAAACAGCATGAAAAGCTGCCTCTGTGAAGACTAATCACGATTTCCCAAATACAATTCAGAGGAGGTAGCTTTTTAGAGGACACGAACTCAGAGACAACCAAGACTCCATGCAACTTTTGCTCAAATGAAAGGTCAGTACTTTGTCCATCTTGTCTCTGTCACTCACTTGTGAAGCACCTCTCATCAAAACATATCTGAGGGTACACATGGTTTACTCACTCTAAATTTGAGTGCTGCCACAGTTACCCACCACCACCTAGCCTGGATCACTAGACAGGCTTATCTCAGGCCTAGCCAGAGATAATTCTGCAAGTGTCACAGTAAGAACAGAGCAGTTCAACATCACACCAGTGGGTGCCACTTGATTCTCCAATCTCCAGCTTCTACCCAGCATTAGGCCCACAACTAGGAAGGACACTAACAAATTGAAAAGGCAAAAAACCAATACTATGGATTAGAATGGATGAAGGAAACGCTGCTTACCCTGAAGAAAGAAGATGAGAAAATAGACAAAGTACAGAGATGAGTCCTGGAGAAGGTGACCTGAATTACAGCAGTTCATGGGGCGGTACCCTGGGAGGGTCACCCTCCAAGTACATAATTAGTGCCAGGCCTGAGAAAAAAAACACTGTTACTAAGTTAATGTACCCAAGGGGAGAGGGGGGAGCTTGGGAATTGGGTGGACAGGGCACAGAGGGTACATTTTCTTTCGTAATATAGAAGGAGCAATGATGGAAGAAGCAGACTTTCCTCACCCACAGCCAAGTCCTGGTGAAAATCAAGAGAAGCCACTGTAGATATCAACTCAGAAGATCACTGCTGCTTTGGTAGTGTGGTAAGGCCTGAACAGTGCAGATAGCTTTCAAGGAAAAGATTTTTCTTTAAAAGGTGAAGAACAAAAGCTTCCCCCCACCGTTTCTTTCCCTTTCCCCCTCCACCCAAACAAACTGTAAACATTCAACCCCGACACACTGAATTCTGACTCCCCTTTGTGTGGCTGAATGTGACAAATTTTTGCTAATCTATATAGAAGAATATTATTCCCATTATGTCTGTAAAAATGTAGAAACAAAATACAGAATTAAAATAGATGAAAGATGAACAATTAAAGGGATTAAGGTCTAAATTGTTAAGATTTACTCTAAAAAAATTAATATTTTATTCTAAAACTACATATACAACAATCTATTTGTAAACTTAGTTCTTCACTCTTAAGGCCATGTTATACTGAAGAGCTTGAGTTAGGCTGTGCTGTCACATCAAAGTACACCTGGAAGGAAGCAGCAGATGCAGGAGAGGGGAGAAAGAAGTATGTAGTCTGGAGAGTTCATAAACTATCTCCACTGAAGAGGAAAGAAAGACAAGTTAGATGAAGGGGAATGGGGGAAACATTAAAACACATCAACTGTGAAGAAAAGACTGAGAACAGAGTTTGCTCGAAAACAAGAACACTAACAGCTGCCCTTACTACACCACAGTTAATGAAGACTTTCATAACTGCCTTAGTAGTCTAAATGAGCATATCACCAAATGATATATACACACATATACATTTGAACAAAAGATGACAAATGATAAATCATGCTAATATATCCCAATTCCTTTAAGCAGAAGTTATAATATTCTGTTTAAGAGTACAAATTTAAGATCAACAAGCCTTTGAAAAGACATGCTCAGAAGTTGAATGTTTATGAGGACATAGACATCCCAGAGGAGAACTAGTCACATACAGTTCATTATAGTTTTATAGTTAAAATGTAATTGTGTTTAAAAAAAAAAGATAACAAAACCACAAATCACACAGAGTCACTGTGCCTTGTTATTCTTGGAAACCTGGCAGCCTGTTATCCTTACAAGTAACTTGTAGCACCTGCATCTACAGAGCATCTTGCACCCAAAACGGTGCTTTAGTTATCAAACACCTTTCAACATAAGTAGACAAGCACTATTTTTGTGACTAACTCTGCAAAGGCCACATTCCCTTTCTACTTCCTTGCTCTTCCTTGAATGAATCTGAATCCGCTCTAATGCACTGCCACACAGTTCCTCAACCTAAGGTAAGCTGTTGAAATGGAAACCTACCATGAAGGTAAAAAATTAGAATCAAACAAGAAGACACATTCAATCCACAGAAAACAAAATACAGTATCAACATACAACTTCTACTGTAAGATCAGAAAATAAATGACAATCAGCTCAAGCAACAAAGGGTATTATCAACACAACATAGTCTGATTAACTAAAATTACAGAAAAACTTCTTAAAGATTTGACCAGTATCTGGATGTATCTTTCTTCAACAAAAAGCAAAGCATTCTTAACTAAAGACGGTAGATGCTTAAGCCTACATGTTTCAAATAAAGAAGTCATCAATATTTTCTTTCAATCAGGAAATATGCTTATAGACATGTTTATCATGCATTCCGAACAGGTCCTGTATCATTGCTTGCCCCACAGAGAGTAATCCAATTCTCCCTGCAGAAAGCAGAAATATGGGACAAGAGCGTGTGAACACTTGAGCAATGAGCTCTGTAATTAAGCTTGCCTCTTCATGAAAGATCATCAAAGAATGCCATGGAAAAATAAAGCCTTGGGGGCTTAGTTCTTCTTCTGTGATCTTTCTTCAGTGGAATCCCTCCCACATGCAACTGGGAAGAAAGTCTACCCTACTGTAAAGAAAAAGTAGCCAAAATGTATTGCACTGGAAAGAAAATCCGCATCTAGCTAGAGCTAGCTCACTAACTAAGACTTGCAAATTTGCAAGACAGACATGCCCACATGCAAGGAGATGAACTGATATTCACACTGTGCTTCACTTTGCCCTGGGCCTTTCAGGGAAACTGCCAAAATATTCAATGTGTAACTTCAGCACATCTCCAAACTCTGAGAACTACTGGTGGTTTTGACTAGCCTCTTTCTGCCATATGCCATGTGCCATGTGCCTGCAACCAGCCCTACCACATGCCTTGGCCAGGCAGTCATGATCTTGTGCTGTACTTCAGCTGGACCTGTGAGAGCATCCTTTCTTTGCTCCGCAACTCCCACTTCCTTCACTGCAGCTTTCTAAAGCAAAACCTGCCTACTCCTCTGTAAAACAGCCTCCATTTTTAATTACTGTGCTTTGGATTGTCATAATACATACATATGAATCTTAGAGCTTTATTCAATTCTGTTGAAGCACTCCTCTTCACCTGCATGCTGTTACTCCAACATGGCAGGGCTACAAGGTGGTCAAAAGTAAGACATGTTAGGTTTTCTGTATACTTTTGCATAGTCAACCACAGTACTTTCTCGTTAGATTGTTTCGCCATTAGTTAAGTTTCTGTACTAAAATTCTGCTCAGAATGTCAGCTGCGGTGCCACACAATGCTACTACTACATATATTTAGAACTAGGGTGTAAGAAAAAACAAAACCCACTTTTTTCCGAATAATGGCTGTTAACTGAAGCCAGTCCCCTCTTGCTTTCTGGGCCTCAATTATGATCAAGTAATCAGGAAGAAGCAGCTTTCCTAAAAGCTGAGCTGTTTTGCCGACAGAATCCCTTAACTGTAAAAAAGGTTAGTAAGTCATGTTACCAGTTTCCATGTGGTTTAAGAATGCAAAGGTTCTACAGCAACATTCCTAAGTGCCTGTGTTTCAAATACCAAGACTGACATGTTTTGAAATTTAGTTCTCAATTTTTAACAAGTGCTAGAGAATACAGACAACAGAGAAACCCTGGGGAACAGAAAATGACATCCTGCGTGATGCAGAGAGGCAGCAAGGAGACCGCCTACGTCACAGAAAGTACTGTGTAGCCTTTGCAGCCAATAAATAGGAATAACCTAAGGCTACACGAACTTCAACCCCTCAGATCTTCAACATCAAAAAGTGCATAGCTTCTCATGTCATTTTATTACTCAGTAAACAAGAGAAACGGTTACAGCCAAGGTGGGTTACCAGTCAAAACAGAACATGAATATGGTACATCACATCTTTCATCCTGAAGTATTCAGCATTTTATTCCTTGACTGCATTTTTGTGTATCAAATACATGCAGTTGTGATGTAAAGACAGTTCTTTTCCCCTCTGCAGCCACTCGGCTTAGTATCTTTCCAGCCACCTTGTATCTTCCCAGGCTTTACACAGGCTCTAAGCCTACCACACATTCTCACTACTTCTCCTAGGTTAACTGAAGAGATCACCTTGTATTAGAGAAGAAGCAGCTGGGGAAAGAAAGGTTTACTTAAACATGCATGCACTGGCAAATGATACACTATACTTCATGCAAGATACTGTTTCTCTATTTTAAAAAAGTGGTTGTGTGGTTGAGGAAAAGTAAAACTCAAGAAGCAATCGTTTTTCCTAAATGAAAATATTAATCCTTATTTTTTTTCAGTGATGCTTTTATTCTTAAGAACACAGATTGCAGTAGGGAGGAAAAAACCTAAAATAATACAACTTCACTCACATATCTGCTAGACTTTAGAAACTCTCTTATCATGTGGTACATTACTATAATTCATTAGTAGGATGATTATTCAAGAGAAAAGAATTGTTTCTATCTTGCTGTTCTAAAAATTGAGTATGAAAAATGAACACAGCAGCTGATGCAAAAGTTTAAATACTTACTGCGTAGGAGCCTATGAGGAATGCAGCATTTGCTTGCTTTTTCTGATCAAAGCCAGTATAATGAATTATTTTCTTCCTTATCAATGAAAATGACTGTATCAAGAAATGAATAAGATTATGATTTTGCATTTTAGAACTTTTACACCTTCTTTTATAAAATGAGAGGAATGCTAGAGTTTGTTTACCTACTTTCATACAGCTGTAGTCAGGGAATCAAAAATACTGTAGAGTAGTCCCTCAGAAGCTTTGGAATACTGTATTGCATCCCTACCTAGATTTTTCCAGTATTTTTCCAAGTATCCAGACTAAATAATTTTGATACAAATTACTGAAATATTTTCTTCTTCTTCTTAAATACACTAGTATTTTCAGTTAGTATTTTTTACTTCAAGCCTTATGTAACCTGCATTCTCAAAAGTGTCACAAGTATATTAAAGCTGCAAAAATTTAAAAAAAAGAATTTACACCTTTTCATTCATTTTTCAAACCCAAATGTAGATAAATCCACTAGGATTTGTTTCTGAGAATCAGAACCATGCTTAAATCAAAATATTTTGAAAGCATTTCTAAACATTATCACAAATAATTTTTGAAACCTTCATCTTGGCTTGACATACAGTTTCTCCATTTATCTTAGAATATGGGAGGAATGGCATTTTCAATAGAAAGAACATACACGTGTGGTGGCAGTTATCCCCCAACTGACCCTTGAAATAAATTCTGATGCGCCTGAAACTGCACACTTTGATCAACTGCTAAGATATCATAAAGTGCCTTTTCATGCATTTAAATAGCAATATTAGTTGCTCGAGATACCAGATTCAACACATTCAAGACAAATAAACCCCAGATCAGTAGCAGAAATATGTTCTCAGAAATCCTAACTTGTCTATCCAGTATCAAACACAAGAGATGGAAAAGGACTATACCATAGACTTGAGTTGCTTCAGAGCATCCTGTATACAAAAATCAGTGAATCTCATCTCTGGCAAACCACGGTTACCCAGGTGGGAGTTTACCACCTCCCAGCCTGGACCACTGAACATGTTTATTTCAGGCTTAGCCAGATAATTCTGTAAGTGCCCCAGTAAGAACAGAGCAGCAACATCACACCTGTGGGTGCCTACTGCTTCTCTAATCTACAGAATAAAGCAAGTCTGAATTATGCAAACTACTATCTGTGACAGACATCAAGGAATGAAAAAAAAAATACACTCTTAGTCTATAACGTGCTGTATATTTCCCACTTTTCACAGTTCAGTGGCAGTTTAAAGATCTAAGTCGTTTTGAAGAGGCAAACTGTTTTTGACATTAATGAAAATAAGCTTTTTCATCTGGCAAGCAGGTTTTATACTCCAACATCTACTAAAGGTCAACTAACTTGTAGTCAGTTGAGTTAAATAATTTAAAAAATCCATTTTAAAGACACTATGCTCTATCAAGAGTCCAATCGCAAAAATTACTGAGCTCCTGTAAGAGAAAATAATCTGCAGCATGAGCAGGGCAGCCTTCTTCAGGCCAATGCTATCAATGTTACTGAAGATCAAATGTTGTTCATTACTAAAGAATGTCAGCATCAGAAGAGAAGACCAAGTCAAACAAAAAACATTTCAAATAAAAACATAGTACTGCACCATTGAGCTCACTCAATATTGGCAGATTGCCAATAAGATTGAATTCCAGGAAAGAAGCTTTTCATATAAAAGAGACTGTATTCATTTAGCAACTAATCTTCTAGAAGCTTAACGATAGTTACTGCCAACTGCCACTAGAAGATGTGCATCTTCTGGTTCTTAAAAGTAAGTGGTTTTCCATCCTGATCCTTCTCCTCCCTAAATCCACCTCAATAAAATCTAGCATTCATATTCAGAATTTACCTGGATTAGGAAAACAGGAAAGTACCTGAACAGTAACAACAATAAAATAAATTCTGGCCCACTCGTTTTTGTTTTTCAAAAAGGTAGTAAGATTGGCTTTTGAATAAAAACTCCAAGCATTACCTTTAATTTCTTATTTAGCTTGCAGCAGTATCTGTAGACCATTGCCAGATTGAGTGGTCCAAAGTCTGCATAGAAGCTGTTAGAAGAAAGGGGGAAAATTGCACATGACTCCTGTAAATGCCTTTTTTTTAACAAGATGCACATAGCAAGGAGCAATAATATACATGTGATATATATACATCACTCTAAAAACAAGCACACTTTCTTACATAAACACATACTGTTTTGTTGGAGGAAAAGTTTTGTCATCTTTAAACACGGACTAAAGTTTTTTTCTTTGTTTTCCACACAGCACCATTCAAAACCAATACCCCAGGTTTAAGAACTATTTCTCACTACTGTATCACTCTGCGACCAAAGTTTTTAAACTCTATTTTAAGAGGAACACATCAACTTTACTTTAAAAGGAGGCAATTCATAGTGCTAGAGAAAAGGGAACACAAAGAATAAAGATTGATTAATGCGTTAAAAAACAGCAAACACACCCTTGATCAAAACCATTTAAATAATTAGCAACATTCTACATCATGTAAAAGGCAAACACTGTTCAGTGCAGGGGAAATAATATATCCATTGTCAGCTCATAAAGGCTTGAATTGACTTTGCCTTTTGTTTTTCCTCTGATTCTAGGAAGTTCAGACATTCCACTTAATACACAAGCAACAAAAGACACCCCCTTTAGTCTGGCAGTTCAATGTGCACTTCTGAATCTATACGGCTGCATCAAGTTCCTGTGTCTTCTAACAGGAATGGATACAATAAAAGCTTCTGCTTTGAAAATATTTTTAAGAAATCCTGATGGGAAAGCAAGAAATGATTTTAAGGCCTATAAATCATCATGGCACATAACTCTGAGAAGACCAAACGCATGTAATTAATTCTCCAGTGAGACTGATTCCTCACTCCTGTTATGCTGACTAATTTATTTCAGGAAAAAAAATTAAGTCAGTACTTACTTCTCATATACGAGTTCATCATCTATGCAGAAATAATGAGTATTTGCAGCTCCACTCTTTGGTTTTTGGCAGAGAATTGCAAAATAAAGGCGATCTGAAATGCATGAAAATTGGAAGCTTTTATAAACACAATGCTTTTCTGCTGAAAGTCTGAAGTATTACCTGTCAATGGGACAACTTCAAATGGTTTAGAATGAACAAAATCTTCTTTTAAATATTAAATTAGGTATTATTATTTCTCCAGCGTTAAACAAACAAAGCACACATAGATTGAGGCTTTTTGCTCAGCAGCATTCCCATAATCTGCAGCTCTTTAGTGCTCTTTCCCAAAGTGTTCCTTGTTTGATGACTTCGCAAAATAGCAGGAGCCTGACTTGCACCCACACACATAGCAGGGGCCTCCTTTGGCAGGTGGTTGCACTCCAGACACCAATGCTCACACCCCACCTCCTGAACTAAACCACAAATCCCTCTCCACCTCTGAACACCTATGTTAAACTAAATGATGAAGCACACTCACACCAAAACACAGGCTCTTCTTTCTGGAAAGCCATTATTTTGATAGTATTGCCATGCAGTTAAAGTCTGCAGGTAACAGACTCAAGAGGGATGCAACAGGGCAGCCCATGCTGCCTACGGGAGCACCAGCCAAGCCACTACCTGGACACCTCCATCCAAATTCCCATTCTCACCCCAGCTGCCCCTTCAAAGCTTCTGTGTCTGCAGGCAGGAGGCATCTTGTATTTGCCCTGGCTTCCTTTGTTAAGCTGAGGGGAAAGAAACACCAGCGGTATTCACACAGATATATATTACTTTTATGGCCAGGGAAGCTGAAGCCTCAGTGAACTTTAAACACTGACTGTGCTCCTGCTATAAATTGCTGTGCTTGCGGTAATTGGCCAATAAAAATTGAGGCTTGCAGCACCACTGCAATACTTGTCTTCCTCCTGCTGAGAAAATATCATCATAAAATATTTGGATTAAAATTCAGACCTAAAAAGAAAGCTTTTTTTTTTTTGCAAATTAGTTCCCTAGAACAGAGATATTATTTAAGTATCAAAACATCACCTGCATGTATTATTTCAAAACATGATTTGTGACGAAAAACTGTATGTCAATTTTTAGACAGCAGGGGGGAAAAAAATCCCTTTAAGCTTCAAAACAACATCATCCATGATCAGCACTTAGAAATCATTACTTGTATCTGGAAAATACAAGTCAAAGTATGCCATGAAAGGAGTTACCATATCTATATTTCGACAGTCACATGTTCAGTGCTCACCTATATATACTAGTATCTCAAAGGGTGAAGGCAGACAAGTCCACCAAAAATTGTACATTTTCTTAAAGCTTATTTCAGTAGAACAGCAGCCTGAAGTGAGTGGTTTGGCTTTAACATTTACAGGTCAGGAGCAACAGCGGGATGTACAGTATCTCCCAAGCAACTCAGGCACCTACTTCTTTACTCTCTAGCAGAAACAAGGCACTCAAGTTACTTATTTAATTTCTAGTAGTCCCATCCTGTAAGTAGAGCAGCAGCAGTACTAGATGGGAAGCGCTTTACCTGCTTCTGTACCTCCCAGCATTTACCAAATCATCCCCTGGCAACAAGCCAAAGGATAAAATTTAGAGTAATGCGTGCATTACATTTTAAAAAGTGACTAAACTGGCCCACAAAGTGAATTATGTGCAGAGAAGCAAGTGCATTGACTCTCCAGCTGGGTGCAAAATGTGCTACAATGAAAAACTGCTTCATAAAGAGGCTGTCCTGGGGATTAACTTTTGGGGCTGGTTCTCCACCACCGTGTTAATTGCTGAGCTGTCTCAGGGTGGATTTGCATGAATTAGAAACTGTAACAGGTAACTCTGGGCAATACTAAAAAAAAGGAAGAAAAAAAAAGAAAAAAAAAGGGAAAACAAAAGAAAAATAAAAGAAAAAATGAAAAAATAGGAAAAAGAAGGCAAGAAAAAAAGAAAAAGGAAAGAAAAAAAAAAAAGGAAAAAGAAGGTAAAAACTGCTTTGCTGACTTATTTCCCTCTGCTCTGAGAATGAGAGCTAACATGTGCAGGACAACCGAGGGCAGAGGAGGAAGCAGAAAGGAGAACTGAGAGGATGTGATATCTAGGGATTGTGTTTAAACTGGCATTGCTAGATTAAATACATGTCACTGCAGCCCCAAGGTATAATTTCACACCACTTCTAAACCGATTTAATGGCTAGCTGCCACCAGGTTCCTTACAAGGAATCATCTTCTGAGTTAGCTCACTGAACCAGCCTACTGGGGGTTAACAGCAGTAATATGCAGCCAAAATTTTTCTCTCCATGGCATCTGTCCTTAAGTGCCAGTCTAATTATTGACTAGATTGAGTTCTCCCTCTTTATTGTACATAAATAATAACTGCATCAAAGTCTGGGAAGAATGGCTGCAGTACTCAAACTGAGTACCCTGAGTACTCAAACTCTACCTTCTTGCACTCCAGCTTCACAGAAACTTTACATCACTTTTGAAAATACAAAAGCACTTTGCAAAGAGCAAGTCAAAATCTTCAAATACAAATGGAGGACAAAAATGAAAGTAAATATAATTTGCACAGGTCAAAGACCTAAAATAACTTGGCATTTTGCTCCTAAATGGAATTTGGAATAAGAGAATCACTTGCTTCCTCAGTGCTTGTACTTCTACTGAAATTCTGCAGCTTGCAAAAATGTCCAGCAAAAATAAGAATTCCTATCCTGAGCAAGCAGTGGGTATGTGGCCTTCTGAACTGCTACTGGCAATGGTTCTGCTCTGGTATCTCTGAACCGTGTTCATTGTTGCTATTCTTAAAACACCTGAAAGAAACTTGAGTTTAATGAGCTTACAGAAGTACCTCACAATATGAGCAGTGTGTGTCAAATGCCAATATCCTGACAAGCTGTCCATTCCTGTGCACTGCTAACAATTACTCCCTGTTATGTAAATAGCAGGCTCCACTTTTTTAACGTTTCATATGGGGAGACTTTAGAATGAAGAAATTTCCTGTAAGTGTATTCACCTTTCTACTGATTTACCAGTCCAGCATTTGGTAAATCCTGAATTATTCACCATGTCTGTTTTTACCTGTTTTTTTTTCCGAACACATTCCAAGTTCTATTTAGTCAAAGATTAGTGTGTTGATTTCTTTAACAGAAATTAAGAGAAGGGAGAATTCCTTCATTAAGGATCTGATTGCAGGATTGAGCGTTTATATATAAAATACACTCAAGTACTTATGATTTGATTTCACTAGGACTCCATAACGGTTTGGACTGCCAGGAGCAAGGCTTTTCCTTTCTTTATCTTCATGTTTCCTTTGCTAATTTTAGCTTTTTAGTGTTTCATTTACATATAGTGCACCTAGGCACTTCCTAATTCCTGCAAATTTCTGATAAAAAATCATCCTAAAACTATCAAACTAGAGCAGACCTTTCTAATCATCTCTCAGAAGAACGTCAGAGTAGGGCTCACTGCCTTACAGGCTGCATCTGCTCTGCAAATAGGAGATACGGCTGCAGCATGTTAGCTATACTTCAAATACACTTAATTTTGTGAGCCTTATATAACAAAACAGTTAAAATACATAAGCACGCATGTCACTGCAGGCAATTAATTTGAGTAAGCATACAATGTACAACAAAATGAGCCTACATATCCCTAACTGAGGCATAGGTTATCACAGCTGTGTTACTGCTGGCACCTCAACTAGTGAGACTAAAGCTAGCACAAGCATGTCCAAGCTGATTGCAGAGTGTATGCAGAAGGAAAAGCACTCTGCTTATTTATCACAGGCACAGTGTTCTGCGAAAATACATGTGTAGAAAATTGAGAGCTACCACTTCAAAATCACATTAATGTGAATTTAGAGATGAAAAAATAATCTCCCTCCTTTACTCTCAACAGGCCTGATGCTTCTCAGGTTGTGCTGGACAGGCCTTTGAGAAAGAAACTTCACTGATTCAAGAATTACAATTGGACTTGATGATCTTAGAGGCTTCTTCCAACCTAAATGATTGTATGACTTTAAGTGACAACTAAATAGTAAACACGCACTAGTGGCAGGACAAGTCTGCATATCATCAGAAAACATTATTTAATACAAACAGAAATTCTACAGTTCTATTGTTAAATAGATGCCTTAGATGAGAAACTCAGAGTCTGACGGTACCACAAAACCCAGTGCTGGTCTGTTTTGAATCACCCAGGAATGTACGCAAAGAGTTTTCACCATTGTAAGAGGGGTGTATTTCTAAATTCAGAGTTGGTATATGGAATTTTGTTGTGTTTGACTTAAAAAACTTCAAAATATTTGAAAGACATAAGAGAAAACATAAAAGTCAAATTTTGTTGCAATGTCAAGACCAAAAGCAAAAGTGCTTAACATTTTCTTTTTAGTCTTTCTATCCTTGAAAAAAATCATTCAGTCATCCCTATAATATTTCAAATTTAGCTAATGATAGAGTTGGTAATTAGAACAACAGCCTGGGCTCTGAAAATGAAAGCACACTAAAAAGAAAAAGTAACTTTTTTTAAAAACAAAAAACTATGAAAGCATTACTTTCAGTGCCATGTCATGACTGATCAACACTGTTACTTTACTTAGGAAGAGTGCTTCCACTCTGCTGCTCTTGACTGATACACGAGACTACATATGTTCATGCACTTTCAGTGCTGGATTAGACACTAAAAGCCTTAAACAAGTATTTAAAATCTTAACTTTGGGAAAGACTCACAAGTAAGTGAGGTCATATTGATAAAAGAGTAAATACAGGTTTTGTACTGAGATGGCTACAGAATAAAAACTAATTGAAAGTGTTGACAGTCAGAATATTGAAAGCTTAATGATACTTCATTAGAAGTGTCCTTAGCACTCTAGAAAAATAGTTTTCTATTGCATACACAAAGTTTATAATGACAAGCCAGCACTCCTGAAAAAAAGACAACTTAATGGTTTGGAAAAAAACCCAAAACAAACTGCAATACAAAACCAAAAAAAACCAACCCACATATCAATGAATACATTAAAATGAATATTTAATTACCAACTCTGACCGTATAAGGAAAACGATTCTCAATGATGAAAAAAAAAATAGGTATGTACACTGCAGCTTAGAGCATCCTTTAAGATGTTGGTTCCATACTGTAAACAAACTGGATATACATTCAGCAGAAAGAACAATCAAATGTCAAGAAATGACCCATGACATTATGTCACTTAAAATTTAATTCCATGTATGGTTATTGTAATTATTTTAGAATTAACTACTGAAAATAGGTGAGAGAGAAACCCACATCTTTTGCCTGAGGTTTATGCATTATAATTCCACCTCTTCTTTAAAATGTTATTTATAAAATCAGAGCAATGAGAAAGAAAAGCAGATGAGGAAAGGAAATGAACAGCTTTCAAGCATCTCAGAGAGCATTGCTACATTTTATTTAGATCATATAAATTACTTCTCTCAGAGATCAGAAGGATATGGGAACATGTTTCTAATAAACAGAAGAAATGCATTCTGTTCCTGCAAATTGAATTCATACCAGCAAGCCTCACGCACTAGCTGACAAAGAGAAAATGATAAAGCTTACCATGCACCTTAATATACCAAAATAAACAATTTTTTAAAAGGACAGTTTTCCTGATCTAGTTTTAATAGTAAACAAGAATATTTACATAGTTTTGATTAATAGTTATTCTGACACATGTTGATGCATACAATTAATTACAAAATAAAGAAATGCAATAATTACTGTAACTATTTGGGTTATAAAATTCCTATAATGGATTTGAAACTTTGCTGCTTATGAATGTAATATCACACAAGAAAAGATCCATAAATCTTTACAGCAATTTGGGTTTGTGTTCTGCTTCTGTCTTATGCAAAGATGAAAATAAGGGTAGCCTGCAATGTTCTTAGTAAGTTTGGCACTGCTTCTGTAAGCAGATAAGCTAACACAGACCTCTCAGCCTTTACAGTGGTTCAAATATTTACCAGTATATCCATTTTTAAGAATAAGGTCTTGTACTTTAATTTGTCTCCAGTCCACAACTATTAATTAACTTCTCAGAACTGCATTATGAGAAGGCAGAACTGACATTTCAAACCTTGACACAACCTTAAAACAACTGAATAGAAAGGTAACCCTGTTAGCTTATTCTTTTATGATTTCTCTTTGTTACAAAACCAAGTATGACATAGCAGCAAACTAAAAATTAGACTATAATTCAAATCAGAACTAAAAATTAGACAATAAACAGTGGCCACTGTGCACAGCAAGATCAAGACAAAATGAGGTATCATTAAATATAATAATCTAGTGCACTTTAATCAAATTTACTCTACTAGGTACTGTTGCACATGGTGAAATCCCACTGAAAGAACACAGGTCAAAGCCTAGGTGCTCTACTGAATTTAAATAGGTGAACATTTCTTTGAAGACGAAAATACAGTAATTTAATGGGCCTGTTGATGCTGGACACACATTACCAGATCCAAGCAACTGCTTAATGAGAATGGTTAGACAGATCTGTTTGCTGGAGATGTGAGTTGGACAGGGCTGAGTGGTAATCCAGGTGGTGAAATCACTTAGATAGCAAAAAGTCATTTTACAACCCCTGCCAACTGAGGGGTTTCCACACTTGCCCTTAAAATCATACTATCAGTGTCCTATATAAACGGCAGCTGTTATAGAAAAAGTACACACATAGAGTTATTGGAGTCTCTGAGTTCTGTAGATAAGTACACCATTACGTTCCTCTCTGTAGATTAGGCCTAAAATGCTGTATTTTTGGCTGGAGTATTTAGGATTTTACTCCCTGACAGTCGCAAAGCTTTTTAAAAAGAAAAATCTGGTAAGCTCTGGCAGTTTACATTCTTTCTACGTCGCTATGCCAAATTTTCAAAACAAAATCTTACGGTTTTCTAAACATACCATTATCTAGGAGACTCACCAGTTAATTTAAGGAACCCTGTTTCTTGGCACAGAAGTAAAAGGTACATTAGTGCCTTTTCTGCATGCTTGCTCGTTATATTTTTGCTTGCTCTGTCCACAGATATTTCCCATGGCCTTCACAGAGGCGTGCCAGGAGGTTTATTTCTTGCTTTTTATGAGAAGTTCCGAAATCTTGACACGACTTAAAAAGTAATTTTTGTTGTTGTCGTTGCCTTTAGGCAAACTAAACTCAAGGTCGTCTTTTAGCTGGGGAACTCAAACCTAAACGCAGAATTTTCTGGCTATGATCCAACAGGCATCTTAAAAGAGGCAGATTCCTGTGCCAAAACAAAGCGCGGCTCCTCGGAGCCTGGAGTCACGAAAAGCAGGGACGACGCTGAGCAAACCTGCCTGCACAAGCTGTTAGCACTTGCGTGTCAAGAAGACGTGCGACGTTTGCTCATTATTCTACCCCTTAGCCAGCAAGCACGGTATTACAGACGTATTACACGGCAGCAGGAGAAACATTGTATATTTATATCTACGTGTGTGTGTGTGTCTGTGTGTGTATATATAGATTTATATCCGCGCAATACATGGAGAAATACGTTACTTTTTCTCCACCCCATAACGTGTTGAACGGACAGAAATGTGTTTTATGCTGTTTTCCGTTTACTCTCTCCGGCAGGCAGAAAACGCCAGCACGAGGCAATCGCAGCTCGGTGCCGGGACATCGGCAGGATGAGTTATCCCGCCGGAGCAGCGGCGCAGCTCCCAACAGCACTTCGCGGAGTGCCGCGCCAGAGCTCCGGGCTCGGGAACTGACCGCCCCACCGCCCGGACGGCAGCGGCTGCCGCGGGCTCCCG
>VZTJ01006501.1:487750-582379 GCA_013397795.1 Orthonyx spaldingii
CCTTCCCCCGCCCCGGGCGCCGCCTGGCGGGGCGCGCGCGTGGTCCGCGCCGCTGACGTGGCGCCGGCGGCTCCCGGGTTGCTGGGGCTCCGGGGCTGCGAGGGCTCCCGGGTTGCGAGGGCTCCCGGGTTGCGAGGGCTCCGGGGCTGCGAGGGCTCCGGGGCTGCGAGGGCTCCGGGGCTGTGAGGGCTCCCGGGTTGCGAGGCTCCCGGGCTGCGAGGCTCCCGGGCTGCGAGGGCTCCCGCCGCTGCCTCGAGCCATCGGCCTTTTGCCCTCCGTCTGTTGGTGCCCCTCATGACACGTACCAAAAGAGGGAGCCCAGGGCGTGATACGTGGCAAGGCCGACTGAAAAGAGTCAGTGCACACGGGCTTCTGGTCTGAACATTAAATGGACTTATCTGGAAAGTTAAAATAACTGGTTTTGAATCTGCCTCTTAGAGATACTTTAAAACACACCGTTATTTTAAATAGCTGTAGCACTAAATCAAGCCAGTAGGTAAAACGACTTCTGAAAACCACTCCCTTCCCACCTCCGTCTAATTGGCCATACTGAAATCCCTTGAGGAAGTACTCTGCCGTTTGCTGAGTGTGCATATTTATGGAGGAAAACCTATTGGAAACCTACTAGTTGCCACTTTTCACTGCATAACTTTTTTTAAAGTATCCTTTCTAAATAACACCAGAGACCTAAAATTCTGCTGACACTTCAGAAATAAATACTCCTAAGGATGAGTGTGACCATCATTGTTCCAATTTATTGTGAATGTGGGAGTCATTTTCTCACAGTGCTCCAGCAAACTCTCTGAAGCTATGGCCAGATGCAAAAGGCAGGGCCTGATGCCCTGATCAGGACACTTCAGCTCTGCTGCTGAATCCTTCTCTCTCTTCCTCCCTCCTTTTGTTTGTCTGCAGTTTGTGAGTCTTTCTGAAGAAGTGATTTTGCTGGGAATACACATAAGTTGTGGTACGGTTCTAATCAGTATTGAAATGGTGAGGTGGATAACTTCAACCTAAAGAGCCGTAAAACTACAGCTTAATTCATTTCAATCTCTTTTAATAGTCCATAGTTCTTTTAGCTATAGTTAGTTTTGTTAAATGTATTTATTAGGACCAACAGAACTATTACCATTGTATATTGTTTTACTTCTACTAGAAGCAAAACAAGCAGGAACGCAGCTAGAACATTTTCTTTAAAATCAAAAGCACCAAGAACAACAAAAACTGCAAAACAAAAGTGGAATGAGAATTGGTGTCGCCGGCTGTGATTATCAGGTGAATGAACAGAGTGGAAGCACCCCAAATAAACTGAGTATTCATCATTCTTTATCTTTGAAAATAATTTTTCTGTCTTTATTGTCTTTGTTTTACAAACATGTGACCAGTTTTCCAGCCTGCTTTTGGCTGTTGTTTAAGTAACACAAGGCAGAGAGGCAGATGCATTCCAGAGTTTCTGGCATGCTGAAAAATATTGTTGAGCTGGGGGAGTGCTGGAGGGAGGAGGACCTGCCTGCTCCTTATTTGTGGATGTAGGGGCAGTGGTTCATGACCAGCAGACTTCACTCCCATGTGAGCCTCAGCTGCTTGTCCCAGTCTGTTATGCCAAGTTTGAGGAAGCATCTGGTCAGCCCTGAAATTGCAGGGGTTCAGAGTCTGCACGGGACTACTTTTAGCCCTGTGCTGAGTGCTGTGTTGTCAAAACAGGGAACTGATAACAGTATTTTTCCATTAATAGTATCCTTCTTCTAAACACATAATATCAAAATAGGGGTGTAATGAATGTAAGGCATAGTATCTTTAATAGAATTACATTATTCAGTATTTTGTTTCTTAAGCAAGCTTTTTATTTTTAATCAAGGAACAGTGCATTTAATTTCACATGCTTTTAATGGTGTAAAGCTTTCCAGAGCTTGCTCTAGGCCTGCCAGTGACCTTAATGGATGCAGGAACAAACATCTTCACAAAATGCCATTTTACAGTTGCATTAAAGCTTAAAACGGGAGAAGATTTGCAGTTGAGACATGTATGTGTGATAGCATTTTACAGTGAAGGTCAAAGATCAGAGACGGCAGAGAAGGATACAGTCCTCCAAAAATCTTGGACAATTTTTTTTCCCCAAATTGCTAAAAGGAAGTGTCTCCTGGATGAAAGAGGGCACATCTACTTTAATGAAAGCAATAGATGTTGAACATAAACATTTGTAGATAAATAGATAATAAGAAATATGCCAGAACTGCAAACCAGAATGCTGTTATGCTTACTTCATTGTCTAAGACAGAAATAACTAAGCACAATTTATTCAGAGACCCCTCACTCTGAGAGAAAGTACATACATACAAAGGGAGAACATTCTGCTGCAAATCTTCATAGAAAAACAAATAATTTGGCTTATTCCAAAACTGATAATCAGATCAGATACAAATTTAAGACACACTTCTCTCTGGTCTTACAGACCCACGGTTTTGCATCACACGAAAGAATTGCAGACAATACAGGATGATGTATTTAAAATATTTATTTGAGATTGTGAAAAGCGTTTCATAACTTCTGCCAGTGCCAGATGCAAAAGTAGGCATAAGCTTAAGTCCAGGATTCAAAGTTGTGATTTTTCAAGGTGTATTTCAATAGAAAATTGTAATACAGTGCTGGAAACTTTAAAACAGTGCTGAGAAATCTTGGCTTGAAAGTCAATGTTGATCTGCTGAAGGCAAGAATCTCAAGTTCTTCTGAACAAAATCTGATTTTTTAGTTTAATGCACCTTGGACAATGATTTTAAAAATATATTAGCAAGATTGTTTGATGATAATAAGCTCCAGGATTTTCTGCAATCAGTCTTGGTTGTGTTTATTTTTTATTATCTTGTACTCAATGGAAATAGCACTTTTGTGTCTATCACTAGTGCCAGGTAGTTTATTCTAGGCTCTGATTTTCTACATAAGGTTTCAGATGTCCCACAAAGACACAACTGAACAGATGCTTGTTGAAATTCACTGGAGAACTGTTGTTGTAGAGCACAATTTTTTAAAAAAGTATATATTACATCAGTGTCAAATGTCAATAATCTGGGGTTTGTTTGAGAAATTCACTGTTTTAACTCCTGCCAGCTGCAAAACTGTATTAATGGGAACATGATCCAGCCTGCTTTTATCAAGGTGCAAAAAATGAACTTCATTGCCTGGAATGAGAACAACATGTAAATTATTGAATAACATATTTATTTATTCAAAGATGTAAGTGAATCGAAGCAGCATTCTGACTACCTACCAGTTCTCATACAAATGTCTACTAGTTCTGTACACTGCAAAATATACTGTATTTTAAACAATGACAAAAGGTTTTTTAATTATGTTAAAGAAGCAAGAAACATTGAGGCACCTATCTAGTTTAAATGTGCTGTAGCATGATGTTTCCCAATAATGTGGTGACAGTCATGTTGCAATTCCCCCTCCATGCTCTACCCCTCTACTAAAACCACATTAAATGCCTCAAATCAAATGTGAAAGCAGAATGCAGGTAAATACCACAATGTCAAGAAAACACTCCAAACTCTGAGGCAGTTGTTCCATCAGCATTCCAATCAATTTCTGCAAGACTGTGATCAGCTTTATGCCACCTCTGTGGGAGATGGGACTACAGAAGGGCACTTTGCAGATTCCTTCATGCGACAGAAATCACATAGAGGAAAACACACCAGACTGTCTCCTTGGGACCCACAGGGACAGCAGGTGAGATGGCAGCAAACAGCTGAAGGAGACAGTTGTAACTTCACACAAAACAAAGCAGCTCACCTGGGCCTATAATCAAAGCTCCTCCCTGCTGAGCAGGGTCTCCTTGAAAATCAAAAGCTGGGCCAGTCATCGCTCTCCATATACTCCTAATGCTTCCCAGAAGCGTATTTGATTTCACATGAGGGCTCCGAACTAAGCAAAACCACAAAACACTTGTTATCTAGAAACACAAAAGTATGTAAGAACAACAACATTGAACAGCTGCTATGAATAGTTTAGAGATTCCTGATACCAGTGTTTTCACAAAGTATAGCCTACAAGAGAGAGTCTGGCAGGCAACTCACTTTCTATTTACATTGTGATCATACTATTTTATCAGAGCATTTTTGTTTTGGTTGTGAATGTCTAAATAAGGTGAGAAAAATTATTCTTACCTGATACCTTATTACCTTCACCTCTTTTCATGCCAAGTATTTTATAAATTTCCCTCTGTGGATCTACATACATTTCATGTGTATATCCAGTTAAACTGCAAAAGGGCTACAAAATATAGGCATACACAGACACACACACAGAGAAAAAGAAAAAAGTGGTATCTGTAAGGTTAAAGCAGTAACTAGTTAGGATCTACTGACAACAGAAAAAATAGTGACACCTTGCGAGCTCCACCTTCCCCCCTCTTATTTGAAAACTGTGTCAAATTTGTTAGTTATGTTAAAGTGGAAAAATTTTTAGCCTCAAAGCTTCTATTAAAACAAAACTTCCAGTGAAATCAAGAAAAGATGCTTCCTTAGCAAGCCCTGGTGGTTTTTAAACTGAAAGTTTTAATTATTTGCCTTACTCATGTATTACTGTTAGAATTGCTTCATGAATACTATCCTTTTTTATTGCTGTTGCAAAAGATCACCTTTCCCTGCAGAACAAATCCTTCAATACAGACCATTAAGACACAATAGAGGATACATGGTATTTAATGACTACTTTATTTACCTTGATGTGATGATAGGATGACTGTCCAATAACTATAAGCCTCACATTTGATTCCTAGAAGAGAACATGGGTATTGAAGCTATAAAGAGGAATTGGGTGTTTCTACATGACTTCAAAGCACTAACAGAATCTGGTGTCCAGAGTTAGTGATCACAGTGCACTGACTTAAAATTATTTGAAGTTAACATCACTTACATGTTTGGAGACTGCACTTTTATATATCACCCGCAGTTAGCAGCTACATTAATTTATTAAGTGAAAAATTATTTTTAAAGATAACTTTTAAATTACAAGTGCGGAAACTTGCGTTTCCTGTAGCATTGGTAGGATTGTCTCCTCAATTGATGCTAAGATTTTGGAAACTCAAAATTTCCACTCAGTTGCACCTACATCTAAAGAAGCAGCACATAAATGATGGTGCCCAAACATCTGTGATTTACGTATATATGGACACCCATTAGTAGATACAGTTTGCATTCACATGCACGGCTGTCTTTTGCAGGTGCAGCATTAGGCCTGAGTCTAAAACAGGAGCTAAAACGGAAGTTAATGTAGATATCAGTAAAAACAGTTAATCAGTTAATAAATATAAGGTTGTTTTATTAGGGTGTGATACTTATCTTTCCCATATAGCATAATTTCCCATATAAAATCATTTTGCTTGTTATGAAAAGAAGGCCTCCTAACACCTGAATATTGCACTAAGAAAAGCACGGACATTTTTGACTCTCTATATACATTTATTTGAGGAGCCAAATTAAGAAAATGTCCTTTTGAGTAACACTGCTCAAACAGTTTAGAAATATCTTTCCTGAGAAGGGAAACTGACAAAGAAATTTCTCCTTTTTGTCCTCAAATTCCTAGTCCATCTCAGATGGACTTAGATGGAGTTGCTGTCAGCAATGACCTGAGTCTCTGTCATTGCCTATGCTGCTGTTGGGAATAAAGTATGACAGAATTTCAATCAGCAGCCTAGAAGAGACAGATTGACCTTCCACATTTAGCAGGAGATCATTGTCTTCCCTAGTGTCTCCTACTACCCAACAAGTACATGTCGATAGCAACCCCTGCTCACTCTACTTCTCCTTTCTGTCACTGTCATTCCTGTTTGTGCAGCTGCCTGGAGAGCAGGACACACTACTAATGCAGCTTACAAATCACCATAGAAAAAGATACTATTTTTAATCCAGATCAATTTTCTGATCTTGTTTCATGCACAACTATCAGTTGGCCCTACTAGCATAATGGAAAGGACAGTAATTAGCAGTCAGAAGACAGCTGTCCAGGGCACTACTAATACCAAAAGAAACGCCTGTCAGATGTTGTCTAACTGTTCTGAACACAGCAGTAAAAAGAGCACCAAGCTAATAGCGCGGGGAGAAATAATGCTGCTGCAACAGAGCGTGTAGTGCCATAAATCCTTTCCTGTGTCTCCTAGGCTGATTCATTATTGCTATTGTAGCAAACAATGAAAGCACTTCTTCTGAGACTTTTTTTTTATTCCTAGAAGCCTTACATAAGCCTGTAGCTCGACATAACAAATCTGCTTGATTGCAGCCACAAACATATTAAGGGCAGAGTACTTACTTGTAAAAATGCCTTGGGGACTTTTGCCAGATCTTCTACATACTCCTTACAGGTGTAACACAAAAAATTCTGCAACATACACAATTGAAAGTGTCAGAAACAGATACAATTGCATAGCAATGAAGCAGCAGACTTTGGGCACACACCACTTTGGAGGTGATCAGGAACACGAAATGGGAAAGATTCCAGCCACCAAATTTGCATTAGGATACTGGTTTAGTACAAGCCTGGACAAAGACACTGGGCCTGCAGCCTTTCAAATATTTTTATCTCTAGATATTTTAGGAATGTGATAGCTGGCTCGACAGCTGGGAAATCAAGGAACACGATACTTGTTTCCTTAAACACCCGTCTGAAGAAGTATTTCCTTTCTGGTAAACAGTGTATCACTTTACTAAAGAACAGGGGGTCTCAGGAACAGGACTGATCTCCTTTGTGCTTTCTTCCCCCTCCGCTCCAGCCCAGCCCGTGCTAAGCCCCAGCACCCCCGCCCTCGCACAGCCCCGCCGGGAGCCGGGCTGGGCCCCTTCTCACCCGCACGAACAGCACGATGGCTTTCTGCTCCCCGTACAGGGCCTGGAAGGGGACGCTCCTGCCGTCCGCGTCCAGCACGGGGCAGCGGGCGGCCTCCCGCAGCCGCTCCTGCTCCGGCCGCCGCCCGCAGCCCCGCGCCCGCCCGACCTGCTGCGTGACCGGGGGCGCCGGCGGCCCGGCCATGGCAGCGCCGAGAGGAAAGGCGGAGCCGCAGCGGAAAGGCGCGGAGAGGCGTGCGGCGACGGCAAGGAAGCGACGGGGCCGGGATAGAGCCGAACTGCTCGTTCCCGTCCGTGGGAGCGACCTCGGGCAGGCGCGCCGTGGCCCGGGAGGAGCTAGGGGTTTCGGATGGAGAGAGCGAGAAACCTGCGGCCGACAGCGCTGTGCGTCCGTCAGCCACAGCCGGGGTGCGGTTTGTGCCCGGGAAACATAGGAAAGTCACACGGAGCTTCCCAGGAATGGTGTGCAAGCAGGAGCAGTGACATGGTCACACGGCCTCGAGGTCGGCGTTCGCTTTGCGGGAGGCCGCAGCACTGCAGAGGGCCGTAAGCGAAATGGAAAACTGTTCTCGAGGAGCTGTCGAGCTTCTGTATCAGACAAAAACCGTGCCAAACCCGGTGTCCCTATTCATGTAAAAGCAGAGCTTCACAGTACGTTGACAGCTGAAAAGCAGAAGATGCTCGAGTGCACGCAGGAATGAGTGAACAGTTCTTAAAATAAGAAAAACACCAGGTTGTTGAAGAGTATTGTAGCCTTTTAGATTGTTGTGTCAGCTGAAAGTTTACGAGGATGAGGGTACTTTACTTTAGTGGGCAGAGGAAAAAGAAGTATCAGAGAGAACAGGACTGGGGAGGTCTCCAGAAATTATTTTGCTTTGTGAAATTTTCTGATTATATTAATTCCAAAGTTTTTCTTGGCAGACTGCCTCAGGGTCTATATGTTAATACTATTCAAACTTGCATCCCCTCTGCTTTGGGTTATGTCCACTGCTTTTATACTACTGGGAGTGAACACATAGAACACGTTAAGTCTTGAAGTTCAGTATGTCCTCACAAGGACTTTGATTTGAAAGGTGATGAATCCAAACTAGTAAAGATGAGTAAAGGAGAATTATGAAATTTAGAATTTTGCTAGGTGCAGTTGGACCCAATGATTTTAAAGGTCTTTTCCAACATAAATTATTCTATGATTCTGAAAGAATTTGGGCAGTATTGCTCATTGTTGTTTCCGTCAGACTTCCTTGTTCAGTTAACAGTATGGTGTCCAACGCATTTCTTCCACTGCTAATTCATAAACCAAACTCTAGGCTGTGCAGCAGTGCTCTGCAGCTCCCTCAGCAGTACTGATGGGAATGTGCTGCCTACCCTTGACTACTGCAGGACATAGCAAAGCAGAGAACTGACAAGTTTTGACAGGCTTTGGTCTTCATCTTGAAGCTGAACTGGATAGGCCACAACCTCGTTGTGTTATGCCTGCCGTAAAGCTGGGTAGCAATGGGCAGGGCTCAGGGGCACAAGCTCAGTACTCGATCATCAAGTAGAGCTTGAACCAGGGCCTTTGCCACTGCAGCTGGAAATCAGAAGAGGCAGTCATATCACTGTAGGGGGTCTGCTGCCGCAGTCTCTGAGTGGGAGCACACATCGGGATGAGATTGCTGATGAAAAGAATTGGGCATTGTGGTGTCACAAACTCAGAGGAGACTGCCCCGGGTCAGTCTGCACATAGCTGACCATGTGCATCCAGAGAGCTTGTTCTTTCTTGATTTGAAATGAAATCTCCTGAGAGGCACTCTGCCTGTCTGGGAGAGGTGTAAATCATTCCTACTAGGCCAAAGAAGACTGCCTGCAGACTTTGCTTTATTTATGTAATTTGGCCTCCTTAAACTAGCTGAAGAAGCACATCCTTAACAGCTGGTTTCAGCAGTATGCAAGTAAGGAACAGCAACTTTCTTCTGAGGATATTTGCCAAAGCATTCTCTAAAGCCCCTCACAGCATGTTTATAATTTTGGTGGAGAACCTTAAGTGTTGCTAGAATACAAATAATTGTTGTCACCCCCAGTTTTACAGAGAAAGAACAGAAGCGAAGGCAGTTGTACTCTGACATGTTCTGTGAAAGAGGAAACACTCAAAATTAGCAGTCACATTTTGAAAGCTGAAGCTTAAAGCCTTTCATTAATATATGCTTAACAAAAGTGCAGACATAAGTTTCACTTAGATGGGAAGAAAGAGTTCATATCTGCTGACACTCTGGATAGTACTAACTGTCAAAGCATGCAGTCTACTAAAACCACATAATTCTTCAGTGTGTGCTGTGAATAGGGAAATTTCCTTTTCTTTCCCTTCCCTTCCTTTCTTTTCTTTATAGCTCACAAGTATAGAAATGTGGATAACTTAAAAAACACACATTTGTCAGTGATGTATTTTTCATTGTCTTAAGGAGAATCAATCAGTGCATTTACATTATTAATTGTGATTCAGGATGCAAGTCACTCTCTTCACTGCAGTGCTATTTACAGTTGTAGAGAGAAACTTAGCTAATATTTAGTTAATCAAGGGTTGGGTTACTTTGTGCTGTGGATAAGAAATTCAAATTCCTACCATTTCAAGAGGGAAAACAGTAATTACACAAAGATGGTGGTTAATTTATTTGTTCTGTATTGACTAGTGAAACAAAATACCATCTGTAATTATGCAACCTTAATTCCTTTATATACAGCAGCTGAACAAAATATTTGACAAGAGAGGTGTGGCCTGTATCAGTACCATAAATGCACTGCCTAAAGTATATAGTGTTTATTTGTAAAGCATCATGTTATTATCAATTTACTACATAATGTACTGTTTATTTAGAACAAGGATATTTGTTCTTCTTGTTCATCTAATATCGTTTAGCTAGAGATAATGTGGTTATTAGTTATCAGCAAAAATAAATAAGTGTTTACAATTCCAGGGAAAAACATCTTGTTAAACACCAGCTAAGAATTAGTTGTTTTTAAACCATTGTTGTAATTAAAAAGGAGGAAAAACATGTACTGTCCTGTTGATAAGATAGATTCCTCTCTGTGTGGGTGATGAGAGAAGTGTCCCAGAGAAACTGTGGACTCCCTGTCCCTGATAGTGTTCAAGCCCAGGTTGAATGGGACTTGGAGCAACTGGTGTAGGGGAAGGTTCCCCACTCATAGCAGTGGGACAGAACCAGATGATCTTTAACATCCATTCCAACTTAAACTATTTTATGATTCTATGGTAGGAAGCTTTTTGCTTTATGTCTGCCTTTCACTATTCCCTTAGTGTCACCATATCCTGGGATTATGGTTGACATAGCATCATGGAGTGATTCTTCTGACCAGCAAGGATACTAATTTACAGCCTTGAAAGTAATTTTGCAAATGGTGGGTTCATCTCCATTTTTGCTACCTGCTGTGTATTTTCATCCCGATGTAGTTTCTCATTAGTTTTGTTTTCTGCTTTGTGTTTTGTGGTTGGTTTTTTGTTTGTTGGTTTTATGTGTGTGGTTTTTTTGTTTGGTTTGTGTTTCTCTGTTTTTGTTTATTGAGGGGAGGTTGGTTAGTTGTTTTTTTTTTCCCCTGAAGTGGGAGTTATTACCATTTCAAAGCTTACCTAAGTTTCCCTTTTTCACTCCCTTTACAAATTCAAAATTATTTACCAGGCTAAAGGGCTTCATAAGTCTGGATGCAGTATCAGAGTATCAGTGTGTGTTTAATATAGGCTAACTCTTGTTTCACAACACAGATAATAGAAATATAATTTAAAATCTACTCTAATAGTTCAGGGATTATAACGACATACGGAGAGAAAATATTTTTCATGTTATATCTGATATATTATATTTGTAATGCAAACCTTGCACAGAGAACAGCAGTACAAACTTTACTACACAACAAAATAACAGTATTAAGTGAAATGCGCACTTTTAAAAAATACAGCCTCAAGGCACAAAGAGAACTTTTAATGCATTTTGTAAGAACTCTCTGAATGTGGTGTATTTCTGTTTTGCAGCTATCTACTCCCTGTGCTGCAAATGAGAAACAGAGATGACCATCTCTATATCAAGAACAGTAAATTATGTGTGAAGACACTGTTTATTTACTCTAAGTGCCACTGGTTTGAAAATTTTTTTGAAGGACTACGAGGAAGCAAGTTACTATTTAAATAGATGAGACATGGTCAAAAAGCAAATAAAAGATATGCTACACTCCAGACTGGCCAAAGAGAATTGTCTAGTATCTTGTTAGCAATAAGGCTCTTGGAAAGTAAGCTAATTATCATTAGTGTAAACCAGATGAGAGGATTAAAAAATAACAAATGTGAAGAAAAGCAGAGGTGATTTCATTGAGTGTTCAGGCCAAATTAAGCCTTACTTAAGACTCTTGCACTGGTGTCTTGCAAGGTAAAGAAAAACTTTCTTGAAAACTTTAGATACTTTCCTTTTTTAACTTCTACCCTCCTCCCCCCCTTTTTTTTGCTTATATGGAAAAGCAATTGTGAGAAGGCTGTACTTCCCAGCTACTATTTCTATTTTCTGTGTTCATAGACAGCTGAATGCTTAGCAGTAGATTCAGTTCAAATGGCTCTTTTATGTATGACAACACTGATATTTAGCTACAGTTAGGAGTTCCCTTCTTGAGACCAGTGGATGGTATAATATTTTTGCTGGAGGCTAATAGCTTGTGCTAATTATAGCACACACTTGAAACAGATCACTTACATTTCCTGGTATATAATTAAGAGTAGCATCACTTTAGCATTAGACATATCTCTTGAGCCTCTTTGCTGAAGGGATCAATTAGAAACCCAGGCCAGTTCTCATAAAGAGGTAGATTTCATTTCTTCACAAGCTTGTCTGGCTGCTTATATCCTAAGGACTACAAATCCATGGCCCTTGTCCACCCTCCTACCTTTCAAAATGGCTAAAAAGTGTTGCCTAACTCTCTCTTAATATTGTCTGACTGAGATGATTTATGTGCCAGACTCCAATGAAGTAAGCCGCAGTTTTCATTTAGTGGGTACTTCCTTAAGAAATTATTTAAATAAGAAAAAGGAGTCCAACGATAAAGTGTCTAATGGCCATGTGAACGCTTTGTCAGAAGGTTTAGACATTACAGCTTTCCAGCTGGCTCTCCTACGAAGGCCTTTAAAATCATCTCCAGTGGAAATAATGCGTTTGGTTTGTTAACAATGAAGGCTTCTACTACAGCCAGTAAAATTCATGCCAGAGCTGAGGTGGAGGGCCTAGCCCTGAAAGCATCTTGGATCTGGAGTTCATGTGGATGTTGGCGTGAATCCTGCACTTGGTGCTTTGAGAGATGATCGTTGGCTTAACACTCAAAAATATGGCCCCTTCTGTATCTTCAGTGTTTAAACAAGAAAGCTGTTTTTTCTTCTGCTGTTTGCATCGTGATTATGTTGTTTACTTCAACAAAGATGTCAATCTGCTCCAGAATATTACTGAAGCTATTTATTCTTTCCCTATTTTTCAATTGCTATTTTCAATTATCTTTTTAATATATTTCTAATGCAGTCATTCGTTTATGCACAAAGCTAGCAGTTAAAGTGAAGATCAGAGTGAAAAGGGGAATATAGATGTATTAAATATACTTTAGTTACAGACAACCATAAATTAAAATATATTAACATATGAGCTAAACCAGAAATTCTTTAATTGAAATGGCTGTAAATGTAAAACAAGTTTATCTTTCTTTGCACATTGGTGAAAGGCCATTGAAATTAGTTTAAATTTATGTACTGTTGTTTCATTACACCATTATCTTTCATGTTTTGAGTTAGAATGTGCGGTGTCCTTCTGTCTGCAAACTCAGATTTCACATGTAATAGCTGAAGAATAAAGTACACACAAAATCTGTTAAAAAAAAAAAAAAAGAAAATAATGGGAAAGGAATGAAAACACCCTCCAAGGTCTATTTATTTTCTTTTTCATTTTCCTCATTGTTCCTCTATAAAATGTTTGCAACAATTTTAACTTCATTGTCTTGATGGTGATTTTTATGCCTCAACCATTTTTTAAATGCAGCTACTGCCATTTCTGCATAGTGCATGAGTCAGATTTTTTTTCAAGCTAGATTGACTTGTTCTCATGCTCTCTCCAGAGAATGATCAACAGCCACTGTTTAAAAATTCTCATTTGGCACTTTAACATTCAAGCTGTGGCCCTGATGTGGTTTCCAAGGTCTTGACATAGAACCCTAGTGATTTCAATGTCAGTTTGATCATACAAATAAATTAGCTAGGTATCATAACAATCAATCTGCAAAACATACATTTCTATGCTGCTGCTATCAATAATTCTACAAAGGGAAATGCTTTACAGAAATAATAGTTGTTTGAAGATATCAGAAGAGAGAAAATATCTGGCATACAGTCCAAATGGGATCAACACAACTGCATCTGAACCAGCAGGAATCTCTTCTTGCTAATGTAATTTGTGTGTCCCTTTCTGAGTAGTTATTGCTGTGTTGCTTTTCTTAAATGAAAAGCCTGTATGACAGAAAAGAATGAAGCAGAACTGAAGAATTCTTATTCCTTCCTACTGCATACTAGACTGCTAATTGCTGGGGCAGGCGAGTCTAGGCAGGGGTTGTATGTATTTATTTATTTAAACAAATTTATCAAACAAATGTTTATTGTCTTAGCCTATGGACATATTTATTTTACTCTAAAAATAACTTCAGGAAATATGGTCCACTTGACCATACATGTATAATTATTCTTTTTCTCCATAATACATTTTTCACATGTGTATACATCTGCTTTGCAATGCTGCTTCTGTGGCCTGTCCTCTGTGTCTTGTGGCAGTGATGTTTTCATAAAAGCTTTGATAAAATATTTTTGAAAATCATACTTTTAAATTATTTTTCCTTGTATATCTGTGTAGCTGTATTCTAAACAGGTCATTGTAATTCAGCCTCTGTTTCTGACAATGTAATAAGGGGATTGTTTACACTTGAAAGTTAATTCTGACTAAAGTAGATGTAAATTTAATTTCTGTAGCTATTGCTGCATAACTCCACTTGTGGTTGTGCTTATTTGAACTCTGCTTATCTGAAATAACTGAGGCTGAATAAGAATAAGGAATGATTCTGTAGGAAAAGACATGTAAAAACATGAAGGTGTTCAGAATATCTATACCTCATTGTGAACAATCTATGAGAAGTCTTCAGTGGGATATGATTTTAGCTTTGTTTGGGAATTTCAGGTGATAAAAATATCTTGAAGCATCTTTGTTGTTATCTCTGATGACATATAGATAAGAGACTTTTTCTCTAATTTGAAATTTGCATAAGAATTCTGCTTTCTTGGAAGGAAACTGTTGACAATCTTCTAGAGCAAATTATTTACTGTATTCCAGGCCCAGAAAAAAAGAGCATGAAGAGCAGGGAATCAACAGCTGGCTTGCTGAATGGTGGATAGACCAGTCTTTTCACAAAGGGGGTGATACAATCTGTCTGCAGTTTTCCACACAAATTTAAATAATTTATGTAATCCAAGAAAGATTTTATGCCTTCCTCAAGTCCTTAGGAAGAGGTGTCACCCATAAAGCAGAAGAGCTGTCTGCTGTGGGTATGAAAATTCCATTTTTCTGGATGCACTATCTGCTTCTGTGCATTTTTTAACCATTTGTGGGGTCTGAACAGTGGTTTGCTTTTAAGCATAGCATGCCACAATACTTACACTAGAAGGCTTGTAAAAGATGGAGGGGATGGGAAAATAGTGCATCATGAGTGCAGAAGTCTCTGTTACTAGTTCTCTTGATTACTTCAGCAATATGTCAACCTGGAATCACAAGCTTTCACTAGAAAGTTGCTGGTTCTGCTTCTGTAACAAACAGAAGCCTGAAAATAATGATCATGAATGTAAAAATCCGAATTCCACTTTAAAAGAATTGCCAGTGTGGCACCTTTGACAAGATTCTGCATCAAAAGCAAGCTTTACTTAAAACTGGCAATACTGAAATTACCACTGGCTACTGCTTTTTAATGTTTTCTGTAAATGCTGCAATGTCTAGCCTGTCCCACTTCAAATTAACAGTGCATGACTTGTACTTCTAGAGGGAAATGTAGCAGTACCACTCTTCTCAAGTCTGAGTGAAATAAAAGCTCTTTTCCCATTGTAGCTGTGGCATGACCTTGTCGAGCACTTCTTGACAAGTAGGGTTCTAAAAGTGTTCACAAGTACAGCACAGCAGTTGAAGACAAGAGGCAAAGGCGTGTAGAGTATTTAAACAAAAATGCAGTGGAAAATTTAGTTTGACAGAATGCAATTGCAAAAATGAGATTTAGTCAGAACTCCAGGGAAAACCTTGTTCACAGTGCAGTGGAGATCTCTGAGGACCATAAATACTTCATATATAAGTTTAACACTGCATCTAAAAGACAGTGCAGCCAATAATTTAGCCTGACGCCATATTGGTGTATTATTTAATACCATCTCAGAGGTAAGAATACTACCTATGAAGTCATTAGTGTTAATGCCTACTATCTACATAGAAACCGCTGCTATTTGACAGTTACTTGTTACCTTAAAAAGAAGAAATTTTACAGGAGACATTTTGTGTGACTTACACATAGTAAACTTTCAAATTTCATAGTATTTCAGAAGATTGGGGTATATAGTAGCACTTGGAGGAAAGAAGTATTTGTGAAACTCTTAATTCTAGGCCTCAAACCCATTATCTCTGAGTGTACACAAAGAGCCAGTAGGGGATCCACCTTTCATGTACCTCGCACACGGTCTCTTGTAAGATTATCTTGAGCTGGTGGGATTCCATTCAGGGTCCAGTCATTAGCAAAACAGCCACAATTTGGGGAGCTGGAGTTGAGGTTGTACATCTAATGTTTTCTTTCTGCCAATGTTTTCTTCTTGTTTTCCTCTGTCCCAGTGTGGTTTATGCATGGGTAGCTACCTCTTTGGGAAGTTTCTGCCCTGACATATGTTCTCTGTGAGTCACAGTCCCTTTGGAAATGTCTTGCTACTGGTAGTAATCATCTATGGGCTGTAGCACTTCAGGGGTGTCCCTGCTCTAGTGTGTGTCACTAGTGGACCACAGTCCCTTCAGGACATCCTCGCTGTGGGCTGTAGTCCCTTCAGAGCACCTCCTCTGCATATGGACAACCCTTGAAGAGCACTTCTCCATCCATGCCTCAACAATGTCCTCAAGCATATGTCTTCTCTGTTCCTCCTTTCCTGGCAGCTGTCACATTGTTTAAACATGTCTGAACAGAGGCACCATGTGGTTGGTTGACATTTTGGGGTGGGACATGGTGTGCACACTGGCTGCAGAGCCAGCTGGAAACAGCTGTGACTACACAGCGTAGCTGTTGCATTCCTCCCTGCAGGGCACCCATGCAGCCCCTCGATACAGAAACCCTCAGATTTGTGTCCAAAACCAGCTGGGTGCAGTCTCTTGGCATAGCATGCTGTGCCACTGCAAGCCAAACTTCTACTGAGTGGATTCCAAAGACATCCCAGGGTAGTTCAGGGTCTACCTAAGTAGTAAAATCTGTTTTGTTTTGTTTATTTTGTGGTTGTGTCTTGTTACTTGGTATCTGTGAAATTCTTAAAACTGTAATAGAAATCATTTGCATTTCTTGTTTGTTAGTAGAAATGTCTCTTTGAAAAGGAGGCTCCTCCTCAAGGATGTTAAAAGTGTCCACTGAACATAACAGTTGAAAACAGAGGAAAAAAGTTAAAATAAATAGAACTGGAAGCGAGTCTATTCAGAAATTATGTGATAATGATTTGTTCACAACACTGACTTTTTTTGCAGAATGAAAATGCCTTCAATTACCAAAGATGAGTCTTGCAAAGCAGTGAGTTAATATGAAAACTGAGGAAATGCTGATCATCACTGGAGCAAAGCTGCTGTAATGATTTATATCTGAAGTTGGTGATAGGCACCAGCTTTATCTGGTATAAATGCTGCAGTTAATTTCCTTTTCATAAGCAAATACACTACCAACAGTTACTGTGTTTGCCATGATTCTCCATAGTCTCTTATTTGACTTCGAGTATCCATCCAAGAGCCCTTAATTTTTTTATTTATTTATTTATTTTTAATGAAAACGATCAAGATGTAAATGCTGTAGTTAAAAAACTTTGGGCGGATGAGGAAGGTTCTCCAATGAAGTCACCTGACTGTGGAGTAAGCTAATGAATGATATAAAAATGAATTTAAATTGCAATTTGCAATGCTTGCCTGCTAGGGAAATCTGTTTTGTGTGTATGTTACTGTTGATAGTATTATATTAATAGAAAAGTCAAAAATTAAAGAAGTCAGCAATAAAATGAGAGTTTGAACATACTTGGTTTAAATGTCCACTGGAGACACAAAGAGTTCAGAATCCGTTGTGAAGCATTCATTGAATGACCTAAGGAATTGAAAATGCATAGAAACTGTGGTGATAGCTGCCTTACATGAAGCAGAAACAAACATAACTGTACTCATTTTAATTGTTAATTGGATGTAAAAATTTTAAAGGGAAGTGGAATTTTTTTTCCTGAATGCTGATCACAGTTAATAGGAGCAGATTTTTTTTGCAGCTGAGAGAGTCTGAAGACACCTAGGTCTCAATAATCATTAAATTTGAGACAAAATCGTCTCTACAAAATGAGAATCATGCTGGCATTTATTTTGCTGTTCTTCTTGGCTGATGTATTTCTGGCTTGCTTCTCTAATAGCAGTAGGGAAGGGGTCAAGTCTGTGCCATGGCAGGCTTGGTTTTAACTTGTGTTGGGGCTCTTTTTTGTTGCTGTGAATTTGTTCTTAAATTTGTAGGTGTTTTACTTCACAGAATGTGCATATGGCTCCTCTTAGATAAGATCTTTTAGAAGAATTAATCTGACTTCTGAATTGAACACTATTTTGAGTATGAACGAAAGGAAATTAATTTGAAAGATAAAGGACTGGAGTGAAATGAAAATAAAGTTTAGGTGACATAATGTGACCCTCTTATGAAAGACCATCCTAGGCTGTGTAACCCAGGCAAGAGTGGGCTGATGACCATTGGCTTTAAAAGCACCTTTAAATACAACTTGCTTTGATAAGCCCTTTGAGGACAGAGGAGCACATTCAGGTGACCGACAAAATGCACCTCTAAAGATGGACCACATGGTGTCAGGAAAGCATAGCCCAACACTGCTCAGGTGTTAGATTTCAGTCAGGCTGGATGTGGCTAACGTTGTGTAATCTTATTTTTGTTATGTGGCTTCAGTAAAAGACTGGCTCCTCTGTTTCTTTTTTCTTACTTTTCTTTTTGTCTTGTGTTTCAGTCTTTAGGTTTTCTTGACCCCTCCCCGCCATGCTCCCAGTCTTTATCTTGCCCTTTAGATGCATATTTTGTTTTGCTAAAATGCTGGTATAATGAAGTCCTGCTGGTAAAATAAAATCCTGCTGGAATACATTTGGCAGCAGTTGTATGCAGGCAACACAAGCCTTTCCTGGTTTTTTTTTTCTGTGCTCAGAATTTTTTCCCAGAATTGCAGCTTGAAAGAATGAGTCTTTAAAATAAGCTCTCTGGCTTTAAAATGGTTTGTACGGGGTAGTAAAAACGTAGGTTATACATCTGCTAAAAAATTAACAAAACTGCTCGTTATTTTAATTAGCAAAAAAGATGCTATAAATTGAGTAAACGTCAAGGAGAGCTAGGTAACAAACTGATTTTTAAAAAGGTCTTAAATTAGTTGGGTCTCCCTTCCCTCCCTTCCCCAATACATTGTTTCTAACCTTTGCATATGCATGCAACAAGGCACTGATTAGTCCTCTTCATCCCTCCCACTTCATGAATATTTTGCAAAGCCAAAGCAACAACAGTTTTAGTATCTCTGTCCTGGAAAAAGCACAATTCTTGTTGGAGCCAGTTTACCTGCTGCTGCACTGCTTTGAGCATGGAAAGGTGAAAGAGAAGGTAAGGAATGGGTCTGATAAGCCAAGAGGAGAATGTAATGTAGAAATGTGGACACATTTCCAGGCAAGAACTTCCTCTGTAGATATATAGTGTGCTATATTTAATGTATCTCAAATTAAAACATAGAGCTATATCTAATACCAGGGTGTGAAGGTATTTTAGAGTATCTAAAACCTAGGTGTGTCCCCAAATTCAACAGCTTGTGTTCATGTTTGTGTTGGAAAGTATTACAGCTTCTTAGAAGCCTTTGCTTCTCCTTCAGACAGAGCAGAACTTACTCTGACACCAGGTAGGTTCTTCTGGATACTCAGTAGTTGCCAGGTGCTCATGTTTTTTTGCCAGTATACATGATAGAGGAGTCACAGTTCAGTTTTTTGCAAGTGCCTGCTACAACGAAAAGGAAATTTAGGTTGTGACTGCCTTTGCAAGGAAACATTTAGCAGAAGATATATTTGTCCAATAATGAGTTAATTTTAGACAGGGATTTACTGGAGTAATGATTTGGGGAAGGTTCCATCTGAGAGAATAGAAGTACAAAATCAGAATGGAATAGATCCTATCAACTCTAGTTTGCCACAGCCTAAAATAAATACTGTCTGAATGCTGGTTCTTTCAAGCCACAAGAAACCCTGCCAGAAAAAAACCCCAAACAATTAAAAAGGACACTAACACACTTTTGAGTTAATAAGCGGAATCTGTAGTGAACTCCAGAAAATGGAGTCCTCAGACTCCACTTCTGATTGAGGTATTAGGTGGGGTATTTTTCAGAATATGGAAGGAAAACGTGCTGTATGCTAATGCAGATTGTACGTCATGCATACAGTCTTTCTAGTTATGTAACTAATTAGCTGTTCACATCACTTTACCTCCTTTTGCCCAGCTAAAGCTTCCTGATACTTTAGTGCTGTTAAGTCTTTGAAATCTGATGCAAATATATTTAGAGCTCAAATATGAGGTTACAAAGCATTGTGGTTTACAGGGAATTTCCATATACCATACTTTTAATGAAGCTTCCTATCCATTTCCTTTATAATTCAATCGATATACCCAGCCTTTGACATGGTATTCTAGCACATTTGCAGCTTTTCCCTTTTCCTAAATCAAAATTGGCCTATAGGTATCGTAACCATTTTGATGTGGAAACCTCATTTTCTGTCCTCCAAAGTTATCAAAAATCGTCAAATTTGAAAAGAAAAAGTCTTCATGAAATGAAGGGAAAGGAATATATAAAGCTACCCTACAGTTTGCACTTACAATATGCTGTATGCCTGTCACTGCCCTGACTCTTTGCACATCCACTTTGAATTAGTTTAAATAGTCATTAACATTCCAGAAAGTGCCGTGTATAATAGGGATAGCGATGCTGGTTCTGGGTGAGTGGCAGTGTGAACTTCAGGGGGTTGTTTAATATTCATTGTACATACTTTGTAAAAAGACAGAATATGTTTTTCAAACTTCACTGCACATCTGTGCATCGTTGCATGTGTATTGTGAGCACTGGTGGCCACTGAGCAAGCTGGGCCAAATCAGCCATTGCTTATAATGTTAAAAATCTGGATAAATTACATTCTTTTAAAACAGAGATAATCTCTGTTTTCACCACTGTTGTGGAAGGCAGATCAGGGGCCCACTGTTTATTTTTGGCTGCTGTGATCAGTTGATGGTCTGTGTTTAATGATGTTATGGGCCTGCAGTCTCAATTCAATTTGCTATTTTTAAACACTTATCTGATACTCTCCTTAGGAAGAAATGAAAAAAAAAAAACCAAGAAAAAAAGAATGCAAGCAAATAGTTTCTTTCAAAAAGAATCTTTTGGCAGAGCCTCCTGGCCTCTGTTTTCTACAAGCACCTACTCTCTTCAAGAGCTTCTCTTATCCTCCAGGTCAAAGGCTTAGATAACTCAGATTTTCTTGGTTGTAATGCTGGGTTTTAGGTAAAAGTTTTGTATGGTGGTGTATCAATGCACTTTGTCTTAGAAACTACAATATCACCTCTTACTGTGTACATTCTGCTGTATATCCTTGCTGAGTGCTAGAAATCAAACTTAGTTCTCAGGTGACAGAACACACCACTGCGTACAGACGTATGACAGGCAGTCTGATAAATTGATTTTGGTTTTTATTTAACCTGAGTTATGTGGTTCTGGTTGCTCTTTTCTAATTTTCTTAGTCTATATTACACAGCATCAATATTATTGTTCTTTTCATTATGGAAGTTTCAGAGTTAACGTTATACTGAGCTGTATTCAAAGGAAATGGAGAGGCACAAGAATGTTACTGGGATAAATGATTTTTGTTTGTTTCTTTATGTTTACTGTCAGCAGAAATTATGCTATAAAGCATGTATGAGGTAAGACTCTCTACTTCGTGGTCCATAGTATTTAGAATCATAGAGCATTTCTGAACTGACTGTAATTAGGGGGAAAACTTTTGTGCCAGCTGCCATTGTTAACTAGTTCACTGTATGAGTATAATGCCTGGTGGTTGCAAGAGGTGCTTTGTGAATGTGCCAAAGATGTATTCTTTTTAGCTACAACTTTTGCAATTAAGGGTATATATTGAATCACCTTCATACAGTGACTGGAAAAATAACCTAAGAGATTTTTCTAACCTTTGCCACCACAGTTTATAAGAATTGACATTTATAACACTTCATTCTGAATCACTGACATTATGTGACAGTATATTTATTCTTTCAATGATGCTGGTAACAAAATTGCTCAGTTCATAATGTAGGTTGTTGATTGATCCTGTCTGCCAACCCAGTCTGTGACTGGAATTCTTTCATTCATTAACTTTTTCCTAATTTCATTGGGCCCATCCTGCTTGGTAGCAATGCTTATTTTAAAGAAGGTATATAAGGAAAGAAAAAATTATGTGATTTCCTCCTTGGGGCAAAAATTGAGGAAAAACACTGTAATAAAATTTGAGTGTGAAGCACTAAATTCACTGAAGTATATAATGCAAGATGCAATTGATCTGTACAGAACTGCAATCAGTGGGTGTAGTTTTGCCTAGAAGTTTGCTGAAATTTAGATAAGTTTGATATATCGAGTACATGTAACTACCAGCATGTGCTTCTGGCATCTCTGCTTGTGGTTCCTATTCTTTCTACTTATATGAAAGCAACTGAATAAATACTCAGTAAGAACTTATTGATTGTATGTGGTGTTAAATGTAGCCTGCAAACTCTTATTCACTCTTGAGCCATTGCTCAAGTACAACTTCATGTCAGTCCAAATCTGTGTTCCTTCTGCTTACTGAACAGTGATACCCATGTTGTTTTTACCTGTATACTGCTGTACACACCTGTAACATCCCTTCCTGACACCTCTGATGACATCACCTTGCAGTAAAGAATGACTGTTTTTATCCTTTTCACTGGTAGTAGTCTACAAAAAAGAGCACAACCAACAATTAATCTGTTTAGTCTCTAAGTTGAACAGTGCATGCTCAGTGTTGCACTGATTAAAAGTGGGTGTCTTCATCTTTGCCTAACCTTAAAGGTGTCATTGAGTGACCCTAAAACTGTCTTTTGAGGTGCAGTAGATTTATCTTTGCTCCTTTCTTCTCTCACTGCAACCACATCTTCTTGCTCAGCCAAACCATGCTATCTGCCTAGAAATCCATCTGTCTTATTTCCATGTGGTGATGATTTTCTTCCTACCTCTCATCTTAGTTGTGTTGGCCACAGAGTGGCTGTCCATCATTCTCACTGTTTTTTGGGTTCAGCTTTCATTAGCTTTTCAGCAGAGTGTTGATTTAACTATTTGAAACCTCTATGAGGATAGCCTTCATCCAAAAAAAACAAGGTGCAGAAAAACATGCAGTCTCTTGCACTGTTCCTGTCTTCAGCACTGCTGTAGCTTACCAGCTGTCCCAATTGATAAATTTAATAGTAATATTGCTAGAGAGTGTGCTGGGCTTTGTTACTTCACAGTTAAAAGGCTTTAGCACTAACACTAGTTGACTCAGGAGAAAAAAAAATGTGAATTTGCAGTTTCAAGGTTGTTTAATACTGTATCAGAAGGACAAAAAGTTCCTTCATCTGGGAGTCAACTCTATAGAAAAAACCCCCAAGAAACTAAAATTGAAGTGCAATAGGTGGAAATTACTCTGAATGATGAGAAAAAACAGAGACCAAGCAAACAAGAGACCACAAAAGGAGCAAGAGCCAAAAGGGCTAGAATTTTTATTTCCTCAGTATTATGGTGATGTGACTCATATTTCTGTGGCTTGCTTTATTTGGTATTGATTGATCACTCCACAAAGAACTCCCTGACTCATCTGAGCTTGTTGCTGAATACTCATTTTTTGAAAGAATTTTCATGTTTAGAAACTCATTGAGCTAACAAAATTGTTTGTCTGTGTCTACAAATTGCTAGTTCTTAAGTAAGACAGCTTTAGATTTTTCCCCTTTGTCCCACTGTTCTTCTTCAAACCTGCCCTAAAGGATACACCGCTCTGAACACAATAAATGTTCAGTCACCTTGTTTGTTGACTGTGGTCTTAAATGTGAAACAGAGCACTTTAGCAGTTATGTACTTCTTGTAAAATGGAAGAGACAAGTGTATTTATTTGTTTTACTTCTGATTTGAAGCAGGGCTTTAAGAGAGAAAGGTTTTTTGTCTTACTTCCCGACTAAGATATCCCAACAGAGATTCAGTGGGCCTGGACTGTAACATTCTGTAACATACCTGACAGCGCAGCCTGCAGAATCTCTGCTGTTTATGCATCTTAGAAAACTCTTTTTATATTAAACATACATACCAGCTCCGAAGAGAGTGGTTCTCGAGTAAAGCAAGCCTTCAGGTCTCTGCAGCATACTCTGTCAGGAAGGGCTCCACAAGATGGCAATGTGTATCCAGAATCTGTTTCCATCTGCTTAGAGACACATCTTCCACGTGCATCAGCAGATTTTGCTGGTAGAATAAAATATTTAAAAGTTCCATATGAAAAAACCTGGATGTAATGAAATAATTTTGATTATTTTGCTTAAATTAAAACAATTGTGCATTGTTTTAATGTTGCTAGATTAATGTGCAAAAATAGAATTGCTTTGTAAAATATGTTTTCTTTCCCTGACACAATCCATACCATAAAATTTATCTTTGATCAGACAGTATTATTTTATTGAGACAGATGACTCTGTTTTAGCAAATACAAGTAATTATGTCCATTCATAATTCAAATAATACCCTTTTTTAGAGATGGAGTCATTGCAAATTAGTTGTTCCTGTCTTTGTGTTATCATTTTCTCTGCTCAACTTATTTGAAGATTGCTTTTGAGAGCATCCTGACTCATACATGTAAATTATAAACTGCCAGTCAGTCCTCTGCAGATTAGGGATGTCTTTGTGGGGCAGAGAGGTGAGCAGGGAGGAAGTTCTCTTATCAAAAGTGGTAGGCAGAGAATACTTTCCTGGTGATGAAAGACAGGGAAAACTCCCTTTCAACCTGCATAGAAGGTAGTCCTTGCTCCTTTATTACTGCTGAGCTCTGGTGCCTTCCTTCTTTGCATGAAGTAATGGATAAACAGAGGCTGTTGGTCCCAGGGGCTAGGTGCAGTAATACATGGGGAGCAGAAAGGCTCAGAGGCTGCATTTCACCACAGAAGCAAAGTGGAATCAGGGTGATACTGAGGGAGGCTGTTTTAGCAGATTTTAACAGTTTATCACAGAAACACAAAAAATGAAGCTCATTTGTGAGACAATGAAAGAAGAGGGAGCAAGACCGGGGGAGAGAAAAACAGTTCCTCCAGAAACTACAATGCTATTAAGACCTGGTTCCCAGTGGATGACTGTGCCTTATGGGGTCTAATAGGTATAAGCTCCAATTTAATCTTGGCTGGCAGTTGGAATATTCAGAGACTGCTAGGGAACACCAAGTTTCTCTTTCTGGGGGTATCTCAGGTGATTAATAATGTCAGAATGCATGCCTCAGCCTCTCCATCTTTGGGTTGCTAATGTGGCCTCTCTCCTTTCCTTGCATGCCTATTTCCAAGAAACTTCCTTTGAGACCCCTTTGTCTTATTTGGCTGAAATTGAACATAAAGTTCAAATATTGCCAAAGGGAAAGAGACTGGCAGAAACAGACTGAGATACGGGCACATAGCAAGAGTATGTAAAAGCAAGTTTCCACCCTTAATGGTAGCAGTGGTAAAAAATTTCTGTTTCTCAACTTAAACTTTTGAGGAGACACAAGGTCAGTACTGAGGAAATGAGGCTTAACTGTATCTTCTGCCACACATGAAATACTAGGTATTTTTAGCAATGATGCAACTATTTTGGGAGATGTATGTTTACCTGTATTGGTTTCCTCAGGATGTATGGAAATGCACTTTCTGTTGCTGGTGGGCTGCTTGTTTTTCCTTTTATCCTCCTGGTCTCCTGAATTGACAAGAGCCTGCTAATTTTCACCACTAGAGCATCTGAACAGTTCTTACTGTACATGCTCATGGGTTTTCCTACAATAAAGGCAGCTCTGTAGAAATGCACATTGCTGATGAAATCCAAAGTAGTTACTTCTGTGTAACTTAACCTGTGAGCTCTAAGCATGCATCTTTAAAGATTTCATTCTGGCATGTTGTTGAGGTTGTTTTGATTACTTTAGTCAAGTAAAAAACTCTTCACACAACGTTACTGCCCTGCTTCATTATATTCTGTCTTTAGAAAATACCTAGGAGTTTTGTAGTATATTGAAACACTTTAATTTTCAATTTACTGAAAACACTCAGCACCTTCTCAACAGCATTTCAAAAATATGTCTTTTGGTAACATAAATGTGTAAGGTAACATGGGCTTGTGGAGTTGATCCACCTGACAAGGAAAATACCTATTTATCTATGCTTCTATCTGACTGTTAGCACAATTGATTTGCATTTTGCTATGAGACTGACAATATGATTCTCATTTCTGACACTCTTTGGGTCATGCAAGGCTAAAGGGACCCTTCGTGATTCTTGCTGTATAAACAGAATTTGAAATTTTGACTTCAGTGAAGCTAAAACAATATTCTTACTTACCTCAATAGAAACGAAATAGTATGGTTTCAGGCATACTATCTGAGAAACTTGTTCTGAAGGACTCAAACCTAACTAGGCAAAATGAGCTTGGGTTGGGGTTTTTTTGTTTGTTTCTTTATGGCTTTTTGATTGTTTGTTTGGGGTATATTGTTTGGATTTTTTTCAGTCTGAGGGTAGGTAAATGAAATACAAGGAAGCTAAGTGGTACTTTTCAAAAAGGGCACAGCTGATATGGAGTAGTACCTGGGAACTATCAGAAATGGCTGTGTATATAACCTGTTCACCATCTTTGTCAGTGACATGGACTGTGGGATTGAGTGCAGCTCCAGAAATTTTGCTGAAGATACTGAGCTGTGTGGTGCAGTCTCCTGATGCTGGAGGGAAGGAATGCCATCCAGAGGAATCTTCACAGGCTTCAAAGGTGGGTCCGTACAAATCTTGTGAAGTTCAACAAGGACAGGTGTTCTGAGAGCCCTGGGAAAAGGATCTGGGGGTTTTGGTGGATGAGAAGCTCTACACGAACCATCATTGTGACCCTGCAGCCCAGAAATCCAGTTGTTTCCTGGGCTGCATCCAAAGNGCTCCAGAAATTTTGCTGAAGATACTGAGCTGTGTGGTGCAGTCTCCTGATGCTGGAGGGAAGGAATGCCATCCAGAGGAATCTTCACAGGCTTCAAAGGTGGGTCCGTACAAATCTTGTGAAGTTCAACAAGGACAGGTGTTCTGAGAGCCCTGGGAAAAGGATCTGGGGGTTTTGGTGGATGAGAAGCTCTACACGAACCATCATTGTGACCCTGCAGCCCAGAAATCCAGTTGTTTCCTGGGCTGCATCCAAAGCAGCGTGGGCAGCAGGGCCAGGGAGGGGATTCTGCCCCTCTGCTCTGCTCTGCTGAGACCCCACCTGGAACACTGCATCCAGCTCTGGGGTCCCAGCGCAGGAAGCACATGGACCTGTTGGAGAGAGTCCAGAGGAGGGCCATGAAGAAGATTCAAGGACTGAATACCTATCCTTTGCATAAATATCAACCCAAAACTGACTTAGTTAAAATTGGAGATATGGTAGAAGACAGCATCAGCAACATATGTTGCACCGCATATGAATAAATCAAGTCCCATCGATGGCTAATGAAAGGCTTTTCGATATGCTTAACAGTAAATTACTTTTGATTAAAAAGCTTACTGGAGAGACAAATGTAAACTATAGCTAGGTGCACTCATGTTAGACAGTTATGTGCTGAATCTAATTTGAAATGGATAAGTACTAACACATTTAATTTCCTGCATACTCGGTGAGACAATGTTCGCTTTTTTTTTTAAACAGTAATTTCTAGTGAGTCTTTCAAAGTGCTTGAGTCAGCACCACAGCAAGAGTGTTTGGAAAGATGATCATGCAAATGGAACTTCAAGTGATTTAATATGCTCACCATCACAGGTAGATAGCTTGATCTATGGCATACTTAGAATGATGGAACAAGCTGTGTACATCAGTGGTATATTTCAAGCTGTTAGTATTCTCAGCAAATAATGTTTAATATGGGTTAATCTTTAGTCTGGAAAACTAAAACCAGAAAGTGTGATGAATAACAAAATTATTTGGAAGCAACAAAATAAATGAGAGTGGATATCTGGATGGAATAGTGGAGAGGAGAGGGAAAATAAGCTGTCTGGGTTGCACCATAACTAGTTTTGAGCTCTTTATGCTAAATCATGTCAGAACTGTGTTTTCTTTTGATTATTCCTCAGACCGGAAACCTGAAATCTAAGAGAAATAGCATGTGTGGTACCAGTCATCACAGGAAGGAAAACATATAGCTATGTGGGAAAGGATGCAATACTGAGTTCAGGATCAGTCAAAGAGGAGAGGCAAGTACCTCACTAATAGGTGAGGAAATGGAAGTACTGGAAATAGGCAACTTCATACTAGAAAAGGGTGTTTTTTAATGGAAAAAGCCTTGAGGTGAAGGAAAGAAACGTTGTGCACTGATAAAAGCTGTTTAAAAAGGTAGAGTCTGTAATAATTTTCAAAAATGTAGCTGATTCTCTTTGTAATTGTTTTTGCTCAGGGGTTGCATTCTAAACAGATATTACATTCTAAACAAATTAATAGGCATGTATCCTGTCCTAGCATTCTTTTATAACTCCCAGAAAGCAATGAGTATACTCACTCTTACTCAGCAGCACTCCCACAAAAGATATTGCCCTCTCTAGCAATCAGTATAAAAAGTGCTTTTCAAAAATGAAACGTGGGCCTATTTCAAATAAGATGTAGTCTTTACAGGTCTGAAAATCTGCATAGGTAGATACTACTTTTTGCACTTTTGGGGGCACTTAATGTGATTTTGAAATATACTGATATTGCTAATTTTTTCAATGCAAATTTATAATTTGAATATAACTGATATTTGTATTTCTGTCCTGATCAGACTTTGGCCATAATCTCTGTGATGGCAGCAATCTGCTATCTGGTTTGGTGTGTGGCCCATAGCAGAAAAAGGGGGCCTCTGGACTATAGTGAGGCAGGGTAGCAGCTGAGCAGACACAGGTCTATGCTGAACTGAGCAGGAATAATAGATTTGAACAGCTCCAAACCCATTGTTTCAACCCTGAATTAGATTATGTAGAACTGGGTCAAACTGAGTCTTCAGTGCCTCCAGCAAGAGAGATTCCAACCACTTCCATGATTTAGTTGACACAAAATTGAAGAACGGTTGAGGCAAGATGGGACTTCTGGAGGTCATCTGGCCCAACTCCCTTCCTCAAACAGGTTGCCTAGGACTGTGTCCTCACATGAAGTATTGTTTTTTCTATATCCAGATGGAATTTCCTTTGAAGCAACTTGTGTATCTTGTGTCTTCTGGCTCCTGTTCATTCCAGTGCATAGAGTGACTTCATCTTCTCTGCACCTGCCCGTTAGCTACTGTAATACTGTCATAAGGTCTCTGCTGAGCACTACCGTCTCTAAGCTGAGCAATCACATTTCTTCAACATTTTTTTTGTATATCACATTCATCAGTCTTCTAATCAACTTGGTGGATCTTTGTTGGGCCCTCCCCAGTTCTTCAGTGCCCAGTTCTTCAGTGTTCTTGAGCTGAAAAACAGGATGAAGTATTCTAGGTGTGGCCTGACAACCGCCAAGAGGAGTAATGGCAGCCTCAATCTGTTAAGTTACCTCTGACTAACACAATCCAGGACTCTCTTGACCGTGTTTGTCAGGACATTCTGCTCACTCGAGTTTGCTGTCCCACAAGGACCTTCCTAGCAAGGCATTAAGTGTCCCCAGCTGAGCAGTTAGGTATGTCACCAGACTCATCCATCTGTCTGATCTTTACTCAGGATATCTTCCCAGGTTCTCTTCCACTACTCTTTACTGCCTGTGTGTGGATCTCTTGTGGGAAAGATTTAAAATGTGAGTTAAATAGTTGAATTTTTCTAGTCCAAGGGAAGTAAAAAACCAGTTCTCCTGCTAAAGGTTTAGACAATGGGATAGGTATGTTATGTCATGATGTAGTAAGATTTCTCTCAGAGAAAATATACCCCAAGCACAAATTGTGCTTGAACCTGGCCATTAATGAGGCCTTTCCTGAATACTTAACCATCCCATCTTTGAGGAAAGGATGGCATGCTGTTCTTTTTCTGTTCAGTGGATTATTTAATTAAAGGTAGATATGTGCATTTTATCTACCATTTACCTAACTGCTGTTTTTTAAATTTTAAAATACAAAAGAAGAGAGAGTCAGATACAAAAAAGAAGCAACAGAAGGTACAAGAGAGAATCAACCAGCTCTCCAACCCAAGTGTCAGCCTTTATGTTGATTCCATTTCACTTTATCTGGCTGAAAAATCCCAGTCCTTCCTGCCAAAATTGATTACATTATACAGCTTCTGTTTCTGTTGTTCATATAGGCTCTTTAGCCTACTGAGACAAATGTCTGTTTTCCATGTTTCATCACCAGTACTGTACCTGCAGAAAAATGTGTACTCGTATTGTGCTCAACCCAACTTGGTGTTAAAAGTACTGTTTTGTTTAAATTCCATATTGTGGGATAATAATAAATGGACATATTGTTATTAATCTTCTTTTACTAAATCTTAGATTAATCCATGCTCATATGCTTTAAACTGCCCTCTACATTTTCTGTAACCGAGAGGAGAACACCTTGTTATCAGGATAATGCTAATAGAAGTGGAAGAAACTATAGTCTGTACTCCATTTGCAAAAACCTTTAAAAGTCTGACCTCCATATTTAATAGAAATACAAGACAAAAGTTAACATTTGAAAAGGAAAAAGTAAATGTAATACATATTACATGAACATATTATAGTAGTATAAGTAATCTGAAATCAAATATTTTAAAAGAAAACATAACTTGAGTTTGTAACAAATGCTGATGTTTATCAGATCAACAGCTATCTATTCTGTATCTAGGTATGTTAAGAGAGAAGGCAAGATTCAGCGATGCATCATTGACTGCCTCAAGAAATCATAGGTGGAAATTAGACAGAAGTTTTTCAGAAAGGGCTATGTACCATGGTTTTAGAATATCATCCCTCCACAGCACTTTGTTTTCCCACTTCTCACCACCATGGAATAGGGTATGCAGGCCCCCTGCACCACACACAGCTCTCAGTAGTCATTTCTTTATCTTCTGCAGTAGTGCTTGCTCAGCGCACTGCTTGGGTCGAGTAGTCAGTGTATTACAAGGGGTTTATAGGCTCCTTTGAAACCTTTTCACACATGGTTGCACCAGCAATGGTACCCCCCCCCACCTTCGCATCCTTGCTACAGCTTTGCTTATGAGACTTAACAGCACAGGATTGGTGCAGAAAGATATTCTGGGAGATCGGGATTGTGGAGCCCTGTAAGCGAACTGAGTCAAGGCTGACACAAAATGAAGAGCTGAGATACAGATTAGCAGCCTAGTTACTATAGTGATGAAGAGGAGTGTTATCTTGAATGTGAGTGTCCTTTTCAGCACTTGAAATAATAAGTACCTTTTCTAAAATAACAATATCATGTGCAAAAGTGAGGAAAAAAAAAAAAAGCAAATGTGTAAATTGTGTATGCTTCTGTCATATGCGTATTTATTTCACAAAGCTGCAACAGTAAAAAACACCAACAGGTCTGGTAACAGAAAAAACCCCAAGTAAATAGGTATACATGAGCTGTTATACCAGTGAACTAACTACTTGTTAACACTAATGCTTTCATGTAAACTCTTTGGTTATCTGGCAATATGTGGAATAGAATCTGATCAGTGCTAATCCTTTTCTTAAATCACCTCCCAGTTTCTGTTTTATTTGTAAACACCTACAGACCTCTTTGTGATACAGCTCTCACAGAGTGCATAAAGAACTGTATTATCAATTAATTTGCCTGGCTTCATTTCCCAGCTGTACATCAGTGGCATGTTATGCATTAAAATGTCTGTCTTTGTAGACTTTCCAGTAGGAAATAAAACCAAAATGATACTTTTTGAAGCTGAGAACCAGTAATATAGACATATAATGTTTTCAGTACTGCAAAGAGAAAACTCACATTTCATACTGATAAAAATCCCTTCTGTTGAAAGTTATGAACATGCTCCCTCGTAATATTTCTTAGGAGGCTTTCAAATTTCTGTTTCTTTAGTATTCTCTATGCAACACATGTGTTAATATTATTATTTAATTATTTTATAGTATTGGGTGCATTTCAAAGAAAGTTGCTTGTTACTATATAGTATTAGCCTCATAAAAATTATATTCTTTCATAAAATGATTGCATGTTTTAACCTCTTCTCATCTGACATTGTTCAATTCTCCAGTCTCCCTTTTAAAAAGATTTCTCATAGATCTGAATCCTCACTTTAGAAGCAGAGTTATCATTACTCGAAGACCTACCATCATGTGTGGAACATTAATGCAGGTGGTAAAAGCTGATCTATCTAATGGGTTAAATCTGTGTGAAGGTAGAGCTTGGAGAGGGTGTTGCAACACTAACTCAAAGGAGCTAGAGGTGACTGGTTGAGGAATTCCAAAAGTCCTCCTCCAAGGCAGTGCTCTGTATGTCCACTCTCTATTCCCTGGCTTGGGCGACCGTCTTCTGCAAAGTGAAAGCTCGGGTATGTACAATGTCCATTTAATCTCTGGCTGACTTACTGATACTGCTGCCAGAAGGGCAAGTTTGAGCCATCTGCAGTGGTCACGTTCTGGTGGACAGCTTTGCTGTAGGATCTGATCTGAGATGGCCAACTCATTTCACACAGATTACCCAACAGCCTCCAGATACAGCAGTGCTGGTTGTTACAGACCTGGGCTGGATTCAAGCTGACAGTTACAGCATGAAAGGCTCCATATGCCAGTATGTCCCCTGAGCCATTAGGTGACATACGGTTTCATTCTCAGAAAAATGATGCTAAGCTGATCTGAAATTATGTATGCAAAGGTTAAAGGCATCTTTTGCTGTACCTCACAGGAGCTTTTTACAGATATTTGTATCACAGGGGAGAGATCCATAGTGTGGAAATTATAAATTCCCTCATTCATTTAGTATGCCTATTCATGTTAAATTGAATGAACATTGGTATCCTCAAACGACTGAAGAAGCCTTTAGACCTTACAGTAGGTTTTTTTTATCTTAGGGTTTTTTGTGTGGTTTTTTTGGTGTATGGTGTGTGTGTGTTGCTGTTTGTTGTAATTTGGGGCTTTTTGGAGTTTTTTGGAGTTTTTTTTTTGTTGTTGTTGTTTTTTTGAGGCTGGTGAGAACAAAGGTGTTTGCATATTTATTTGTTGTTTTTATTCAACTATGAACAGCTTTCATAAGCTATTCAGCATATGAAAAATGTCTATTAATTTAGTTTCTATCTACAGTTGCCATGTCACCTGGTACAGAATTCTTGTATAATGTGACAACAGAACTCCTAAATCTACCTCTGCTGCTTTTAGCAGATAGGCACAGCTGAACGCCTGTTTCTGTACTACTCCAAAACACATTCAGAAGATCTTCTGAGGAAATTGTCAGAGGTGGTTGAAATATGCTATCTACAATTGAAGGTTGTGTTGAAATTGTTATTTCTTCCAGAATATGGACAAAATTTAAAATATTCAATTTTCTTTTCCCATTTGTGTGAGTTCTGGTATCTAAACAATACAGAGATTACCTTCACCTAACTTACATTTCACACAGTCCTGCGGAAAGAAAATCAGCAGACTCTTTTCCCTTCCCCCACCAAATATTTTAGAAATCTACTAAAATTGGACTTTAAGTATATGCATGTTTAGAATAATGTGACCTCATGGCTAGGTCTTTTACTGCCAGTCTGAAAGACACCAAGTGGGGAACAAACCCAGGTTCATCTACACCTATGGCTAGATTTGCAAAGAAATAATTCTGTTGGAAGGAAATAGAAGATTAGGAGGAGCCTAGGATCTGTACTCACAAAAATCTGGTCACAGATTAGACTTCCAAGGCATTTATTAGCACCAGAGAATTGCTGCTGTGCTTACCCTTACTAGTTCTCACCTAAAATGCTTATGGTATAGTCATTTAAGTTGCAAATATGGCACAAACCCAGAAGCAGGCCTGGTGATTTCACTGAGAGTTTTGCTATGTTTTTATTCTCCTCGCATTTCCTTCTTCTTAGTAAGCAATGTTAAGTGCAGATACTACAGTGGGCATAGGAGATGTCATTATTATCAGATGTAGGTCTACAGCTGTTGCACCAAAGAAATGTTACTTCTGATGCCCCTAAACTTTTGTTGTAAATATGTCCCCAGAAGAATAAAATAAGATTGTTAAAGGAGGGAAGCTACATGTGAGGGCATGCCTCAAGAGGAAGCACAGAATGATTGAAGTTTCAAGAGAAAGCTATAGGAGAAAAAGTCTTTTATAAACCACAGAGAAGCCTGGAGCATACTCTGTGGGATCTGGAGGAAGAGATAAAACCAAGGAATAAAAAAGTGTTCACTCATTGAATGATGTAAGCTACCAGGAAAAGAAGTGGTTGTAAAGAATGAAAATATGTACCACACATCTGCTAGAAATGAAGGTGAGACAGACTAGGAACAGATTTTTAAAGTGATCCTGTCCGTATATAAATTGGTTTATAAGCAACATGAAGGGAAAAAGTGTTCATAGCCTTTATTGCAAGTAAGAGTAAAGAGCATGTATCTTAGTAATTCATTTCCTTGTGCTATTTTTGTAAACACATTATAAAATACTATTTAGTCTAAAATTTGAGTTGAAAATTTTAGACCACCATGGACAGCTAAGCAAACTGAAATGCTGTCTGCTGGAATAAAACTGAGGACTTAATATATGAAATAGCCTGTACTCAGTGTATTTTGCTTTACTTTGTTTATGTGCCATGTCACTCTTTTATTTCTTTTTCTACTCTATGCTAACATGTATAATTAACTGCAGTTTGTTCTGTTTTGTTTTTTTCCTAGAGCAATCTACAAAGCTACCACTCTATGTTTATGTAGCTCTCTTAATCATAACCATGAAAAGAGCTGCTACAGAAGCTGTCATGAGCTGGTCAGGGGTCAGTGCTAATTAACAGAAAGACTTGTAAGAGGAATAGTGTGACTCTGAGATCAAGGCTGGGATGTTTGGACAGAAAAGAGCTGGGCAACCCTTTGCTTCTTTTAGTGTGAGAGCTCAAAAAGCCACAGAGGATGAAGCTGCAGTAGTAAAGATGAGGAAATGAAACAGATGTGTTAGGATTTCAGTAGTGATCCTCTCCAGGCAATGGCCCTCCCAGTCTGCTGCTTGCTGGGTGATAAGGAAGGAGTGAGGCCAGACAGCTCAAGGATCAAGTTCAAGGTTCAAAATTGGGTCCAATTTTTAAGTTGCTTTCTGTATTTGAGTAGTTTCTTTCAATTTTAAGCACAAATCAGCACACTTTCACCTATTAGAAAAGCTGAAGACGTAGCTGGGAAAGCAGTGAGGAAAACTCCATAAATTTATCTGTTCATGGCAGACAGAGGAGAGAAGTCACTTATGCCATTGCCTGAGTGTCTTCTGAACAGAAAACACAGCTGAAGATAATTTTATTAAAACCTGGTTGCACTGTCCCAGACTGATTTGTAAGTTTTCCCTGGGAGGTCAGGGCTGTTTTATCCCAAGGTGGTAGTTTTAGGGAAAATTAATAATTTACATTCACTGTCTAACACACAGCTGGAACTGCGTGAGCCTAAAGATTACATATATCTCTGCACATTGAAAACCAGGATCTGATATGAAACTCTTTACACCAACCATGGATATACAGCTTAGTAAAGTGATTCAGGTTTTAGATAAGTGATTATTCTAGCAGATCTGCTCTGATATTTGCTATTTTATAGTCCAGGACTATAAATCTTTGCCACTTTCTAGTGTTTTTCTTTTTTTTGATGTTACAGGATGATCTAAATTTAACCATAATTATGAATGGACATGATTTATAAGCATTTTAAAGCCTCTTAACTTGATATAGTTAAACCAACATTTGGGTAATAAGTAATTATTTTATGCAGTTAACCAAGGTCTTCTTCATTTGTACATCCATTTCCAACAGGTGGCACTCCAACAGTTTCAGTAAATGTTACGCTGTTTGAGTCTGAACTCTTGCAAAAGCCAAGGAGTCTGTGCAAAGAATGAAAAATTAATTTGTAATTTTTTTTAGACATCATACAAACACTTCCTGTGTTTATAAATTATATGTTTATTAATTATATGTTCAAGGATGTAAACTAAGAAAATAGCGGAGGAGAAAGAGAAAGGAATTTCTGAAATTGTTTCTTTATAAAATTTCATGAAATGTGTTATGGTAATTTCATCTTCTTGTTACCTCCAGTTATCTCCCAAAACTGCTACAGTCCTTGCCCAGGATGTCTGGAGTGTCTGGCATGGAGACAGTTCTACTGCCTGTGATACTCTGGAGTTTGATTCCACAAAGCAACAATTCTTCTGGTCCTTAGAAGAGCTGTTGGCAGTGAGAGAAAAAGAGACACAGAATGGAGTTGAAAGAGATCGGCTTACAGGGGAGTACAATAAATAATTATGAGTCTGGATCTACCTAATGCACAACAATGGTAAGATATTCTGAGCACGATGATGTGGTTGCCCCTACAGCTGAGCTGACTCCAATTCTCTGACATTCTTTGGTTGATGAATAAAGCTGGGGAGAAATCCTGACAACAGTGAATACAATGCCAAGGATCCATTAAATTGATAAAAGCTGAGATTTTACTTTGTAGCACTTATCATCCATCCATCCATCCATCCATCCATCCATCCATCCATCCATCCATCCATCCATCCATCCATCCATCCATCCATCCATCCATCCATCCATCCATCCATCCATCCATCCATCCATCCATCCATCTCATCTCTTGTGATACAGAGAATAGCAGAGCTTTGGGAAAAACCATAACTGGTTCTGAAAGCTCTCTAAATCTAGTTTAGCCAAGAAAATAAGTGGATGTTCTTCATTTTACATGAGGCAAATTTGGTGACTCAGTGTGGTTATTTCCTGCGCCGAGTAGAGTAACTCACAGTTCAAAAGACTGGGGCATCTCATTCCAGAAAACTTGACCTGCCAAGCAGCAGTAGTGTTATGACTGAAAGCTTGTTGTGCTGCTGGTATTATATGTGTTTGACATGGATCTTTATTTTTATTCAGGATAGTCAATCTCGCACACCAAACCTTTGGTCAAGTAAAAATAATGTTTTGGTGATTTCTCAGTTAATGGGTGCTATTTTAGATGTTCTGCCTGTCCTTCTGGACAACAATTCATCCTTCATTCCCCCCAAAGTTGTAAATGCATTTTAAAATACATTTTTAATTACCTTGTAGTGCAGTAACAAACATCTAAGTCCATTTGCTAAGGGAGTTTGGCATGGTTAATGGAGGTTGCAACTGAAATTCCTGAAGGGTAAAAGTGGGGTTTTTTTAGCTAAATTTGCTGAAATCTGGCAAGACAAAACAAGATGTAGTGCTAATAAAAAATATCATAATTGTATAGGGTTACTTTCATGTTTGCAGTAAATGGCACAGGACTTGCCTTCACTGAAAATTTACCTGGAACACGGAGATCTTTACAAAAAAATATTTTTTGTTTCAGTGGGATGTGGGAACATCAGTATACAAACCAAATATGTAAATATACACTGTCTTATTGTGAACCACTGTTTATAAGCACATACTAAAGAACTTCTCTAAACATTAACTGCAGTTAGAAAGACTTTCCTTTTTGTCAGCTGCTCCTTTACCATGCCCTTCAAATTATGTTTGGTCAGAAAACCTCACTGCCTTTTTGTGCTGTGTTTGTTTTGATCAATCTGTCAAAATAAGTGACAACCACCAACGCTAGGGCTGGACTGTGCAATATGCTTTATTTTTAGATTTCTGTAAAAGGTATATGTCCTATGTAAGAGCTGTGGAGGAAGGGCATCATTAAGGAGGAATCCTAATGGTAAATTGAACCACACAATTTTCTCAACCCCAAATTTGCAATATAGGGTAAGACAGATTGGATTTCAAGAGCTGTGACACTCTTCCCTCTGTTCTAGGTTACTTGTCCTTGTTTCATCTGGAGAGAAAACAAGCATGTTAAAAGCCAGTATAAAACAGATAACTTCCATGAACAAACAAGCATCTTTCAGCATCAGTAAGGTTCAAAAAATACAGCTATTTATCATGTGTATTTGTTCCTTGCCTGGTTTCAGATATCAAAGCAGTATGATCATACTTGTCAGGCAGAGAAGTGAATTAATAGTTGTGTCTTCTAGTGAAGGGTTCAAAGTTTTAGCTCCTCTTTTGTCTTCTTTTCTAATTCTTTTGCCAACCTAAAAGGACTAAGATTTGGCTCCTTTGATAATCTACTTGCCTTAATAAACCTGAAAAGTGGCTGATTGAACTGCGTAGACTAACCCTGACTTTTCTTTGGTTCTGACCAAAGTGGTTTGCACAGGCTGGGTCTCTCCGATGGTTTCAGTTGAGGCTTTAGGACTCTAACAGATCAGCTATGTCATATTTGGCTACACGAGTTTTGGACATTACCACCCCAAGCTGCCCATTTCTCCTTACCATCTGCAGGTTACTGCATTTCCTAACCAGGACGACAGAATGGCAATTACCTCTGTACTTCAGTTCTACCAGGTCAAGGACTCACGTTTCAGTGTAAAACCTTCACTCTTGGCTTAGGCTTGTTCACCAAATTGCACATGTATGCTTAGATGGGCTGGGAACCCAGGAGCCGGGAAACTGGTACCAACAATTAGATGTTGCACTACTAAATCTGCCAAAACATCTCTGTGGGAACCCTAGAAAACACCAAAATTGAAACTTCTACCTTTTGTTGCACCAATAGAACAGTTTTTAAACCACAGACCATTTATTTTTAACTTCTTGAAAAAAAAAAAAATCATATTTACGCAGAAATTCTAACTCTTTGCTTTCCTTTTGCTTTGAACTCATCAAAACCCACCTATATTTAGCTTGTAATTTGGCTATGAATAAATGTGTGAAATCTTAAGTGGGCAAAATCTATGTGTGTAATTGCTAAAACATTTTTGCTTATCATATGCTGTATTTAATATTGGTATTTGGTACCGTGTTTCTAATATACTGAATATACAGATAATATTTTTGTTAATTATTGCTCAGCACTTTATTCACATGTATTTGTATTTTTTATAACGTCTAAACAAAGCTAATTTTTAACAGAAAACATATCTTGCATTTGGTTATATTGAAGATCTAAGGTATACAAATAGTTGTGCTATAGAAAGAAGGGTTGGGTGTTTTTTAAGATACGCAGTTTTCACAAACACAATTTGACATGAAAATTTAGGATCTCTTTTGGATTTTCTCAAAAAAGCAATACCATGCATGCTCTGGGAGTTCTGTATTATGATATAACAAAATCTTTCTTCAAGGAGTAGGTAAAATAATATCAGTATATTTCCTGGCAGCTGGGGAAAGATGCCAATTAAAGCATGAATTTGGTTACCTGTGCTTATTAGCCTATCCCTAACTAACAAGGCAACAAACTCTTGAGTTTTGGGAACTGAACTATATTGTGTTTAACTCTTTTACCCTGTGAGAATTGCAGAGCTGCATCTTTTAATGATGTTTCTTCTCTTTGGAGACAAATAAATGTTAAATGTTGTCAGTACCCTCCTTCACAGTTTCTCTTTTAGCTCTGTCTGAATAGCTTTCTGCTTTTACTTATTCCCTTGATGCAAATTTTATTGAAATCTCAATTCCTTGTAAATTGGATCTCAAAGCATCTTTTGAATTTTATCTAGAGGAAATATAAAGCTACTGAGAATGACTATTCCTCTTTCTCTTTTCATGCATTTTCAGTAACTCCATAGACAACGAATTGTTATTTTACTCATTTGTGTGACACCTTTGCTCTCCTAGCTGACAGAGGTATTTATGTCTTATAGTGTGACTTGGAGGTCATTAATGCTGGACTCTGAGAATCTGCCAATGAACAGAGAATTTTTAAAAGTCAGGGCTCCTTGCAAGTCCTGCTGATTTGATGGAGAACTTAATCAGTGGAGATTCATTATGAATTTTCTGGATTTCCTTTGCTGCTAGATGTAGCCAGAGCAAGACTCAGAGTTTTGAATCCCTGGAAATCAAGGTCTTCCCAGTCAACCTTCAAAGTGTTGCCAGAATTACAGGCAAAAAAGGTTAGCTTCAAGGTGGCTGCTCATCCTCAGGTCACATGGCTCATTGAATGAAAGATGCATGGAGGCAACATACCATGGTTGCATGTTCACACTTGGCAGCATAAAGCTGGAAGTAGGGAGCTAAATGTTTTGTGTGTGAATTTGATTAGTGCAGGGAAATTGCTTGGTGTGGGTGCAGCAGATTGCCCCTGGTGAGGGGTGGCATTAGCCAATCTGAGTGTGAAGGTCAGCACATATCTCTTCTCTGCTGCAGTTCCACTCCCAATTTGACTCATGTGATGTTTCACTGTGCTCAGCCAAGGACACTTGTCCTGGGTAGGTCAGGTCCCCCTAACCCAGCAGAAGTGTCACCCAGGAAAAGTCTGGCTGGAGTTCTCTGGTACCAGGGGTTTGCATTAGAGTCATGTTTGCAGTTAATGATTTGAATATTTTACTTAAAATTAACACTGAAAGGTCTTGCCTTGACTTCAGTTTCCATCTTCCATTTCTTTATTGCTTAGACTTTCCTTCTCTTGTCATGGAGCTGCTTGGGAACACAAAAGAGAAATATTGCCTCATGTGCACTGCCCAGGGTTTATCCTGCGACTGTGCTGCTGCTGCAGATGGTGGAATTTGGAACTGATGTGAGAGCAGCCAGCAGTTCTCAAGCAACTTCAGTCAAATGCCATTTCAGAGTGACAGAGAAGAGAAAATCAAAGTGCCTCTAAATTCCTGTCCTCAGGGCCCTTGCCCATGTTGCCAGTCACAGACCTAGTGGGTTCTCAATAACAGGCAGGCGGGTTCAAGTAGCTGGAAAAGGCTATGAAAAGTGGGACCAGGAGCTCACTTTGTCTCTTAGCCCTGCTAGAAGAGTGTCAGCTGTGGAGGCAGCTGTCTGGGTAGTTTTTCATCTCACATGGTCTTCTTGCACAGATCTTTAGCATTTGGAAAAGCTGATGGAGCATGCTCTGCCCTTCTCCCCAGTCACCCTGAGTGACACAGAATAGAGGTGTAAAACAGGTCCTGTAGGAATATGCAGAATTTATTCCCAGACTGAGAGAGTAGAGGCTCAGTTTGTCACTGCCAGGATCTTGAATGTCCCTTCTTTGTCCTTTCTCCTCTGACAGACACTCATACCCTGCATAAATATCCCTCATAAAAAAATGAAAAACAAATGAAAAGAATATTTTAAAATCTTTTGCTCTGTAGGTAGCTCTATTTTTTGTTTAGAGCTTCCTAGAACTTGTGTGCCTGAGGTTGCTGGGGATGTGCTGAATCAGTGTTTTACATTCCCTAGCATGGTTTTGCTCTCTGATGTATTCCTCCTATAGCAGAGAAGCAGTCAGGTGAAATTTTTCAGAACACCAAATTAAGAAACCAAGAGATAGAGTATGCTCACTGTGTTGCCTCCAGATTGGAGATGGGTCATTACAAACTGACATTTTCCTAAAACTGAGATTGGAATTGCTGAAGCATTTAAGATAGTATGTCTGCATGTACTTTTTGGAACAAAAAACCTTGTCTTTAACTGTAATTCCAGTCCGCTATGTGGAATGCTTTCATTGTTTCAGTTATAACTGTTTTAATGTTGCTGTTGGAAAAAACTGTGTTTCCTGCAGGCAAAATTCACATGTATGTGTTTAACTTGGTTTACATTTTAATCAAGTGTTAATCTGGAGTAATTTGAAGCATCACAAAGCATTATTGATTGCTGTATTTCTATGTGTTTCCAGTAATTAAAAATTAATTTTCTGAAACAAATCTTCCAAGTAGAATTTTCTTGTTAGGAAATATATACCTGTGCAAGTCAGGAATTGCTCTGCAGCCTAGGACATACAGCTTGGAGATCAGGGATAGATAGAAATTACATGTCACACCTGAACAAAGCTCCTGAGGCCTGTCTAGGATTCAACAGAATTTACTAGAATTCATGCTAGAAGGCCATGTATTTCCCTATATTTCAAAATTAGGGACTATATTCCAAAATAGTTCAAATTTTGATTTTGTTTCTTGACAGCATAAAAAACCCCAGACTTCTCTGTTCATAAGTCCTGCAGCCTACCTGTGAACTCTTGTTGCCTACTTGCCATAAGAAATACTAGATTTTCTTAAGGCTAGTTGAGGACTGTCAGCTAGAAGAATTTGCACTTGGATGGTAGCCTTTAGAAGTGAAGTGCCAGCTATTCCAAATAAAAAAATACCTCAAAGAAAAGATAGCACAGATGGAACTAGCAGTGTAGCTGCTCAAATTCACTGGCTTTTGTTGAAAATGATAGCTCAAAACTGCGGTATTTGGGCTAGTCAGTATCATATTTTTTAAAACTAGCTTGCTGGGAGAAATGTTAGTTTTATTGTCAGGATTGGTTGTGTTCCTTGGTGATTCGAGGGTATGTAAAAGCAGTGCTCAAGTTAAACTATAAATATAGCAGCTAAGTAGTTCAAGGTATACTTATTTTCTACATCCGTAATCTTTGTAGTGATACATTAACAGAGTACTGTCAAAGTTTCTGCAGTAAAGCTGTAAGATATGTCTGAACCTACTTTGAGATGTTCTTCAAAGGTGCCCTGGAATAAAAAAAACCCCAACCTTTTGGTTTTGAGATGAAGGGAATATTTTTAACTGCATCCACCAATTAAAGCAAGAAAACATCCCAAGGGACAATAGCATTTTGTCTGAACATAGTGAAATGTTACCTATTAATTACTTCTAGGTATAGCTCCTCATGATCTGTAGTGGCCAAAGGTAACCAAACTGAAAACAAACAAAACATGTACAGAAATTGTCTTGACCAAATGCATGCTGCAGAATTTTGAAATGGCTCCAAAGGGGCTTTTTATAGGTTGGAATCACTGAAATTTGTCTTGTAATTTAGGCATAAACCTTTTCAAACATGTGTGCACTCTGTTTGTTTGTTGATAGACTCATTGCACAGTCCTCTAGTACATATAATAGAGGGGTCATTAGTTCTGGGAAACTGGACTATTTTTCATCACTGTAGCAGAAGTGTGTACATATCATAAATGGAGCCTGAAGGGATTTAGTTCCAGGTTATTAAGTGTTCATTTGAGATGGTGGATAATAACTGCTGTTTCTGATATTTTAGATTAGATGGCCCTTATTGCTTGTAGGGCTTATTTTCAGTGACTGTTAGTCTTATTATTACAAATACATATTTAATGACTGAGGCAGTATCAACAAAACCAGTAAACTCATGTGCTATCCAAAAGCTGGAAAGTAGTGATTCATTAGTTTGCACTTTATCATTAACTGAACTCTAACAAGAACTCTGCTGCAATGATATCCAGTAATTAATGAGACAACATTGTTATTTGAAACCTTTTACATGTGAAAATGAACAAGTGTGTGGATTTCTTTGCTAGGATATACAAAACATCAATAAAATCTTATAGAAAAATTTCCTCTAAGAGAAACTGGAGTGGAATCATCATCACCCTGGAAAAAAAAAAAATTGAGACATCAGGATGAACATAGGTAATTTTTCAGAAGGTTTTTCAGTAATAACACTGTTGACCACACCAGTAATGTTGTGCTTTCCTTGCCTAATTAGATTCATAGCCTGTACTGCAACCTCAAACCCTTAACAATAATGATACAGTTGTTAAATGGAATAGCATATTAGAGGGAGAAAAATAGCATTAACTATAGCAAAATCTATTTGAAAACATAATTTTCTTCTGCTTATTTGTTAAGAGACAATACAGACTAAGCTTTTTGTATCAATATTTTGCAGATACAATTCCTCTGATTTAGGTACTAAATCTAATAGAATCAAGAACTTTTCAGTGTTAATTCAACCTTTTGAAATGTTCCCTGTGGCTGAATCATCAACATACACTGTGAAGTTACAGTTCAGATCAAATGGCACCAATATTTATGTTGGGTATGCAGTACAATCATAGTGGAAATCTAATACAAAAGGACTACTTTTTAAAGAATTGGCCAAATAGTTAAACCAAATATTATCTTTCAGATTTGCTACTGCATTTTTTTCTGCCCCTTTGATTCTTGTCATATGATTGTTTTATTAGTATCATAGTTTTCCTTGATGCTGATGCTGTTTGCTATGGAAAAAACAGTGACCCTGACTGTGAACCACTGAAGTTATATCATTGAGTCTGAACACTGGCACTGACTACTAGGTAAGGCCAGTAGTCTCTCACATTCCATTAGACTTTAGTAGGATATTAGTGCATTTAAGGAATGGTGTTTGAGACAAGTGCAGCTAATTATGGAGGTAGCACATGATGACCTACTGTTAAGTTTGGCTTCCATGATAGTATAATCCTTTTCCAGTCTGCTTGTCAGCCCGTCATTTTAGGAGCTGGAGTTTTCCCTGCTTTCTGTCCATCATAGCTTGAAATATGTTTAAAACACTGGCCACTAAATAACACACAGATAAATACAGGCAGCTGAAAGAGGTGGGAATAGTAAGTAGATTTTTTGGATTGTCTGTCCTGACTATTGAATTTTTGTATTCAGTTTTGTCTTAAATGTGTAATATGGATAGAACCTGTTCTTCGCAGTAAGAAATAAATAATATAGTAAAGCTTAATTCACAAATCGAAGTGTTCTCAGGAAGTATAAGACTTTCTGGAGCTACTCTTTGGCTTATTATTTATTTACCTACAGATGCTCTTATTTATCTACAGATGCTTTTTTCAATCCAGAAGTATTTTTATGTGATTTACTATTCCTTATTTACACTATGGTGCAGTTAAGTGCTGTTTATTAGGCAAGGTAGAGAACAGCATCCCTCAGGACACAGGCAGTTTGTAATTAGTAGGAACATTTGGTCTAGAAAATTGGTAATTATCCTCATATTCCTATAATTTAACTGTAGAAATGAACCATACAGAGCTGTTTTATGGTTTCAGAAGCCAGATCTATTCTAAGTTTTGTGTAGGGAGGCTCTGTTCCAACACATGCAACTCCAGTGGGTGAGTTGACCCATCTGTGCTTAGTTGTGCATGCTAGCATATCTGCATGGCTAATTAAATTATCATTCCTGAGCTCAGCTGAGGTCCACCTTTAGATCTACATGAAATGTATTAATGTGCTATGATCCCACCTATATTGCTTTGGTTGGGTTATACTCATCTACGTTAGCAGGTGACTGAGCACGTTACGAAGCAGTTCAGTAGATCAAAGTGGCTACTGCTGACGTCCCCACATTAGACTATGCATGGTTCAGGGACTACATCAGACTCAATCTAATTTGGTTAGTTGGACCAAATATCCCCATTATGCAGGTCTCTCAAAACTGTCTGAAAGGTTAGTGCTTGTCTCAGATCCTTAGAGGCTAGGGTCTTTTCATGTGAGCTTGGAACACAGCTTTTGGTCTGGTTTTGGTTCCTTAGAAAGAAATCTGGTGTGCATGTGTTAAATTGGCTCCAAACCAGTGTGTGGTACGTGCAGACAGTCAAGGGTTTCACTTAAAAAGTGTCTCTCCTTCTCTGTATTTCAGTGCAAATTCAAGTGAAGCAGCTGACAGGTGTTGAGTTGCTGCATCCTGCCTATAACTGATTGTGTGAGTGCTTTACCATGGTGTCCAATTGAAGTCGGACTGCAGATTAATGTGGTTTATAGTCACCCTTTAGACTGCCTTGATTTAAGTAAACCAGGCTTCAACAACTGGCCAGCTCAGAGTTAGTTTAAGAAAGCAAATGGCTGTTTCTCAGACATTATTCATTGGTTCCTGGATCAGACAGCATTTAAAGAGCAACAATGTGAATGGGTATAGATTGTGGATTGTGCTCACCATGTCTGTCATGCACATAAATCTGAGCATGCTAAGTGGGTGCTCTACAGCTGACATCAGTATGCCAGCTTAAGTGCATGATCCACACCTATTACATCATATATAATAAAGTCCCATGACCAAAATACTAGTCCCTGACCTATACTGTACAATTTTAACTGTTTACTGACTTGGGCAAGTGCTAGTTGGGCTGGTTTATATGCTGATATAAGATATAGTAATGTCTTGCTAGTGCAGGGTCAGGGTGGTATTGATTATGCAGACTATTATTCAATTAATTTAATTATATTCAGTATTCATTCAGTTCATTTTCTATTAGGCAAATTAATAAACCTTAAGGACAAAAAATCCAGGCAATTAGTTTCTCTTCTCAAATAACTAGGCCAACTTTCTTAATATATAGTTACTATAATCTAAATTTTCATGTGTTTGGTTTTTTTTCCCATTGGAAAGACAGAGGAACAAGGGACATGGGAATTAAAAAATACTGTATTCAGTTGAAGTGTCCTACTCTCCCAACAGCTTATGCTCACTGAATATCCTATTTTATCAATGGCAGTCATGTATATGAATAAGAGTTTTCTAAAATACAACAATTCAACTTGAACTGACTTTTGTTTGTTTGTTTTTTAATTGAGAGCCAGGTTTAACATTTTCAGTTATGTATGAAATGCCTAAGTTCAGGCTTGAATGTCACCAATTCACTGAATAAAGCAAAATAGCGAAACATTATCTGCCACCTTCTTGTCTGCCTTCAGCTTTGTAATTTGCAAGCAGCATGTCTGGCTACATTTGACAGCTAGACTTTATTATTTCTAGTACCTGATACCTGTCTCAGTCTGTCTGTATGTGCAAGTAGAGGTGAAAATTGGATGAACACCTGCATTTGGGAACAGAAACACCTGATGTTCAGTACCATGGAGGTGTCAGGTTACTGCTGTCATGTAAAATGTGTGCTAGAATAGGTAACCATGACTAATGTGTATGCACTTGAGCATTTCACAAAGAGATGTTTTTTGCGAAGTGTGGGAGCATTTTGGTTTTTCACACTTGTGATATGCACACTCTTTGCTGCATCAGAACTCCATTGACAACTGAAATAGGTTCCATGCACTTGTGAAGGTAAACTATGCCCACAACACTCCTGTGGCGTGTAGTTTATATGATGTCCATGGCTTGCAGTGGAAGTGATTTCACATATCCCTGGATGCCCCAGAGCTCCTTACAAACTACTCCTCAGAGACCTAAGGCAGATTTTGGGAGAGTGCTGAAAATTGCTTTGTGTGAATTGTGTCTTCTTGTGTAGTCTTTTTCCTATCTTACATAACTTCATAAACAGCCAGAGTGTCATAAAAGTGTTCCTAATAATTAAATACATTGACATTAAGTGTAAAAGAACAATATATGCTTATTGAACTAGCTTTTCTTGGATCTTCTCTTGTCACACTGACATGGAGTAGGGATAAGCTGCACTGATGTGGGTGGCATTGCAACACCATAAATCAGTGGTTGAGTTAACAAATCTAATAGACCTGGTTTTCCAAAGCAGAGAATCTGGCATTTCTTCATTTCAATAGCCCCTGTCTATGTCCTTTAGCTATGGCTACAGTAAGGTAAACTCGATGTAGTCCAGTTTTTTGGTGAGTGACAGCTAGTTCAGGTTGTGTTTGATCTACCTCACAAAAAACCCTTTCGTTTGTGTCTCATGTTTTAGGAATGGTATTCCTCAAATTTGTACTCCCCCTAAAAGGAAAACCACAAACCTCTGATGACAGATGAAAGGCAGAGATTACATCTTGAGATAAGAACAATTTACCAGAAAGAGTAATGAGATAAGAAAACAATACTAAAAAAAAAACACTCAAAGAGAGGGTGATTTACATGCAAAAATTACTGACCAATGTGCGAGGCCTCAAGGTGCACAATGAACAGTGGCCAGTGAGTTCTCCACCCGCACCGTTCCCCAGCCCCAAGCCACTCCCATCTTCTTCCCGAAAACGTCCTGTATTTCCATCCCCCAGAGATGACATAAGGTGGTATGGAATAACACCCAGACATGGCCACGGGGCTCCAGGCTCCAATCCCTCACAGCTACTGTGAAGAATTAACTCTGTCCTGCCCCAAACCAGGACACTGGGTAACAGAAAAGAACTTTTTAGATAATAGTGGGAAATAAACGGATGTAGAACAGAAAGATCAGTTTTACAGGGCAAAAGCAGCTACAACTTTATTATTATTTCAGCATTGCTTTTCTAATGGAAAATAGCCACTGAAAGGAACAATTCCATGCTTTTTGGCTCAGTTTTTATGAAAAGAAACTATACTACAATCCCTTCAGTTTTCAATAGCAGAATAACGTTTCGTAAGTTTTTAATTGTTTTAATCATTCATAGAATAGCAACCTTTGTGTGATAGCTTTTTTTTTTCTGTGGGAGAGTTTCACTTTTACAAAGTAAGAACTTTTGGTGAAACCTTGTGTTTTAATTAAATATTGTTTTAAAAGGATAAAAAAAGCATTTCTGTGAGGTCAACATGGCTTAATTTTTGTTCTGCTGTGAAATTTATCAAATGTATTCCTATCCACTTCTTTAGTATAAATAAAGATTCAAAGTAAATGTCTATCTGGCACAATACTGTTAGAGAAAAATAGCTGTTTAGACTTATGAGCCTTCTTTTGTGTACCAAAGTTTAATTGAAGAGAAAACAAATAAATGTTTTAATCCAAAAGGCTGGTGTTTAGATATGCAGACATATAGGTGAATAGGGGACACTGTTATGACCCTGTATTTAGTTATTCCTACCTTTGTTTCACGTAGCCCAGAAGAAGATGCAGCAATTGTTTGGCTTAGTGCATGCCAGGTATGGCAAGTGATGCTTTGTAAAGCATTTCTATGCTGTTATGATGAATTGATTCGCTGCCTTCTATTTCAGACTTTCACACTGACTTGCTCTTACTACTCTAACGTTTGTCAGACTGGCTCATAATAAAGACTACTGGCTCAGTAGTCTTTTTCTTACATACCCCAAGAAAGTCAAAGGAATTTCCTCTGTTCATTTAATTATTAAGATCTGTAAATGTTCTTCTATGTTGATCAGAAAGCTTCTTTTTTACTCTCCCCTCCCCCCCCCCCCCCCCCCCCCATTCCATTAAAGTATATGTTTCTCCTCCTGGCCAGCTGATCAGGCTAATTCTTAACTCCCTCTACCCTGGCTCATCAAGACAGAACATCTTATGTCTGCATTAAGCCAGACTCTGTGAGCTGTGTAAATGGAAATGTGCAATTTTGCATGCAGATGTCTGAATGTATTACTCCTATTAAACAAGCTGCTCCCTTTCCTAGCAGTATGTTGTTGTCACTTGGAAATGCAGAGTTAACATAACAGAGTCCTGATACATCACAGTAATAATATATCATGGAAAATTAGAGTTGTCTGCTTCTCATCTATTCCTTTGTGCTTTTTTTCCCCCAGTGGCATTATTCTTGCACTGAATTTCAGTAGGACTTTAATAGTATCTCTAGTAAAAAGTTTGGAAAATGGGCAGAATCTGACCTTTTGGTTCTTCAGCAGTGTAACTGCTGGTTTATAGGTGCATGCAGAAGGTCAGAATCGGTCCCAATGCTTGCTGTGTTTGCGCAGTAATTTTAAGCAACAGTTTTATCTGGTGAGGGAAGAGCCTCGATAGACAGTGGCGTCATTTGTTCTTCCCGTGTTTTCACGTGTGCCTGGGCCTGCCTTACTCGACCTTCCAGCCGCAGAATCCATTCCTGGCGAAGTCTGCAAAGAGAGTACAAGTGCTTAGCAACTATTGAGCCAAAACCTTCAAATGTATCCAGGGCTTTTCAGCAGGGTCGAAGCTTTCTTCTCTTTCATCACCAGAGCACTTGTCCTGTATTTATTTACCAATTACACATCCCTCTAGCTTGCTAGATTGGGAATGCAGGGGAGAAAGGGATAGTGCTGATGCTATCAGTGGTTGACATTGCTGGATTCCAAATGAGTCAAACAACTGCTGAAATCCTGTCACTGTGAAGAACTCTGTTTTTCCCTCTGGGGTATTCTCAAAGCCACACAGAAGTATTGCCTATGCAGTAAGGTCATTCAATGTGTAAATTTAAAAATACAGTTTCTCCCCCACCCCTCAAGTTCTAGTGTAAAATGCTGTGGTGAAGAGCAGGCTGAACTTAAAATATGTCCTTTTGGGGGCGGGCGAGGGGGGGAATCTCTGCAGATCTTGTATGTATTTAATGAAAGAAATTGATGTCACATGCAGGAGAAGACACACAGCTTCAATACACGAGTGTAATAAAAACAGAAGAGAAAATCTCTAGGGACCGCTGCAAGATATTGTTGGCTGGGTTGTTTTCTGAAGGAAAGGTTATGAAACACCTGACCCAGCAATGTTATAAGATTAGATATTATATGGTAATGTCAAATACATCATAGAATATATGGGTTCTTAAATTACCTTTGGTGTGGTGAAAAGAACAGCAGGCAATTATTTCATCTGAGTGTAACTCAGCAGTAGCTGTTTCACATGAGTGCTTGTGTTATCTTAGATTCTGAGTTCGGTTTTACCTTGTGTTTTAAACTACCTAGTCTTCAATATTCTTTTGTACATATAGTTAAGCCTCAAAAATTAGGTGCAATGAGTTAGGAAAAATTTACTGTTGAGAAGACTGGTGTTTCTCATCAGTGTCCTACATGTCACAAAGGGAGGACTTGCCTTTATGTAAAACCATGTTCTCCTGAGTGCCTCTCACATGAGGTAGTGGATATATATGTTTTATAATGGAAGTGTCTATTACCTCCTGAAAGTATCATTTTTTTTCAAATTAGAGAACACTTTGTGAGCAATCTGGGCTTTTACTGGGCAAGTGACTTTGAAGGAGCTTGCTTGGGTCTATTTCAGTTGTGATGGGTCAGTTAAGACATATTAAATATGTAAGTTAACACATATTCAGGGTTCTTTCACTGCATTTCTTTTTTTCTCTTCAGAGAAGACCTTTTAAAAGCTTTTAATATTTTTAACTTTGTGAAATGAAAAATGTTATCTAAACCACAAATTGTATTTTGTTTGCACTGTCTGCTTGTGGTAGTCTGTTGTGATCTAGGGTGATAAGTATTTCTGGTGAAACTGAACACTGGAACACTTTCCTGAATTTTATCATACATGTTTTTTCTCCAGTAACTTTGTGATTGGGATTTGGGAATACTACTGACTAGTTGGAGTAGGATACTGGAAGCGGATTTGTCTATATCTGACTCTTTTGAGACACAAGGCCTGCCCAAATCTTGATTTCCAAGTCTCTAAATGATGACAGTACTTCCTTCTTGGGGTCAAAGTACCTAGAATTTTTTTCCAAGAAACAGCCCTTTCGCAACAACTTCCACTTTGTTGAAGTCAGATTAGTTTATGTGAATGTCCCAGTTTTGAGAAAAGTTTGTGCAGGAAAACCTTTGTTAATTTCTAGAGAAAAGCACAAAAGAAAACTACGTGAGACATGGTATTTCTTGTCCTCTCTTTCTGTCCATTGGTAGTCAGGGGATTCACTTAGTGTGCAGGAGACTCTGGTTCAAGCTTCTGAGTTGCAACAAGTTGAACAAATATTTGAAGTAGTTCGCCACACTTGTGCTGAGTATCTATACCACAATACAGCTATACAGATTTCTCTAGGCAATCCCTGGTGGTTTATACTGCTTTGTAACAGTTCCCCCCCCCCCCCAAAAAAAAACCAAACAGAAAACAAACCCCCAAAACGACACAAACCCCACAATTTTTCCATTGAATGGGAAAACCTTACTGTGTGGTTTTTACCTTTGGGCTTATATGATGTGAGGGGTTGTTAAATATGACAAAGGTGGCACAGGTTTTTTATTCTACAGATTAAGTGGGTGGTTGTCCCTTTAATGTAATTCTATTTTATTATTTGTGTAGCTGTACCAGTTCCAGGTAAAATTCCTGCTATTTTCTGGCTGTCACAAGCCATAATTCCAAAGTGCTTTATTTTTTCATGGCAGTGTTCCAAGGCCTTTGAAGAATGCTCATGAGGTTTAAGGGTGAGGGGTGTCTGAGTTTCCATGCAGAAGAGCCATGGTAATATGAGACAAGCAGCTGTGAGAGGAAAAGTGCCAAAGATCCAGAACACAATCTGTGCTATGAATAAAGCAGTACAATAACAGGTTACCGTATTTTGAAACACGTGATGACATGCTTTGCTGTCTTGTGGAAAAGAAAAAAATATCACTTACTTGTTCAGGGCACTTTTGCTTAACCTAGACTCTTCAGCTTCTTGTTGCTTAGTTTGCTCTTGGATGACCTTTTCCCAGAAGTTCTTCAGCTCTTCCGCATCATGACCACCCATCCTCTTGCGTCTGAAGTTCGTATGCTTGCTCATTTTCTGAAAAGCAATTTGGAGGTCAGAGCAGTCAAAAATCTGACCTGAGGCAGATATTGTGTTACTTAGCCCCTTGAAATTTCATTCTCATGAAGTGCTATTAAAATAAAGTATGTCACCTGAAAAGAATAGGTAACTGGTGCTTAGTCTGCCTTGAACCAAAATATAAGGCATTGAAACAGGCCTTGGGTGACAGTTGAATGGCATAACTATATTTTTGTTACTGAGTAATGACTGTGCGTGGCACAGTTCACTGAAATATTGTGGATGCCTCAGTATGTGTGGGATTTTAAGTAATTTTAGAAGAACGTGTGAAAAATGCTTTCAAATACAGTGCCATTACAGATTTGATGTGAAGGACTTTCCTATTTTCTATCTCCCATATTCTTAAAACAGATCATAGATGGTTTTATCTCAGGGAAATGCATTGCTCCTATATTATTCCTTTTGCTACTCTAAATGATGTCACACACAAAATATGCAAGGGAATTATGAATCTGAAGTTGAAGCACACAGAGTGCAAAGCACTGGGGAGCTTGTTATGGTCTTGTTCTTCGTTTTATCAAAATTCAGTCTTAAATACTGTTAAAAGTAGAGCTGATTGAAATACAGTGATCAGTTCCAATAAATGAGAAAAAAGACAGAAAGTAGGCGAATTTGTCCTTGCTAAATGCACGTTATTCAAACACTAGAATTCTCATCATATCTGATGTCCTTGCTTATATTACCATATTATATTGGTTATCAGATCATAATGGTACTTTGAAAAGTTGAGTTCTGTTGTTTATTTCCTGCATCAGTCTCCTCCACCAAGCCCCATGAAGTTGGAGGATACAAGAAGAAGCCCAAAAACCTAAACTCCAGAGTTTTCTATGACTAGATCAGCACTTAATTTGAGGGTTGCTATGAAATAAACCCCTTTGCTTCCTTGTGTTCATGTGTATTCTGCTATCATTAGATACTTTTGCCAATGCTCCTTTCTGTAATGGTGATGAATTAATGACTCACAGACCCTGATACATACTTGTGAATCTTCTTCCTAGATGATTTCATACTTTAGGAGCTCTCCATGATAAATACAACACAGACTATGCTAATGTAGGCCAATCTGAGCAAACCTGTGCTTTGTACAAGGCTGCAAAGTGGAAGATCAGAGTAAAAGGAAAGCACAGTCAGATGTAACACAATTAAGGCAGATTTCTGTAAGGTCTTACTATAAAATACAGTATTTGAAACTCCTGACACCCTAAAAGGACACATAAGTGAGTTCTGGATATCTTCCTAGACTGAATATTTTAGATTTGTCATAATTTTCATGAATCTATTTTTTAAAAAGATCAATAATAACAGATAATTTTGCCAAACTTAGTGGAAAGTCTGGCTGGACTGAAAAAACTGCTTAACAAAAAGGAAAACCTCTTTGAGATGCATTATTTTTCCACTGAGAAGTCCACTTGCTTAAAGACCAGCACAGCCCAACTGGAGTGATAAACATGAACTTGTTAGATCATGTAATATAACTTCCTGTGTGATGGAGTACCTTGAGTGGTTAGAATACAGGACCTCTTGCAGGGTCAGCAAGAGCTGCAGTATCACCAAAACAACTGGGTATTTTTCTCTGAGGCAAACTGCATTTTTCCAGTATTTCTCTTGCTGAGGACTGGGGATGCTGTAGATGTAGCACTGTGTGATACAGGAGGAATTGTTGCATTGGTGTGGGTACAGCAGTTAGCTACTAACACCTTTTGCTAAACATGTTGTGTTTGGCAATGAATATGGTCTAAATGGGAATATGGGTAATCTTAATAATTTTTTGTCTCATTCTGAGGCCCCAAAATAATAGTATTATTTAAGGCTTCATCTTGCAAAAAATATGCATGTCACAAATGCACTGGAACATGCCCTATCTGTGTCCTAATTCTATAGGCCTTGAGCAGTGTTAAAATAAATGCTCTGGTAATAGCTTGTTACAGCAAGTGATGGAATCTGATTATTTCATCATTCCTGGATCAGCAGGTCACACGGGTCTTTGCACCATTTAGAGGCTCTTCTATCACTAGCAGCTGCACACTTGACACTCTACAGATAATTATCCCATTGCCTCAGAAGCCAAGTGCAAGTTGCTGACAAACTGAGTCAGTGTGCCCTCCAAACCCTATTACACTTTGCCTCATATAAGAATCTGCCCTCACACATTAACCTTTAATTAGAGATTAAATTTTTATGATTATTAAACCTCTAGTTGATGTTCTCCAAAGGGTACAAAGAGGGTCTCCAGTCTCTATCTGAGGTCTAAACTGCTTAACTTTTGAGGGGGTGCATGAGAGATTTTGGCAGCCTTAAATTTTGGCTGCTCCACCCAAAAGAACAATCTGTGATCAGACAGGTGCCCAAAAGATGGAAGTACTACTGCAAGTGTCAGTCTGCTAGGTCTGTGAGTCTTTTTGCAACTCAAAAACGTTTGGTATTAGTTCCTAGGGGTGTCAGCAACAGTTAATATTTCACATGGTATTGCTGTGGTCCTTGCTAAGACAGATTCTTGAAGTAAAACTTTTGAAGACTGTACTGTCTCCATTGCTGGCCAGCATCTTTCATGGTATGATGTGTGAAAGCGCCCTATATTTGAACCTGGCATTACGACATTTGGGTGTAGAGACTAGGGTTCATGTGCACTGTATAATACCTCATTTTTAGTTTCTAACTGAAAGATTCTGCTTAGAAGCTTGGTTTGGATTTCTGAGGAACTCTTTGTATTAAAAAAAATGTATTTTTCTAGATTACCTGTTTTGTTGATGTGTGATTTTTTTTCTTTCTTTTTAGATGTCCCAGTAACATAAATTGAACTTACACTGACAATTGGACTTAATGCCATCAAACTTGTTCTTGATTCCTTCAGTGAGATAACTCAGGGCTCAGTAACAAGTAGAACGATTAGATTTCCCCTGTAAGTAAGAACCACACTTTCTTAAAGTCACTTGACCAGTTTTGTCTGGGTGGAAAGTGAGCAAGGAAAATAGGTACATCATTCCAGAGACATTAAAGAAAAGCTGGGGAGGTGTCTTTCTGACTCCTAATGGTGGGTTGTTTTAACGTGTTCATCCTCTGATATGAATGTAAAATAAGCAAGAGCAAGCACTTCCATTCATTTAAAATAATTCATTTAGAAGACCTGAAATATTGTATCATATATGAACTGAAAATATATGTTATAAAACTTTCTGCAATATATTTTCTATGAAGGGTTACAAAAATGTGCATAACATTGGTGCAAGACAGAGTCCCTTAAATCTTCAACTAATATAGTTAAGGAGGAACTATTATTATATGAGTTTTGCAGTCCTACCTGCCCATATGAGGTATAGTTTGCTGGTTTTTTAGAGAGCCAAACTGATAAAACAACACTTAAATAAGGATGAAATTAGAACTTAGTTAAAGTGGCTTATGCATTTGGTAGCTCTGAAACTCAACTGCCAAAAACGTGTAAGTATATACAAAAGCGTTTTTACAGTATTCATCATTTACAGAAATTAATTTATACGCTAACATATTATTAATTTATGGAGAATGTCCACAAGAAGTAATTGTAAAAACAAAATTAATGGTGCTGTAAAAGAAAAATCTCCTACATTTATAATCAAACCATAAATCAGAGGGCCATGCAGCAGTATGTAAGACAGCAAATCACTCACAAAACACAGAGAGAACCTACACTTAATACATTGTTTTAAACTCATAAAATCATAGAGTCACAGAATAAGCTGAATTGGAAGGGACCCACAAAGCTCATCGAGTCCAACTCCTGGCCCAGCACAGCACAATCCTCAGGAGTCACACCCTGTGCCTAAAAGCATTGTCCAAATGCTTCTTGAAGTCTGTCAGGCTGTGACCACTTCCCTGGGGAGCCTGTTCCAGTGCCCAACCACCCTCTGGGCGAAGAGCCTTCTCCTGGTATCCAACCTACACCTCCCATGACCGAGCTTCATGCTATTTCTTTGAGTCCTCTCAATGGTCACAAGAGTGAAGAGGTCAGCACCTGCCCCTCTGCTTCTCCTTGTGAGCTCATGTCTGAGAGCCAGTTTAAAGGAGGTTTGAAGTGTGAATGATGAGCAGTTTCTCCTCTACAGATCTGTCCCATACAAGGGAGAGTAAATCTTGCTTCTAGTTGTAAGTTATATGCGCAACTTTTATTTACTGGCACAACAACACTATAGAAACATCCAGTGGTACAACCTTCTCTCATTTAATCTGATCTGCATCTGAATGTGCTTTGGAAAGTTGTTAAATTAATACATTTACAAATGCTCTGGCTTAGCTCCTGTCTAGTCTGCATATTTTGGATTATTGTAATCTCAGACTACCTCTGCTGAGAGACAAAAAGGAGTATTAAAAAATATCCAATGCAAGTAATTTCTCTTCTGCACACTTTGTAATTTATACTTTGGACCCTTTTTGGAGAAATTTGAAGAGTCAGAAATGGGTCTTGATGTTTTGAACAAAATTGCTAGTTTGAGTTACCTTTATATGAAATAGGCAAGCAGGAGAAGAAAATGTCTTCTAAAGTCTCAGGAGGCATTTTTTATCCTTTTTCAATCTTTTTGTTTAATATGTGTCTTAAGATAGCCACAATCTTAAAAATTCAGTGTTTTATAGAGACAGATTTGTATGCACAATATTTGTGCTTTTATTTTTTAGAGAGAAGTATTTTAATGCATTTAGTAAAACTGTTAGCTGAACATACTTGGAGAAAAATATCATTGTGATTTTTAGTCTAAATTATGCATGATTTAAAGAATCGTTGGTTTGGCCAACAAAAAGAAAACCACCTTGTGCTTTTTTCCCTATTGGAAAAGATTTTAACTGGTAATGTAAAACAATATTTTAACATTTCCAAAGTTTATTTCCAAAATTTTTGCTTAAAGACAAAGTCATTAACAAGAATGATATATATACATATATATATATATATATATATCTCTCTTAAAAAATATTTCCTTTCTAAAAGTTGGACTCTTTCAACAAATCTGACTATTCAGTCAATTTTAATATGAAACACCAACATGTTCCTGGAAGAATTTCCACAGTCACTTCAGAGTTTTTTTGGTGACCATTGTAAGCAATGGAAAGATTGTCTTTGACTTTAACTAGACTCAGTCCCTTGAGTCATATCATGACCATGAGCTGGTTTATCTTTGTCAGGACACTAATTAATATCCTGTTCCTTTTGCCCTTCACCAGGGTTTGTTTGTCTAACTATGGAATGTTTTCCAGCATTATATATCTATTACAGTACAGTTCAAAGCCCGTTTATGGTGCTCTTAAAAAAAAAAAGCTCAAAGTTCTGAAGAGTTTTAAATTACACATATAGAATGCATCATTTTGATGAGTATCCCCTTACATGTTCCTTTTATGGTGGAATTCCCTTCAGCTGAAGTGTGTAATATGGAAGTTCTAGTATACCAAAAAAAGATAGTAACAAATAGCTTAAAAACTGAAGTTATGGTTAGAGTAAAATGAAACAGTGGCAGGATATCTCTTATGTTTTATAAATCACACAGCATCAGAATAATTTCCACAAAGGTATACTGAAATATACAGAATTCCAGTTTATGGAGGGAAAAAGAAAAAAACATTGTTCAAATTTGCATGATTTAACAAAACATAAAATAAATGTATACCCTGTATGTCTAGGCAGGCTTAATAATCGAGATAGAAAGAGAAAATCTTATTTTGGCCAAAATACAAGAATATAAATGCTTACTTTGATTGTATAGTAGCTTCCTCTTCTGTCAAAGTATGGTTTTCTTGAGTGATTACTGAATCATGTCAGTTTTACCCCTGGGTTCCCCTTTTCAAGAGAACTCCAACTGCCAGGAATAACTGATGAAATCTACTCAGCCGTCACTCATTTTTATTTGGGAGTGACGACATCTGCTATTATGAATTAGCTTAACAGCAAGGGGAAAAAAAACCCAAACCCACAGTCTCATTTTGTGAAGTCTGCAACACACCATGAGGAATGACCAGACAGTTATAGGGCACAAACTCTGAATGCCACGTTTGATCCGTGCTATAAATTTTGGCAGATGCCACTGATGTCATGACTTGGCTCTGGATAAACAGTTACTCATTGACAAGTGTGGATCACTGTAACATAACTTCCATTTGACTTGCAAGAATTCAGCACTGTCCCCTCCAATAAAAAGGATAGATCTGAAAAGAACATGTTGAATAACACAGCTTGTCTCATGTGCTACTGAGTGACTGACAGAAAAATGGATTTCTTTTTCACCCTTTTTGAAGTGTTGGTCTGTAAAAGCACTTGGTAGGCTACATGACAGGATTCCAGCTAAGCTGTTAATACACTCAATAGTGCAGGAATCTGACAAGCTGCAAGCTGAAACATAGCATATATAATTTGTTATAGAACTTAGCACTTCACTCCTTGAACAGCTTCTTCCTCCCTCCACTGGTACTCTTGGGTGAACAGAAAAACACAGGTAAGTAAGGTGCTACTTAGTCTGACAAAGTGAGAGCAGACAGTGACAGACCTTCTGCTCTCAGCTTTTATTGGCAACCTGACTATATAACCTTTTGGTAGTTTGGCAAGCTTCACCTTGAAGTTGATTATGTTTCTTACTCCAGGTATTTCCAGTGAAAAGTTGCTCCAGAATTTTCTGTCCCAAGTAAGTTTTCTTTTAATCTACAACCTGAATGTATTCAAGACAAGTTACCCTTCTCTTGTCTTCAGGCAGAAATCACCTCCCCTCTCCTTCTTTTTTTTGATAGTATAACATTTAAGCACTTTGAACTCTTCTCATTCTCTTGAGAGGAGATCTCACGACCCTTCTCTGTGGTCTCATTGAACACAAGCAATGAGAACTGTACGTGACATTCCAGCTGAGTATTAGTCCCTTGTGTGCTTCCTTAGTTTGTTTGGTTATAACAATTGGAACCTATAATCACTTTTATCTTTTCCAGAGAAATACAATGCTCATTACAACCTTTGAATTGATTCATACAACCACCTAGTTCTCCTCTTATGTTTTCCAACTTATAAGCTTCAAATTATGATAGAACTTTTAATTAGATCCTAAGTTCACAACCTGCCTTTTGTGCCATTTTCTCTATTTCAATCCTTCAGGTAATTTCTTTCTTTTGTTTTTGAAATTCAGTCCTCTATGCTTATGATAACTTTTGGATTCTCCAGAAAATTCTTTAACTCTCTGCTTCATTTTGTGAAGCAAAATGCTGCAGTTCAAAACAGTAGTAACATTGTTTCTAAGACAGCTCTGGATGAATTCCTTTTTTTAACTTCTTGCAGTTATGGAGTTTACACTAAAACATGTTAGCTCATTTTAGCCACTTCTAAGCTTAAATAGATAGATCTTGGTGAGATCGTATGAGATGAAAGCAGAGATAAACACCTTATCTCCTAACATACAGAGTAACAGGCTGTTTATTGTCTGCTAGATATGGTAAGTAGATGGTGAGAAAGGAAGACAGAGGCAGATTGTAACGTATCATTAAGTAACCTTATAGAATCCATAACTAGTTCAGATGAACAGCTAAATTAATTTTTCCACTAATCAATCAGTAAAACCTCAGCATTACTACTGTTAGTGGAGACTAGTCATGAAATGTAACATGAAGTCTGTAAATCACTGTTCCAGGACAGACTGCTCTGACTGATAGCTGATCCTGGATCCTAGACAAATACCTAATTTGCTGATGATGGTGTCAAACTCTTACAACTTCTCATCTTGGAGCTGCATATAAATAATGCAGAACTCTGGGCTTGAGAGGCAGTGCCAACAGCATTCTTGTTTTATCTTCTGTATGTCTCAGAGGTCCATTTTGCACTTTCCCAGACTATTGAATATATTGCTCACATTTTGACTACTAGGTATCCTAAGGCATACCTTTTCATGGCAAGCAAGTTACTTGAAATTCGTTTTGAAAAATCTGAATTTCACTACAGCCGAGACATAAAAGAGATCTTGAAATTCTGCTTGCATTCTTGTCCTCAAACTGCACAAATTCAACATCTCTGAGAACACACACACGGTTCCACTGTGCAATGTCAATGGTGCCTAGCGGTAAGAAAGCATAAGAAACCCTAGCCAGAGGACAAGGCCACAACAAGGCACACAGAAAAAATCAGAGCTTTTTGATTTTTGTAAATAGAGTAACTGAGACATGGGAAGCAAGACTGCACTGGTAGTATCAGTCTGATACTGTATAGAGATCAACAGCATAGTCTACTCCAGCCTTCTGGTAGTACAGAGTCAATTGAAACAATGTTACATGACTTTAGAAGTAGCACCGATTTTCTCTATAGACTTGTCAGACAAATCAATATTTTGAGTAAATTATTTCAACTTTATAAAGCACACAGACACCACTATATGTTTGAAGTTTTACAGCCTAACTTGACAGTTTCACCTAAGAATTTGACAGGTCTACAGTGCACCTCTCGCAGTAAGGCTCTGACAGTTGCTTCTGCTCATTTGTAATGATTTAGATCTATAGGTCTCAGACAATGTTGTCTTGAGTTGACACAGCCTTTGTTATAAATGATTGTGTTTAGGGTGTTGTATTACAGTAATTCACTTTGCTACCCTTTCACCGCCTTGCGTTTTTTTGCCAGTTGGTGCAGATGCAGCTATTTATATGGAGCTTTTTTTTGCTTTATGTGGGCAATTGCAGAATGTGGCCTTGAACTGTAGTGTTTATAAACCACCACTCTGTATTTTAGAGTGTTTCTTCACTGCATTACTGTCAGGGCCTGGAGGACCTCAACATGCCCCCAGCGACCTTCCCTATCTTACCTGGGACCCACACCTCTGCCCAAGCTCCCTGTTTTAACTTAGGCCCATGAATTTGGCTAAGGAGGTCTGTCCATCAAATTCATGGATCCAACCCTCTTTCTCAACCTGTGCTGTGGTCACATTTGGCTCCCAGACCATTCCTTTGTCATAGGGCAGCCTCAATTTTTTTTCTGCTTAACAATTACCATAGGTTTAACTCCACGGGTGAAAGCAATATAGACATATTAAAAACGATGGAATATCATAATTAAACCAGTCAAGAATATGAAAGAAAAGACTGTCTTGCCTACAGTTGAAGTCTCACTAATCTCTGCAGAATTTTGTGAAAAAGAAAAGGCTCAAAAATATGCGTGTAGTAGCACTACATGCTATGTTGTTGATGCAGAGTCTGTGCCAATAGTAGCTACGGTCACTAAGGGACGGACGGAATACCTTATTACTGTCAAGCACATAAAGGTGAAGGACAGCTGGACACAAAATATTGCCCTAGAAGTATGTGTATTCAGATATTGCATGCAGTCAGGTGTGTTCATAACTTTATCTAAACTGGTATCTAAAAGTAGATTCCTAAAGCCAAACCAATTTCCTTTTACTCTTTGAGTTCATGACAAGAACACATGGATTGTGTTGCAATGTGGAAACATTGTCAGAGAGGGGAGACCTCGAGGTTAGGGAAGGTAGCATCTGGAGGTTAGCTCCATGGCTGATTTGATGCAGACAAGCAACACATGATGCCACAGAGCATGAAGGTGCCAGTTACCCTTCCTGCTGTAATATGACAGCAATGACTCTTGGCAAATTGTTGCCATGATTGGAAAACTATAATTAATGGCACGATTCAGGGACTACTTGAATAATCATAAGTTTCTCTGACTTAACTTATTTCTAATTACATGAAATGGTTTATAGTGAATTTTACACAGCTAGACTCCTCTTGCTATGTTGATGCTGTCAATAAAATGCTTGTTTGCATTAAGTAACCAAAATTTATTCTTCATTAAAAGAAAGAGAATTAATTTGTTAAAGTCCATTGGAGATTTCAGTGGACACATAACTACAGTGACCTCCATATAGTCTAACATACTACAATACATGTATTTCTTTACCCCTTTCTACTTGGTCATATATACTTAATTACCAGAAAAGGAGGTGGCCTAGTCTCAGATTTTTGTTTGACTTCCATTTCCTTATCAGGACTGTTTGTTTATTGCATATTATTTTCAAACATAAGGGGAAGCAGACATCAAAGGGAATGAAGACTAAATTGTGCTACAGCAGCTGGTTCCTGATTTTCACTGCCATAAAGCTACTGCCAGCTTGCAGGGCCTGCAGTATATGATGTGGGCTCCCTCATGGAAGGGCTGGGTCACAGATGGAAGGAGCAGGAAACAGGACAGTGCGGGAGGTGATGATGTGTAGATGGTGCTGCAGTTTTTGTATGCTCTGGGAAAGTGTTCTTACTGTCTCAACATTTTTCTTCTATCTTCCCTACTCAACAAATGTAGCCACCAAATACATATTCAGGAAATTTCTACTCTGTAGTGTTCACTTGCTGAATCTTATCTTCCACACTTGCACCTATGCTGTGGTGATTTGTCTTTAGTCATCTGACTTTAACAGGAAGGGTCAAGCTTCCTTAAGCTTGAAAATCAGGATGATCTTTGACTAGACAGATAAACAACCCACAGGGGTTTGAGGGTTCTTACTAGTTTCTTTCTTTCCGTGGCTGGGGACAAGGCTGCTAATGGTAGGGTCTATTTGAACGCTCTCTGTGTGCGGCAAGGGAGACTCAGCATGAATAGTTTGCTGGTGAATATGCCAGAAACACTGCAAAAGCAGGGGGGTCAAGGTGAAAGTAGTGCAGCTGGCCCTGTGAACAATATCTGTAAGCTCATATAAACAGACATCATGCTAGATGATGTGATATTGTTTCATCTGTATCACTCCAAGCTGACAAGTATTTATCTCTAATGAAGCCAGTTGTATTATGTCACAGGTCCTGCAGAAAACTGAAAGAATGTAAAACTATTGTCCAAGAAAAGCAATTGGGGAAGCCTGATATCTTGAAAACTAGGACTGTATAGTGTCTGTATGGGTCTACAGCCTAAAGAAAGACTTGGTGGAGAAATGTGCAGCAAAAGTTTAGGAACAGAAAAAGTCCAGTATGGAAGACAATACAGCAGTCCTAGGCGAAGGAAGTTACAGGGTCCACAGGGGAATGAAAAAGATGTAATACAATAAAATAAATATTTGTGACAAGACTAATTGAAATTTGACATGAACAAACATCAAGGGACCAATATAAAATCTGCTTGGAGTAGGAGATTAACCTGTCAAAATCTCTTGAATTAGTCTGATTTTGCAATCTGAGTTTATAGTTGGCTAGTGCTATGCACTGTGAAATTGTATTACTGGAACTGAAAAGCTGACTTCACTATCATAAGGAAAAGGAGCTTGGAAATGCTTTGCTTTAAGAGGCTGTGTCAGGGTACCCAGTTTGTTCAAGATACACTCTTAATAACTCTCCAAAGTAGAGAAGCAGGTTATTATACCCATAGAATCTGGAAAAATACCTGGTGTATTTCAGTTAACAGTGAGAAAGGAATTGTATAAGAACTGCAAGTTGATGTTTTATTCATATTAACATGTTCAGATCTACTAATTACATTGTGACTTGCTAAGGAAGTAGTGCAATGTTTTTCTTGTACTTTTAATTAATTAGTTAATTAAAAAAGTTATGTTAGTATTCTATGGAATTTTAATACAACACTACTTCATGGTATTTGCAACCTTTCAATGTTCTGATAGTGTGATAGTCACTTTATGGACTTGAACATTTAAATTTTAAATACTTTCTAAGGAATGAGTGAGATATTCCCAACACTTTATGACTTATTGTATTGAGCTGTTACTTTGAATTGTTTCTTTAATGATTTATCATATCCTACCTGTATTACTGGGGCACCAAGTTGTTCAGAACACAGCCCATCTTTTAAATCAGAGAACGCAGCAAAATCAGTCCTTAATAATAATAGGCTGCTTGGTACCTAATAGTGTAATAAGCAATATTTCTGTTTAAAGGCTTTATTTTCCTTAAATAGTACTTAAATATTAACCTGGTTCTAAATCTTTGATTGTTGTCTAGGAATATCTCAAATACACAGACAAATCATCCATGAGCTCTTGTAACTTTTTTTACTTGACATTTTAGTCCAGTGCAGAAATGAAGAGCCACAATGTCACTTAACGTGCAAAAGGCAGACTAAAGTCAATTTCTACTGTAACAAGTAGTGCATAATAAAAAAATGGCATTAAGGGAAAACAATTGGTGGTGAAACCCTGAGGTTCAGTCTGTGCATTTCAGGGTCTTTAGCAGGCTTATATCTCTGTTACAGGCTAGTTCTACTCTGGTCTGAAATTCTCTCAGCATTTGTTTGATGTATACTGGGTGGGCTCTTAGAGCATATCTTTTATTTACTATTACCTGAAAGGGTTCCCTTCAACAGTGCCCTTTGGTTTCAAGCACCAGTGCTAAGGGGTAAGTAACCTGAGTATATTTGAATTACTATTTGTTGTAGGCTAAGAAAGTGGATTCACAGAATTAACATAAACGAGAAGATGTGTAGTAAATCGCAACCCATAGCAGTATGTTTATGTATCCAAGGTGTTGAGATGCTTTCTTCTTTTTTTTTCAATAGTAAACTGCCTTAATGAAAAATATATAAGGACACAAATTATGCAAGAATATTGTCTTCTGACTTACAGTTAATGCTTTTTTTTCTTGGGAAATATTTATTTTCTTGTGGAAACCTAGGATCAAAACCTCATTGCCTCAGACATTTTAAGTTAGACTGGACAAAGAATCACCAAGTGCACTGAGAAATCAGAGTAAAATGGCAGAAAAATTTATTAACTTACTCAATTAGACTTTTCTTTCATCTTTTTTTTTTTGCTTCTATACCCCTATATTTGCTTGCTTTGACCTTTTATTTAATAACGGATAGGTTCACGTGAGGGAGACAAAATTCACTCCATGAGGCCCAAACTCAGTAATAGAAGGGTCAGCAGTTTAGGCTTTTTACCAGGTACAGTATTTCATAGTAGGGCAGGTGTAATATACATTTTTAAATTGTTTTTGATTGTGAATCTTGGTGCAAGGTTTGATGAAGGAAATCTCTGACCAGAAATAATGAGTCTGGCAACAGTAAGACTGAACACAAACAAATCAAGACTCTGAAATTGTAGGTCTGGGGAAAATTTGCTGCTTTCAAAAAGCAGCCCTCCTAGGTGAAACTGCTGTATTGTCTATAATGGTATTGCACAGCTGTACAGTTACTCTGCCAGTTGCCATAATTTACATAGTTTCTTTATCCTAATGAACACTTCTTGCAAATAAAACCCATCTTAGTGGGCATTGTCTGGGTACCTGGGTCTTAAATATTCTTGAAACACACTGGCAATGTTGAAATTTCTGGTGGAAACAAAGCTCATTTTCTCACCATTTATATGGGACAAGAATTCCTTCTTCTTCTATGGCTACACCACAAACAGAGGCATGTCACAGTAGGGACTCTTACTTTTGGCTGTCATGCAAGCATCAAAATACACCAAAATAGCTTTATGTGCCTTTCTAAATAAACGTTAGATATCTTGAATTAGGAAGCATTTTGCTGCCAGCAGATGATTTGTTAACTTTTGTGCCATGCCTTTGTTTTGGTTCACCTTAAAATCTTAGGATGTTTAATTCTGGGGCTTCCTCCTAACATATTCAATAGCTCCTAGGCTTCATTTTTAATGTGTTGCTCCCTTTCTGGTTTTATTTAACATTATCCATCAATGTCAGATGTCTTTCTGACACCCCATTATGAACATTCACTGCTTCCACACCCTGGATGCAGCTGCACAGGTTGAGGCAGTGGCCACCACCATCCCGTCTCAGCTGCTTATCACCTCTCCCATGCTAGCTGCTACCTCCATCTCCTCTGCTCTGCCAGATGCAATGCTGAAGGAATTTCCTGAGCTCTGCATCCAATGCACTCCAGTGGTTTAAAGAGTCAGAAGAGTAGGTCACTGCTCGTATGGATATTTTGGTGGAAGTGGCTAGGGGAGAGATCTCCTGAGAAACTTAGGTGGCAGGTTGACAAGAGGAATGCTGAGGACTGTAGCTAAAACACACTAGTTCTATCCTGTGTTATCTCAGACATGAAGGAGAACATAAGTCTACCTTTTACTAATGCTCTTATTTGCTCTCTCTGATTACACTGATGAAACACATGCCATGTTTCTTTGGTCAAATATTTGTCTTTTGTCCCAGTTATAATTTATTTTAGAAAATACTTAACTCCAGGAATCTGGACGAAATGGTAAAAGTAACAAGTATTTTTTAAATGAGAAAAACAGCATCTGAAGGGGGCAGATATAAAACTGTTCACAAACATTTAGAAACAACAAACGTCCATCATGGTAATGGATGTTTCTAGGTGGGGAAAAGGCTATGGGTAGGAACATTTACTACACTGGGGTTTGTGCACAGTGACCACAAAAGACGGTGAGCATCCTGTTGCCAAAGTATCTTTAGTTTAAACTGAGTGATAGCCTAAAGGCTGACAATAAAGATGAAATCAGTTATGCCACAGTTGGGCATGCTTTCCAAAAGTACAGATGTTGTCTAACAACACAGTTAAGCGTTACCATCCGCTGATTTTCTTTCAACACACAAATTGCTAGTAAGAAATGACGTCTTCATGAGTATAGGACAGATGATTTGAAAAAATAAGGATTTTTTGAGAAATGAAAATATTTTGGTAACTGTAGAAATAAAAATCAATGTTGAGCTTAGACTTGGGGAACTCCAGGGTCCTGGACCCCAAACAGACAGTCCAGTGAGCTGTCTTCAGTCTGCCAGCAGATGAGTGAAAATTGATTCAACTTTGCCAGTCTTATGGAACTGCTCCTGGGTCCTAAACACAGCGTTTTGTTTTGAGTACCCTATGGATATTTTAAAGAATCTGTTCCTTTAAATTTTTGTTGTGAGGAAAATAAAATGCCGCAAAAGAGGAGAAATAATTGTTTAGAAGAGATTTTTTAGAAAATATGTTTCTCACATAACAGGTCTTTCTAACTTTTGGTCGTTTCTTCATTCATCTTACTTTTAACCCTTTCCTACACCTTTGGAATATGAGTGCAAGGTTGCAGGCAGGGATGTGGACTTTAGGGACTCCTGTTTTGCAGCAAAAGAGCTCATCAGGTGACAATGATTGTCAGTTTTTCTAACTAATTTCCATAGAGATGGTCAAGTAATTTGTAAACTGTTCTAGAAGGGAAAGGTTACAAGTATATTGGGAAGCACAGTGAGGAAAAAAATCCAAATGCATTAAAAAAATCAAAGAAAATTACATTAGTAGATATATTCATGGAAAAAAGGAAAATAAAACCTCACATTCTAACAATTAAGTTCAATTTTCATTGGGTAAGAAATACATTCCTGTTGAGATATTACATCCAGGTTAATTTAAAATTAGATCTGAGTCTGGTTATGTTCTGCCCAGCCTACTTTAAATGCAGTAATTGTTCTTTATAATCAAGATATTAGAATGACATTAAAATGTAATCCTCAGAAACAACATAGTCATTTATCAAATATTGCATTAGTCTCCTTGACATTTTAATTTACAGGCTTTTTATTATTAGTTTGGTCTCTCAGTTATTAATTACTTGAAAAACATGTCATTTTTCATGTCTTATATAAACAAATACAAGAAAAGGGTCAAATTTTAATCTTCATGAAACCAGCATAAATCAAAGATAACCGTACTAAGTCAATGAAAAGTTACCCCGGTATATGACAGAGGGACATCTCATCTCATATCTAAGCAGACACAAATGAAAGTTTGTTTTAAGCATTATGTTGAAAATACATAATTTGTTTACAGTAAAAGAGATGTTTTCCCCTTTTCTGTTTTCAGCTTCTTCAGTAGTAAAATAAAAAGCACCATGGAAAAACGGTTGTGTTTCTTTCAGTCAAGTTGTCTTGAAATGTTTCCTGTAAGGTCTTGGATGTCAGTTTCTGAAGCCTATAAATAAGGAATTCTCAAACAGTGGGAAAAAAAAAGTAAAATCACCTTTTGCTTCTATTGGCAAAACACTGGATCTGTGCTTGTTTATGAGCTGGTATTTATGGCATGTATACTTATTTTATTGAAAAACAATAATTTTGAGTTTTAGCTGAGAAAATCTGGTATTGACATAACTCTTATTGTCATTTTATTCTATTGTTAGAACTGTGATTACTAGACTACTTAATAATTTTCAAGCTCAATGTGAACAAATTCACTAAGACCATCCTGTGAAATTGTCACTGCTGAAAGAATGTTGAGCACATATAACCAGGTGACCTGGAAAGCACAGTACTGCACATCAAGTCAAAACTTGCCCTTCAAATTCACAACTCAAGCAATAAAGCTAAAAAGAGAGATAAGCTAACACTGCTGAGGTGATAATAGAAGGGATCTTTTTTTCCAGAAATTTGGAGAAAGCAAGAGTGACGCATCAGAAGTGAAATACAGAGTTTTTTTACTTACAGACCTAGCAGTATTTTTTTTTTTTTTTTTTTTTTATTATAAATATTAATGTTTTCATTTTAGAGATGGAAAGAATGAGACTTTGAGGAGTAAAGTGATTTTGAGGAGTAAAGTGATCAAAGCAGCTCTATAGCTGATCCAGGAATCCATTTCTTAAATAGTTGCAATGAACCTGCCTTATACTGGAGATCGAGACAGAAACTTTTACTGAGTTACATCTCTTTTTTCATGTTAATGTGCTTTCTCTGAGCCACTCTTGGGCATGAACAAGTACTGGAATAAAATATGTTGTTGTGATGTTTCTAATGAAGGGCAAATCAGGAAACATCAGAAATCTTTACCATTCTGCTTTTGCCAGAGGAGCTCAGTAGCCCTGAAGACAGGCTAATGTGGTTGTGTCATGAGTGAGTAACAACTTTTTTCTCCATTTCTTCTTTTATCCTTTAGTCTCACTCAGTCTACTATTTTCTGAATTGCCGTAATTAGTTGTTGATAATCTGCTTTAGAGAGAACAAACCCACAAACCCCTTCAACATAATATCTGACTGCCTTCACTGCTTTCAATGTATATTTTAGAGAATGGAGATGCATTTTAAGAGCAACCTTATTCTGCTTTACCAACAAGTCAGGGCATGGAAGAACCAATATATCTGTGTCTATAACCAATATATCTATATCTTCTACAGACATACCATGAGAAGTTACTGGCTTCTTCTGTAGTTTTTTCTTAGTGTGTTCTTAGTTCTTACTCTCCTTTATTTGCTCTCCTTTATCTCTAGACAGTCTTAATGATCTCAATCCAAATAACCCAGTGAAAGACATTCACTTAATGTGTTAAATATTCCTGATGGCACCTGACTTAATTCCAGACAAAATCTGCACATTTTGCATTTGTTTTGTGACAGTTTTGTTATCTGATGTCCACAAATCTGCAATTGATCTTGCCTACTTTTTTTCTTTTTTTCTTGGTTTTCATTTTAAATAAATCTCCTCAGACCTCTCCTGAGTACACAAAGACTTCCTAAAGACCCAGCCCTAAAACCGTAGAAGTAGTTGGATCCAAAAATATATTGTATTATAATTGAAATTAATTGTTCAATCCAGATTCAATGCACAGTACTATAGCTACATGAATGAATTTGTTCTGAATGTTTTAATAATGGGATACTATATCTTATGGATTTCCTGGACCAGTCCAAATCCTGTATCACGTCCCACCATAGGCAAGAGATACTCACCCTCCTTTTCTTTCTTTAAAAGAGGACTCTCTAGGGTTTAAAAGCAAGGTTAGAAAGCTATATATGCTGGAAGGTATCTGAGCAGTGGGAATAGAAGAGAATGGGACACAGAGATGGAAGAAAACAAAACCATGGAAGTGGAAAAAGTGAAGGGAGTGTTTTATTTATATACCCTGAGTAGCTCATGTGTGGCTTGGAAAATCTACGTTCCCAGCTTCTCTGTTTTGAGTTGGGTTTTCAGGCTTACTATAAATGACTGAACAGGCAGTTTTAATTATAGCAAAACATGACAACAGAAATGAATCCTCACAGTTAACAGATCATAAGACTGCATTGCTGTCCTCAGGGACTCAGCCGGCAAGGACTCAAATGCTTGTAAATAGTGCAGGTGTTGAAAACCAATATGAGGTTATATAATTTCTTGACCAGAGAAATGCCAACACATCTTATAGCATTGTGGTTTGTGACAGTACATTTATGGTGGCAATTTACAGGCAGGGAAAGAGATCTTTGATCTCACTACAGCTGGCAACCTTCACATTTCATAGTCACTCATCACCATCTCAGAATGTGCTAATTTTCAGACAGAAATAATAACTATGATAAAGTGGCCAGCTGTGTTGCTAGTTTTTAAAGAAGAGATCCAAACAATTTATATAAATAATTTTTAGCCCTTTATATATGAAATATTACTGTTATTAGTTCCAATTTGTTAATTATTCTCATGTAACCAGGGATCTAAATCCCCAAACTCTCTATATATTCCTTGATGGAATGACCACAACTTGACAGAAGAGCAGAAAAATTATGAACGACTTAAAGACCAACAGTCAAAGACAATTGGTACAAACATGGCATTTCTGTGACTGAGAAATAATCCACTGGCATATGTTTATGAAGACAAAGATGGATGCCAAAAAACTGCATGCCAGTAACATAGGTTGTTACCATTTCTCTGAAGAGATTTTTGTACTACATTTTGTGATTTTTGTCCACTGTACTTTCTTGTCCTTGCTTGAAGCTGAGATAGTTCTCTCATCTAGTCCAACTTGATATATCATATAAGGTGATCCTTGGAACTCAGTTCAACCATAAGAAACAGCAGATTTTATGAGGTGATTGAAAATACATTCAATACTTCCAGGACAAGATTTTCAGGAAAATTGTTTTGGTTTTTTTTTGTTTTAGTTTTCTGTAAGTACTTGTGTTTCTGTAGTGCTGCAGATATATTACTTCTATAATTGCTCACTCAAGCCTCCAAAATGTTACAATAATGTAATTTCAAGTCAAATGATAAGACATTTCATTTAAACCACACTGTTACTGTAAGCTGTACTAATGTTCCTCTGTAATCCAGATTTATTGCCATCCTTATTCTCAGCAAGCATGAGCAAACATGAAATAAGTTTTCTGTAATTATATAAAAAAGAAATATAAGCAGTGTTTCAAAACCTTCTATGAGATGACAAGGTCAGCCATATGCCACTGAATAATTTCCTGAGCATCTGTTCATTCTGGCTATTGCAGTGTCCAACAGTGCAGATATAGTATAAATAATAACGACAGTACCATTTATTGAGGTCTAAACCTACAACTGTATGTTTTGCAAAAGTCCTGCTGAATGACATGAAAAGTCCTGCTGAAGGACATGGGGTTTTGAACAGGGAAATTTTGTGAGGCTGGGCTGTGACTTTAGACCTATCATGAAATCGGTATCCTGCTTGACCTTCACTGCAACAATATGCAAGTACAGCCTGAAATCAGACATGCAGATACACAAAGAGAAAAGTAGAGAGTTAGTATATCCTGGTACAGGGAATTAGCTGTCCTCTTCATCGATGGGCATTTCTAAAGACAGGTTTGAAATGTGATGTCTGCAACCCTTGGGAGCTGTCAACTGCACAATAAAAATTTGATAGGAGACCTCACTCCTAAGGGTAGCTTCTCGAAGAACTTTTACAGGTTGTTTTAAATGCTCATAAAGGGCATAAAGAGACCAAAGTCCTGTTAGTTCATGACCCCTTTTCACAGAAGAAAGTGTCCCAGATTTTGTCCTGTGGTGTCACCAATTTTTCTTTGTTGAAATTTCTGCTGTTCCTGATCTGTCAAGTAAGAGAGATGTTATCTCAATAGCTTTTCTGATGAGAGCTGTAATGTGTCTTCTGTTGTAAAACCATATTTTTACAATATTGAGAGAAGAGCCTAAGTCAGAAAGACTTGGTCCTCATTCAGGATTTCATGACTGCCAGGCAGCCATTCCTGTGTCTGTTCAGGAGATGGACACTCTCTCTGCACATCAGCAGCACACAGATGTTGTGTACAGCTGCCAACACTGCCTTCCTAACCATAGACTTTTTCTCTGATGCTGTCTCAGCACACAACTCTCTGAGCAGGGCTATTTGGTGTCTTCTAAAGGCTGTAGTTTTACCAAGATTAATTTATTGATGTGTCTGTTCCAGGCTCACAGAGCAAACCACGAGCTGTGGGATACCTTTGTGGCCAAACATTGTGGTAACATTCTCTGCTAGAGAATGCAGGAGTCGGCACGAGTCTGGGTCATTGGCAAGATTCACACAGATGTATCTGTGGTCCAAACACAGACCTGAGCCTGTTAGTTTTCTAACCTTGTGCGGGAGAATGATAAGCTGCACAGACAAAATGGGTTCTGTGCTTCTCTGAGAGAAAAGAAGGATAGGTTTCCAGCTGAGAACATAAGCCTTTGATTATGACTGTTGTAGTGAAATTTGGCTTTTCTCACAATCCTATAAAGTAGTACAAAAGAAAAAAAACCTAAGAATAATAGACATTGAGAAATGGCCCTTATTTCCATATAACTAATACTTAAAGTAAGGTAATGAATAATAGGTATCTTTTGAAAGAATAAAAAAAGTGGCTTTGGTAGTAGAAATATTAAGAAATACCAGTTGTAATTAATAGATTTCATGAGAAAAGTAGATGTACATTATTTGCTGTCTTTTGACTAATACCTTCCTAATCTTGTGCTCTTCTGTCCCATCTCCTTCTGTTGTCTAATAAAAACTAATGATCACTTCCATGACGGAATAGTGTATTAAGTATAGTGTGGAAACGAATTGAATTGTGATTAAGTTAAACAACATTTTTTCTCTCTGGTAACTCTGATTCTCTGTTTGTGATGAGAAAAAACATCAGAAACTGGACTCCATTGAACTACTCTTCCCACATTTACAGCTAACGAACACTTGGTGGAGAATTAAGTGTTCTAGTTCCTTTCAAATTTTAGCTTATTTGTACAATGATAAGAAAAAGCATACATAAAATATAACCCTTTAAGAACTTAAACTTTACTAGAAAGTTCGGGGGAAAAAGGGTGGAAAAGGATTAATGCAACTTTCTGCTCTATATTAAGTACATGTCAGTGTTTGCTGTCTTATAATAAAGTAAGACATGGATGGACAGCTGGGTTTTTATGGGATGCCTCATGGGGTGCTGGTTTGTTTTTTTTAGCCCGGAGCAATGTAAATCAGTTATTAGCTCAGTAAGATTGGGAATATTGCTACATGTTTGTGTGGCTGGGGATGGGGAGTGTAGAGAGAGAAACTGTTGGCAAAGTTAATTGAGTGCAACTGAAAATCTAGCTTGAAACAGAACTTGTCCCACACAAACATAGAACTTAGTTATCCTACATCGTTGAGAATTAATGAAACAACTAGGACCCAAGGATATTGTCTGTGCTCTAGATAAATATTAATATTATGAATCCTGCATACTAACAATGTGTCACAAGGGCACATCCCTAAGATTTATGGAAAGATCAGAGTTTCATTCAACTAGCGCTAGTTTAAAGACATCAGACTTAATAAATAAATGTTAATAAACTGTCATTGGACATATGTTTTAGCATTTGACAATAATCATGTGCTAGCTCTGTTGTGATGGGCATAGGTATAAATCTGCTCTGCAATAAACGCAGACTCTTCCCCAGAGGAAAAAAAAAAATGAAAAGTGGAAATGAGATTTAATTTTGTGATTCCTCCTGTCCCATTTTTAGTTTCAAATGAAACTCTTTAAAGTAGAAAATAAACAATTTGATCAGTTAGTTAGTTATCAGAATTAAAAAGCCTCTGAGTGTGCACACTAAGAATAAGGACATCTTATCTTAAGGTGTTGTGAATTTTCCAGCTCTGGAGAAATAAAATAAGTGTTACTGAGAAGAGACACCAAGATAAAAATGTTCAAGGAAAGAAAATCAATAATGTTATTTATGTTTTTGAAAGAAAGTTCTGGTAGCTCAGAATCTCTCTACTCTGAATTGCCTAGTTAAACAAGGTGAGTTTTTACATGATTCAGGTTTTGAAAACGCACTTTAAAAATTCTGACAAGTACATGATTCTTTTCATTTTTTAAGAAATAGAGTATGCTAAATCTTAGAAATAGTTTTGAAATAAAAATTTCTTTGCACGTGTCAAAAGTAACCAGAAAGATGAAATATAAAACCCCAATAAATATTTAAGATGCAAACTTTAAAAACCATGGCTCAAAAGAAAAGTTTCCTCTGGGAAAATATCAAAAATTCAAACCCAGTCTCCCCCAAAATGAGCCAATAACCTTTAACAACAAAAACTTTACACAAACACTGTGAAAACAGCCTCAAGTTTGTCTTTTCAGAGGCTGAAATAGGCAACAATTAAAGCTAAATTATAAAATAGATAACAAGTACATGACTTTTTTTTCTTCCACTGGAAGGGCTGATCTTTCAATACTGAAGAATATGCCCGTTGTTGGATGCAATAAGGTCTTTTCAATGTGCACAGAAGTGGAGGGTTTTGCATCTTTCTTTCAGTTTCCAGGAAATGTGCCCTCCGGTTTTGTAGCCCTTCCATTAGTGCGGCTGTGGGGAAGATGGATGTGGAAGTGTCCTGCAATCCTCCCACCACAGGCAGATTATCAGTCCGGTTTGAATCTGTCAGCTATCAGAAGCTCCATATTAGAACTGTTCTGCAGGTCAAGGACCACGGTTCTGTTTCTGTGTCGCCCCTTAGAGACGCTGCCAAAGCGGTGGGAGCGGGGTTGGCATAGCAGGGAGTCAGGCTTTCTGCTGAAGGCTCAGTCCTTCAGATTTGTGTCCAACCTGCATCCAGTCAAGAGAGGTTTTTTGTGAGACCTAAACAAACAAAACCCCTTCCATTTAAAAAGCTTAAATTAAGCAGAAACAAGAATGATTTGCCTGTGTTGTTTCAAGTTCTTTGTTACTCTAAACTACTTCCTTTCAGCCCTCCCAGAAAATACTTCAGCTGAACAGGCAGTGATGGAGGGTTCTTAAAGGCAGTGTTCACAGTTTTGAAAAAGCAGCAAACAGCAGCACTCAGAACGTTTTAGAAATGACTGATGAGATTTTATGGTGCTTAGGAGAGAAAATATCTGAGTATTCATATGTAAATCTCAGATATTCACTAGAATGTTGCATTTTAAGTACTGCCATATTTTTCTTTGCAAGTGCATATGGAGTAAGTAGCTGGAGGTAATGTTCCCCCTAGAGACTCTGAAATTTGTTTTAATGTGAGACAAAAATGTCAGAGTACTACAGCTCTCAGGCTCTTTTTCTTCCTTTGCAAGAAAAATTCTCAAGGGAACGTAAATAGAAAAATTAATTCTAGAGAGATTAACAAAATCCAATTAACCTGGTAAAACCATTAAGTAAATTAGCAAATTTAGTAATCAGAATGTTGTTGGGTTTTTTTTTTTGTTTGCTTAATTCTTGCTTTAACAGCTTAACATGGTAAATGTTAACAAAGAAGAGCCCTCTTTGTCGCACACAAACATAGATAAGTTCATGCATTTAGAAGAAGAAGTTCATGCATTTGTTTAAATTGAAGAATCTCTAAAAGAAGCTCACCATAGTTACTCATGAATCAAATTTGTTCAACATCACTCTGTTTGGATATAAAAAGTCAGTGTTTTTGTATTTGAGTATATTGTGGGTATATATGCACTATGTACTTAAGTAAATATAAACTAAATTTGTACTCATGTCTCTGCATATGCATTTTGGGTTTTTTTCATATTTGTGTGTGTTTGTATGAACACACATATATACTCACCAATTCTCATTCCTAAATTTCTGGTAGGCCAGATAAATCAGAATTATTTACTAGTGGAAGTGGGAAAACTAAAGTGTGCTCCATTTACTTTCCAACAAAGGATAAGTTTCAGTTTGGACAAATCTACAAACTCCTGACATGATTTATCCAAGCATTTCAAACTTCACAGTGAATTTAATGTGAAAACAACCCACTAAAAATCCCCCAAATCTCTACTTCTTTTGAAATTGCCATAATAAATAGGAACAATATAATCAATATCCTGCATGTGCCTCAAATCTGGATCTAAAGGGTCACTGTAGGACAGAAGAGACTGCACTTGTTTTTCAGAGTCTCTCCACGACTGGGGGTCAAATGTCATTGTTCCTATTGTTGAAAGGTTTTGGCAACTGGTAAAACCTGAAGTAACTAGCGACAAGCTGGTCTTTCATGGGACTGATCCTGGCTAGTAGAGCCTGTCCTCACACCCCTGAGAAGCTCTCTTCCACCCACACCCAACAGCCCCAAACCCCATATGCCCTGCTCTAATTTGCCCCAAGCCACATCCACACTCTTCTACGGGGATAAGTAAGTGCTACTTTTTAGGAATTATAACTTTCCATTATATTGGTGCTCAGTGCCAGGGGCATCTGGTTATGGGGGGTGAGGGTAGAAGGAATTTAAATCCATTTAACACTTTGATGTGAAGGGATCTCCACAAACAGTCTGTCATTGTTTTAGGCAGGTGAACTAACTCGGAGATACTCAGTCATGAACAACATGAAGGACAGCTGGATGCGGTTTAAGGATTTCCATCATACACGGTGTTCTGTGTCTCTCACCACAGCCATCTCTCAGATCATGAGGAAAACAGCAAAGAACCCTTGGACACACTGACAGAGCAGGCAGCTACCCTTAGTCTACTCCCCATGCTTCACCATGCCACTGAATCTGCAGTGTTAGGAAATAAGAGCAATAACAAAAATAATGAGGATGAGAGTAATAATAACAGCCTGGAAAGTGGAATGACGTCTCAAAAGTACGCTTGTTACCATTTCTGAGAAAAAAGCCCATTCTACATTTTGCTTCCCTCGAGTGTTTATGTTCCCAGTGACTACCAGTAAAATAGTTTGAACATATGCTGGAAGTCCCCAGGAAACTGGTTTCTCCATTTTGGCAGCAGTTCTTGTTTAAGAACTACAGTCAAAATTCAGAAGTTACTGCAGAAAATTTGCTGAATAAGGTACCCACTTTAGCTGCAGACAGACAGGCTGCCAATTTAAGCTTGATGCTTTTACAATTTGTTTTGGTTGTCTATTGGAAAGATTCTACACAGTTATTCTGACTGGTTAACGCATTCAAAAGGTCAAAGACTAAATTAAGCAGCATTCTGATAAGTTTTAATTAATCCTTCAGTAAGAAATACAATTGCCTTCAGGCTTTTGTTGTTCCTGTGTTTAATCAGAGATTAAAGCTTGTTGAGGCACTCATTCAAGGACCTGACCTTTCATATGTTCTCTGAAAACACAGGAGTTACTTTCTTTGATCCAGTTTTCTGGCTACCAAGTCTGGAAAAGGGATGCAAACCCTGTTGTCTGAACAGATGACTACAGTTCACGATTAGATCCATTATGGTCCAGTAGGAAAGTCACACCAACTGTCTTTACTAATGTGTATTTTCAGAAACGTTTTGCAAGATGCTTCCAGACAGTGAAGAGACAAATGTCATATATGTCTGGAGAATAGGCACTGTGCATACGTCTGCAGCTAAAACTTGTAACACACATCTTACTTTGGGTATAAAAGTATCAGTTCTATACACTCTTCATGGGACCTGGGGGAAATATGAGGAAAAATGAAAATTAAACAGCTCTCTCTGAGGCAGGGCAACAGCTTTCAGCATAGATCCTTTCATTGTCCAATGGCAAATAAAGGGCTTACCTATGGTAATAGCACTGAGGGCAGGCTACGGGAGTCATCTCTATTACTGTCATTTGCCTTTTTTTTTTTCCTCTGGAAATTTAGAATAAAAAAAAAATTAGAATTTTAAAAATTGTCTTTTCCCCAGGTGAGGGAAAGAAGAAAATTTATAGGTGGTGATAACCAGTGCTGCTGGCACATAAGGCAATAAGCCCTGACGGGGGGGGTTTCTGAGATTGGCATTTTGGGCTCTGTGTGTGAAACACAAGCAGTCGTCCTTTAGCAGCTTCTTGAGTCTGAAGCTGCTCCCACACCTCAAAACAGAAGCACAGGATGAAAAGTACTTTTCTGATCAGGTACCACCTGGTGTTTACTTGACCATACAACCTGAATCTGTTGCATCACCTGTGAATCGGGGTGGATTTGACACAAGTTGCTGAACTCACCTCTACGTTTGCTTCCTATTTTTTTAACCAAGTCGTCAGCCCTTTCTAGCTTTCTATACCTATTTTCAAAAATAAGGAAATCATGATGTTTCATTTCCTTTTCCATAGGACCGACATATTGCAAGTAATTCAGTGGATGTTTTAGCCGGCATTAGCGATGGCATCAGGAGCGCGGAAGAGTGCCCTTCTGTTCGTGAAAGGACTTGCTAACTGTGATGCCGATGGCTGCCAGCATTCTTATCAGGCTTCACAGGATCAAGGACTCCCTGCTATTTGCTAAAGAAGCCGCACTGGGGTGTCAAGGCTCTTTGCATGGGGTCTGCTAGTTTTCATTAACATGTAGGGCTTTGTCTATTTGGTTTTGGCTAACACAGCTATCAGTGTGTACCAGTGCCAATATATTATGGCCTTCATGCCCTTTTCCCCAGTCAGAACCATCTTCACAGTGGGCGTCAAAAATCAACTTATATACTCATATGATGAACAATTTGCTATGTGTTAATAAAATGTAAGCTGTCAGAAGGATTTCTTCTCTTCCTCTTTGAACAAAGGAATTTTCCTTAAGGTTGATTAAAGGTGTGCTCTGATTTTCTTGGTTTGGGGAATTGTTACAGTTTTGCCCTTTTCATCCTTTAAACATACAAATTTAAAAAGCAACATTCTTGGGAACAACTAAGGTATGAAATTCACATATGACACTGCTTAGAAAAACTGACAACATAAATTTATTTCTATAGAGTAATGAGCATCAAAGCTGCAATTTTAGAAAATGACAGAGAAAAGTATGTCTGTTTATCTCTTATATTAGCTTTTTTCTTTCTGTTTCACAGTTCAAACCAGCATTCTTACATTGGTTCAGGAGTTGGAATGGTAAAATAAAAAACACTGAAATGTTTAAATTCTTTTCAGTTTTTTATTTGCAAGAAGAGTTACGAGGGATCAAGACACACATTGTGGTTCCTAAATAGGCAACAGATAGATGCCATAACCAGATTCTGCTCACTCTGAAACTTCATGTAGAAATCCTGCATCCTTCTTCATGAAAAGGAGCCTGGCTCCCTGGAAAAGCCAAAGAGAGCAACATTAGAGCAAATCCTAACCTTACGAACATAAGGGTAATGTCACTTACAAAAATAATTCTATCAATGCATGAAGATGTCTGAAAACTGAGGCTATAAGACAGTAGTTAATTTAATGCTAGATATTTAGAGGAGGCAAGGAAACAGTCTTCAGTATTTTCTTCGCTTGATAGAACTACCACCTGTTAAAAACAGTAACAAAACTAACAACGAACAAAGAAATAACCCTCCCCTTCTCAAACCAAACCAAGAAATAAAGGTTACGTCTTACTAGTTTCAAGCTGGTGCACTTGTAAAAATATTGGTGTACTCAAAAGAACTCTACAATGCAAAGATAAAGTTATGGTAATAATGAATTCACAAAAAAATTATTAAATTACCTTATGAAGTTAGTGACAGATAATTATAATTACAGTTTTGGAACTTAGCTGGGGAAGGGAAGTGAACCACTCTACAGACAGCACAAGTACTACAGGAAAAGTGATTCCCTCTCCCAGTTTTAAGTAACTACTAGAAAAGGAAGTGTGGAGTTACCATATACAAGAATCTGCTAAAGAAAATTGCTGGAGTTTTTTTTCTACAAGCATTATCAAACATTTTCAAAACTTCACTTTCATTATTTTAGGAAAGTATTTTCTTATGCAAAAAGCTTCCTTCATATGTTTTCTCTCTGGTTTGCCTGTATTTCACTCCTTTCTTTGCACATGAAATTCCTCTGCCATAACTTTACACTGCTGGATACACAAAAAATAATTCGTTTGACAGGGAAGTTTTGGTGAAACATAGTAATGAAAGTGAACTAAATCCTCTGCTTATCATCCAAGAAAAAAAATGGTGTATTTCACTCCCTGAGATTTAACAGCGTACGCCCTGCAGCAAGTAATTTGCAGACAATCAGCACCTTGCTACTCTCGCCTCTCATTTCCCTACTTGAACTCTCTTCATTAACCCAGCAAATTGCAATGGCATTGGGTGGTGGATTTATCACAAGACCTTCTCCAAATTGGTCTCTGGCAGCAACAGAGCCAAAAGTAAATTGAATTTCTCATGTGAAAGCCTCTTTTTCTTTTTTCCCTTTTTCGTTTTCTGTTGTCTTAGAATGTAATATCATTGCCATGTCTCAGGTCTGGTTAATGACATAAATATAGAGCTAGGTGGTTAACGTAGTGTAATCTCTAGAATAAATCACGAATGGACTTGAAAAGCAATATTTTACATTTGATTCTATTTTTAAAATTTCTATTTTCCATATGTTTTTTTGGTATACAGTGTATTTTTTATGTTTTTGCAGTATTTTTAAGATTGGTTTATTTTTGTTTGATAATATTACGGTCTAAATATTACTGTCCTGGGAGGTTTGAAAAAAAAATTTTTTGAATCAAGTCTATTGTGACTTAATCTAAATCAAAATTACATTATTGTGTGCCAGGATTTTCTTTGCTTTTGCTATACAAATGTCACTAAGATGGTCACGTTTGTGTGGAAATGACCACAATGCAAACTATAACCTTCCTGGATATCTGCATGCCTCAAAGTGCATGTCTTTCATGTATCATCTACAATAATGCCAAGTCTCCACCTTTTGAAGCCGAAACTTTCTTCAAACGGCTGAGTTAGGACTGAGCTTCCATCTTAACTTTGTTTGAATTCTGATTCTTGATACTGCTTTTTTTTTTCACTTTTCCGAAGATTGCTCTGTACTCATAAAAAGAACAGTCACTGAATTTTTACTCAGTGAAGAACAGGATTGTTATGTGATTGTGTGGTACCATAAGTTTAGATTAACAGTAGATTGACATGCCAGGAAGAAGGCACGTGGGCTTTGCATACAGATTTTTATAAAACACATTAAAAATACTTTTTATTTGCTGGAATCCAGAAACTTGACCAGAGATGGAACCAGGGTAACAGTCTTACTGATTGTTTGGTTTTGCCATTGGAGTTCAATGGAAAAGAGCACCTATTTAAGACACATGAGGAGCACAAACTAGCTTTACTCTACTGGACTAATCTCCCTGAACAATTCTTTGTTCCTCTAAGGGTTTACTCCCCAAAACTGATGCTATCTCTTCCCACCATACCTTCTGCATACACACATACAAAAGACTTTGAAACAATTACCATCCTGAACATCCTGGAACTATTTAAAGAGAATAAGACTTGCAAATTGAAGTAGTGGTCATTTCTATCAACTTTGATTTAGTTTAATGATTGCAAGTAAAAATTAGTAGTTGGTATTTGAACACATTATCATTGAAAACTCCCCAGTGATTACAGCACATCTAGGTCATTTAGATGAACAGTTTCACCTATTCCAAGGCAAATGAGCAGGATTTGTGGCTGAAATCCAAGGCTTTTTGCATGCCTTGAATAATCCCACTGGAAGTGATTCAGTGCCCTCTTATCACATTTCTCTTGTGTGAATTACTGGTTCACCATTTCACCTATCAAGATGAAAATTCTGGCAGCACGTGTGATAGATGAATAATTTCAAACCCTAAAATTTCCTTTTTGGTTCTTTACAACATCTGTCTATTTTTAATATTTAATTAAAAGTTATTATAAATATGCAGTTGCTGCAGTGACCCCTGAGGAGTTTAGGGTTACTGCAGGAATGCTAAATGCAAAATGAGCTTATGTAGTTACCAGCCATTATGAAGATGTTCAAAGTCCTTGCTACACTATTTGAATCAAAATTATCTCTATTATCTGTCATTTCTTTGAAGTTTGAAATTTGTTAAGGTGTATTAGTAAAAAATTTATATTTACTGACTATTTTCCTAGAAAACTTGATGTAAAATCAGGATATTGAACACTGTTTTGAAATATTAACCACTATCTTAAACTTTCTTTTTTTTAAAAATAAACAAAGTAACAGCAAATCTCAAAGATAGTTTTCTTTTCCTGATTTCATATTAAAATAAAAATAATTATTTCCTGCTCACTCTTTTGATTGGTTTTTTATTTTTCTGCAGGGCAAAAAAGAAAGGCTGTGCTTTTGGGTAGGTGCAACAAAAATTTATTTTAAAACAAAGTTTCTTTTTAAGCTTTATGTTTTAACTGCAGTGTGTGTAAGTGTTTGTGTGTGTATGTGCAAGCATGGAGGGTGTCAAAACAACAAGGTAGTTAACACAAAAACAGTTGGGGTTTGTCACTGATGGGGCTTAACATTATCTTGCCCTTTGCCCAACTCTGTGAAATCAGCATGGTTTTTCAGGACCACAGGTTAAATTTCAAGAACTTTAGAATGCAGGGTAAACACACTTTCCCCCCAATTTTATCCATATAAACCACAAATTTCCTTAACTTGCTTCCTTCTTACATGAATTTTGCAGCTTCTCTCCTGTTGGTGCATTTGTATGCCAAGGGTATGATCAAATCCTGTAGCACAGTAGTGGTTGAAATCCCTCAGCTGCATTATAACCACAATGGAATAAGTAAGGTGAGCACAGCTGTTAAATTGCACCTCTTCCATAGACATAAGTCAGAAAGTGCTGATGTTCTCTTACCTGCATGGTGTTCCATATCTCTCTGGTTCAGTTCACCTTTTATGAAACACAGATGGAAGTGCTCCCTTGCAACAGAAAAATGTCATGAGCCTATATTCATTCATAAACACGAGTTACATAAAGGTGTTCATAAACATATTGCTGAGAAAGTAGTGTTATAAACGCCTTCAGGATAATGGGCCTGCTACCTAATGGATAAAACCATTTGCAAAACAGTTGTTAGGATTATGTTTTTCATCTTTTTGATATATATGTTAGAGCAGGAAAATGCATCTGGTCTGGACCTTATAAAGATCGTGTATAATTCTCTTCTTCATAAGCCGATGGAAATTTTACCTGGGTCACTGCTGTCAAATACTAGTTCATATTCTACATTTGGCTAGAGATAATTTACAGACCTGCTGCACATTCTGGGCAGCCCAATGGCACCATTATCTAGGCATTTCTGAATGTGCTTTTTGGAGATGAAGGCTCCTAGGATGCTGGAGTTATTTGGGGTTCAAGAGAAGAAGAAGAAAAATTTCTAAGAGGCTGGAGTTATCTAAATGCAGGTTCTTTGTGCTGGTAAGTTCATGGTCAAGGTAAGCAAAAGAAAACGACAAAACCCCAAGATGGTAAGGTAAAAATTGACAGGTAAAAGTAAAATTGTATATGGAAATTATGTTAATACATTAAATATATTCTTATGATTCTTTGTGTTGTCAAACTTTTTTAGAGGAACTGGGAAAATCTCCCTTCAGCAGGGTTAATTAAGGAGACATTCTTTATGTGCACACTTAGGAATCTCAGTTTTTTTCAGGTTTGGCTCTTACTGCAAGTTTCTATGAGCACTGCTCAGTCAGTCATTTTGCTTGATCCAACAGGACTTTATGATTAGAACAAAGAACTCATCCGATGTAAAGAACAGCTACATTCAGTCTGTACAAGGCCTCACTTTGTAAAACTGAACATGGGTGTTCCCGTGATTTCTTCTTGGAGTATATCTGTTCTAAATGGAGATAAAATACAGGTGTTTCGTTATTTTGTACCACACTGCCACAGTAGGTTACTGGCATTGTCCATTCAAACAAATATAAATTGAAACTTACTAGTTGGTGTTTAGAAAAATCCATTTCCTGGTCAAGTTCAAAATGAGAATATAATGCCTTGTTTTCAAGAGCTGCCTGTTTCAAGGAGAGGTCGTACATGATACTGACACAAGTAAAGTGAGAGTTAATTTCTTGTTAAAGATGTCAAATGGACAATAGCTTTAGGGCTCAATTATGTCTCTGCAGAAGCAGATAAGAGTGAAGAGCAATCAGTTAAGCTTTTTTTCCTACTCAGTCATGTTTTATCACAGAAATGTCAATGAATTCCTCTTTTTGAAGTCCTTTGGGCTCACACATGCTGTTTCTAAAACAAATAATTTGTTATTTGAAAATATAGATATAAGGACTTCTTTTGAAATGTTTTAACACAGATTTTTTTCTGTGATCTGTGTTATATTTTGATCCCATGAATGTTTGTATTGATAATCTGAAAAGATCCAGACACTAACCCATACTCTGCAACTCCACACTATAAGTGACCCCTCCTGATACTTCTGAGCACAGCATTTGCAACCCTAAGCAATTTCTTTCACAAATGAACAGGAAGCCTGAGAGAACACAGAAGAGTATCTATATTTCTAATATAAGCCACTGCCACCTTCACCTCTGTCTGTGAGGCTGACTGGGGGAAACACGCAAATATATCTCTCCGGGGCTGTAGGATGTGACACACTGATCACAGACAAAAATCTTATACATAGTCTGAAAGAAGAGAATGTAGAGGAGATCTCACTAATAGTCTGTGTGAAAATATTACAGTGGGAACTTTTTCCTCCAAGTGCTTTGTGCAATGTTACAGTTTAACTAAAATCGAGGTTTTCAGCTTTTTCCTGCAGGGATTAATTATACTCCGCTATAAGAGACAGAGGTAAGAACATTTGTCTGAATTCTCACTGTATAAACCTCAGTAGAATCTCCATCATCGTCTTGCAGTTTTATACCTATTTCCCTGGTATATTAAGTTGACCTTCTTTATACTTGCAGCTTTTGCTTGCTCTTTCTTGTCTTACATGTTCTGACACCTCCATTCTATGCACTCCATCCCTGACCCTGTGTGTGGAGAAAATGTGTATTAGTGGGTCTGACAATGAAATATATCACTTGACTTTATGTTTAGAGGATAAGCACACATAAGAGAAAGACCTTAAATTCTAATAATAAATTCAAAAGTACCCAAATATCACTAGACTTTATGTTTAGAGGATAAGCACACATAAGAGAAAGACCTTAAATTCTAATAATAAATTCAAAAGTACCCAAATATCACTAATGCACAGAGCATTTACAATGGTCAAGATCCCATGAAAACAATCTGAAGTTAATATCTTTATAGATATTTTCAGCTTTGAAAAATGATCAAGGAATTCTGCTTATTAATACTGATAACAATGGTCTATATTTCCACAGCTGTGAATTGAAAAAACTTTTCTTTGGGACTGAACATGCAGCAACTATTTCAATGTTTATACAAGGTGCCTGTAAATTTATCTCTTTCAATGTTAAAATTTTCCAACGTTGTCCATAAAGTCTTCGTGTCTCCAGATACTCCCACACTACTCTCCTGCCCTAGCCAGAGCATGCAAAGACACCGCCTCTGCCAAATGAGGAAACCTCCCCTTCAATTGGCTGCAAACGGTCCCTCACATTAACAGCGAAACCAGGAGCTCAGTCCGTACCTCCTATCCCTCACCTTACGTCAATTATTTTGTCTTAAGATCATCAGGGTGTGACAAAGGGGCTGAGCTCTCTATAGTGCAGCTGCAGCCAGTTTGCGCTACTTTGACTCACAGGCAGAAGGTTGTCCTTGGTTTGTTTCACTTAAGGAGAGATTTCATGACAAATGTTCTGCTGCTACATCTCCAGGCTGAACCTGGTGTAAGTTTCTATTTGACCTTTGTAACCCAGAAGTTCTTCTGTTTCTGCAGATCTTCCAGCTCTTCATCACTACCCTGCACTTCCATGTAAATAGGTTCTAGATGACAGTGCCCTGATGTGTCACTTTCCAAGTCAGATTGGTCCAGATATGTAGTTTGCCAAAGTAAACATTAAATTTAAATCCCCTGCTTCTCTTTTTCTTCCATTAGTTGAGTCAGAATAGCATCTACATCCCTATGAAACTGCAGAGTCAAAGCCAACCACCTGCATCACTGCAAATACATTTACCATCTGTTTCTTATTAAAGGCTGTCAAATTTATATCATCCAGAAGTGGGACATTGCTGCCAAAGAAGCTGTGCAGAAATGGCACTGGAAAAATAATGAATCCCAAGAAGCTAATCAGAGGAATGTGTTAGTTTTACTTCTCATATAATTTTTATAGTTTTATGTAGATGTGCTACAGTCATGAGGAGAAAAATGGCAAGTGGTGGCTTTCCCAGCCTGAGACTCTTGCCTGTAGTCCAAACCAGTTAATATGAACAAAGGTAGAACTGCAAAGAGGCAAAGGATTTACTAGGAACACTTTGTAGAGTAAAATAAGGTATGGTGGATGCTGTTATGCTTAACCATTCTGTTATTTCCTGCAAGTGAGAAAAGTAGATTTATGTAATATTGCCATTGAGCCATGGTCTTGATGACACTATCTTGTATCAAACAGATTGATAAACCATCATCCTGTCTCCACATAGTATAAACATTCAGAAATGTAAAGGACAGAGAACCTGATAATCACCAAAGACTGAGGCAGGATGAGCTTGACCTTGATAAGGATTTAATTTAATTTTCCTCTCAAATTCAGAAGGTTGTAGTTAAAAGATTTGTTGGAAGATGGGAATAGGCCCATGACCTCTGCTGAAAATCAAAAAAGAGGGACTGTAATTTAGTGAGGACAGCCAAGTCGTCACCAGCTAAAGGAGGCAACTGTGCAGAAACTTGCATAAAGAGAAGTGGTGTAAGAGGTTCAATGACTCAAATGCATAAGCCACAGTTACTGTTCTCTGTCTTGCTTTTGCATTAATCGGGATCATGTTCAGTTTAATCTGTTTCTTTTCATCCTACATCAGAAGCAGGTCCTCTCTCTGAGGAGAAACTGACAGTGGGGGGTTAGTGTAATTTGGACAGTAATGTTAGGAAGCTTCTAGTCATTCATTTGTGGTGTTCTTTACTAATTGCCTCTTAGAGTGAGTTCTGAGTAATTTTTAAACATGGCAATTAATGGGGATTAGAGTCTTCTAAGGAAGCAGTTTATGTCAGAACATTATACTGGGTCACCATACTTATTACTGAACTATCATGGGGAGCTGTACGTTGTACTTTCAGTACTTGATTAAAGTTGCTGTTTACTCATTAATTAAAAACAGCTGTTTCAAGTGAGCTGACAACTTCTATGAAGAGGGGATAAAACAAAAATAAAGAAAATGGCCTCTGAAACCTGAAACACTACAGTCATAAATTGTTAATACTAATACTTTGTGGTCTCAGCCTGGTCCTTTCAGCTTAAGTCTCTGTTTGGGCTTTTGTCATACCACCTTCAGCAGGACTGTGCTCAGAAAGGAAGAGGAGTATGGTGGATTCTTGCCTGTAAGGGACATAAAACTGCTGTGCCCCATTTCAAACTGAAGCTGTGAGACTTCTGGGTGATCATGGAGATCCTCTTCCATCAACTTCTTAGTATGTGTATTATAGTGATGCAAAGATTTTTTTATGCAACTGATATGTTTAAGAAATCTTGTTTCCTTTCACATATGGCTCATATATATGCATGCTCAGTTTCATGCCAGATAATCTGTTTTTACACAACTGAATTTAAATACCATGAAACAGCTGAGGTTTCTTTGTTCCACAGAGATGTAGTCAGAAATCTGCTGAGGAAAATCTGTATATTCTCATACCTGGGAATTTGCTGTAACTGTTAGGCATAGTGCCTCAACTAATGAAATGGACAGATTTTGCTTTAGGCATAGTGCCTCAGCTAATGAAATAGGCAGGTTTTCTTTGCATGTTTGTTCTGAATCCCTTCCATTGAAGTTGGTATTGTATCTCCACTATGTTCTTCAGGAGAGGTGCTCTTTCTAGCACACCTGAGAAATATGCTACCCACACTGGTCCTGTTTACTGCTTTGCCTGTATTCATACCTGACTGAGGCATGAGTGAAGTGCCTGATGGCTTAGGCTGGGGCAATTCTGAGCAGTCCAGTAGAAGAGCTTTGGATGTCTAGGGGAACATGTAGGCTACAATGACAGAGGTTTTCAAAACAGCTCAGGTAATGTGACTGCTGTGTTTTGGTCTCACATGTCTTAATCTGATCTTTTTTTGGTTCAGCATATTGGGTCTCCTGAGCCTTTGGAGGAAAAAGATCAAATTAAATGAGAAACAAGTCCAAGGCGAGTTTCAGCAGTTGGTGTTTTGAAGAAAAACTAGTAGTGTGTTACTTAGTTAAATCATTCTTCCACCTCAGTTGAAGCTATGAAAGTAGAAAAACTTCACATCAATATTGCACTAGGAGGCAATCTTTTGCTCCTGAGAACCGATTATATTCAGGTAAAGCAAAGACTCTTGCAGATCATTTGTATTGTGAAATTGAGAAGCTTTATTTCCATTTTCTTGAAAAAATATTGCTCTTGAACCAAAAGAAATTATAAAAGAAGAGATCAGTGTCATCATAATCATGAAAGTAATTTGTGGTGTTCATAATTTTTATGTAAAGAAGGATTATTTGGTTGAATATAATAGTCTCTGACCTGAAGTCCTCTTTTTTGAATTTTAATGTGAACATGTGTTGGATGAATAAATGCTTTGTACAGAAGGTGTTCAAAACGAAGAGCTTCCAACTAAGCAGTTGCATAGACAGTCTTCAAAAAATTTACCCTGTATCAATTTTCACAAAGGATGTTAACTCCATGTTGTATATATGCTGGGTTTCCTTTTTTTAGTCGTTTTGCCCACCAAAATCGGGAGGTTTTATATTGCAAAACAACAATGGGAAAATGCTGTTTCTTCCCCATCTGAGCATGGGAATGAAACATGGATTTAAAGAGAACTGAAGAACTTGTCCGGGACAGATTTGCTAAGAAACAATGAATGGAGTAAACCATAGTTTGGGGACATGTAACTTATGATGAACCAAAGCCATACACACTACAAGTTTGCAATATTTTGGCAATTTTGCATGCATTTTGATTGTGTTTGGCAAACAGGCTCTGGTTCCTGGTGGATAGCAGGTTAGTGTGCTGTGCAGAGCTTCAACTATAACCAAGCTACAACACTAGCCAGTTATGTGCCCTAAAACACAATTATTCTCTGCCTTATTTTCCCTATCAGTGAAAGAATGAGGTAACAATTCTCATTTGACCTATAATTAAAAATCACTATCTGAATTATAGGTATATATTATTGTTTGGTAGCATGTTTTTTTTTTTAAGCATTTGGAACAGTTATTAATGAAATACTTTTCGTTGAAACAGACTGGAGAGTTAGCATGTTAAATAGGTTAGACATGGGCAGATCGGAGTCTGTGTTAAGTATCCAGGATGACCTGTGTGCTGCACAGCTCTTCTCATCATCAGCCATGCTGTTGGCGCTCTTCTATCTCCTGTGCAAGTACGTGACCAGGGAGAGAATAACATCAGGAAGCAGATCTGCCATAAACCACCTGAGCAAAAATATATGTATGTCTGTTTATTTCGGCTGGATGGGTTCTCTGACTTGCTTCACTGCACAGCCTCCTCAGCAGCTCTACCAGCACAAGGGGGGAGGTGAGTAGACTAGAGAGGAGGGCAAGACTCATGTCAAGCAGTGGTTGCCTGCTCACTTACTTGTTAAATTGCAGACCCTGGATCACCCTGTGAGATTGTTTTGAGGAATTTTCAGGAAAAGACTGGTCTTCTGGCTCTCCAAGATTTCCATTCAGTGAAGTGGAACCCTAAGAATCAAAGTAAAGCTTTCCTTGAGGATCCTGCAATAAACAAATAACTGGGGACTGAGAGATGGTCATGGAGCAGTCTCTCTTGTTGAGGGGCTGTGTTGTACAGCAACCTCGTGAGTTGAGCAGCTACTTTTCACACTGTGTATCAGTTGGGATAAAAGGTGTCTGTATTCCCTCACATCAGGAGGTCCCCAAGAGCTGTAAAAAAACCTTTGTATTTCTAACTTGCTGGTCCTCGTTAATCTGACAGCTTTTCGGCTGTTGTGTTACATATGAATGCCAAAAACGGGTGCCTAGGGCCTTTGGTACCATTTCAGTATGCAAATGTGTACACGTGTAGCTCTAGTGAACACTGAGGAACTCTTTGCAGAGCTCCTTTTTGGGGAGCCAGTTAATAGAGTTCATGGGACCATTCCATAACCCACAGAGTCCCACTGCTCTTGCTTTTGACACAGTTGATCTTTGAAGCTGTTCACTGTGGGGAAAGGCGCTATGGCAGGATTTTGCCTTTAGTGCAGCCCTGCCTATTAATAACCTGAAAAAAGTTGAGGATTTTATAGGCTGATTTCAGTTTGCTTTTCTTTTTCAATAGACTACCCATGCTTTGCTTTAAAAGATTATCTAAATCATTAAACACTTCTTAAATATACTGACATCAGGACTTAATCTAGGTAAGTCAAAAAGAGATAGCATTTTTTCCAGTTGGTTTCTGCTCTCAACTTTCTAATCACAATAATCTTAAGCACCATATGAAGTTCCATTCACATCACCTGGACATTAAATGAACTGTTAGTTACTGTAGGATTAGAGTAACATCAAAGCCCTCATAGATTTTCAGCATTATGCAAAACCTCTCATTTTCCTTTTGACTTAGAGCACTATGAAGATGATAGGTTGCATTCAATAATTACACCAGCAATGTTCTTTCCTGTCCATGGGGAAGACTCAGTCAGCATTTCTATTATAATCCCATCATTTAAAAAGATTTTATTACTTGTCCATAAAAAGTTGTTCTGAGATAGAATTTGGTATTAGACTCTCATTCTGGGATAAAGAGAAGAAAACTATTTAAAAACTTGGTGTCTGCTTTCTGCTTTTAGAGATAGTATGTGCATTTTAAAGCAGTCAGTCAATGCCTGAAAATTTTCTACCAGTTTTGCAATTCAAAACCAGCTGTATTTCCTGCAGTGAAGGTTGGCAGGTTGCTATTAGTCTGCTTGGTGGATTTGTTCATTCTCCTTCCTGAAGCAGAGAAGGGACAAAGGGTCACAAAATACAAAGCACTCAAATCTCAGCGTAAACTTCACCAGTGACCTCTGACACCAGGGCTACTGCACTGAATCCTCTGACACAGAACAGTGGTGAGATTGTAAAAAGGAATATGTGCAAGGAGTGAGATGGGAATAAAAACAAGCCTGTGGGAAAGGTTCAATGCTTTTAAAGCAGCTACATAGATCTTGCACACTGTGTTCACTAAAAAGAAAATGGTTACAGAGGAAGATGAAGGGCTGACAGAGTTTTTCACTTATGAGGAATGCTCTGGTAGCTCACATTAGTAACAAGTATCCTAAAGGTGGGATGAATTTTCTAGGGTGAATTGTGTAGGGTGGGTTGAGGATATCATACTTAATCATTAGAAAAAAAATTGTGTTGGTAGTAGAGTAAGTTCAGAGATGTAAGTAGGGTATCCTGTGACAGCACCTTATAGACCGTTAGTAATGGGCTAACTCTCCAAATGGCTACCAGCAGCTATAGGCAGCAGGTTGTAAACAGAGAATGGCTCTGCAAATGTAAGGCTTAAACCTAAAGAGCTGTGAGGTAAGTGTAGCACAGCTGTCTTCTCTGGAGGCTGACCAAGAGAACATGTCTTTGGGTACTATAATTTTATTTTTCGTTCTTACTGCAGGCACCGTGCTGTCTTTGCTCTAATCACAGAAACAGAAAATCACAGAATCATAGACATATAGATTGGCTGGGTTGGAAGGGATCTGTAAGGATCATCTATTCCAATCCCTTTGTCATGGGCAGGGCATCTTCCACTGGACCAGGTTACTCAAAGACCCATTCAACCTAACCTCGAACACTTTCAGTGATGGGGTATCCACCACTACTCTGGGCAACATGTCCCAGTGCCTCATGACCCTCACTTCAAAAAAAAAAAAAAATTATCATGTACAATCCGAAGCTACCCTCTTTCAGTTTGAAACCAGTGCCCCTTGTCCTGTCACTACAGACTGTGGTAGGAAGTCCCCTTTAAATACTAAAAAGTTGCAACAAGGTCTTTCTGGAGTCTTCTCTTCTCCAGGCTGAACAGTCCCAACTCTCTCAGCCTGTTTTCATAGGAGAGGTGCTCCAGTCCTGTGACCATCTTTGTGGCCTCCTCTGGACCCACTCTAACATATTTTCCTGTGCTGGGGCCCTAGAGCTGGATGCTGTGTTCCGGGTAGGGTCTCACCAGAATGGAGACAGGGGCAGAATCCCCTCCCCTGCCTTGCTGACCATGCTGCTCTTGATGCAGCTGACTTTCTGAGTTGCAGATGCACATTGCTGACTCACGCCCATTTTCCCATCCTCCAGTATCCCCAAATTCTTCTTGACAGAGCCTCTCTCAAGCACTACATACCCCAGCCTGTATCGATAGAGGGTTTGCCCTGACACACAGGGCCACTCTCAGAATGGGATTCTCATCCTAAAGGGTGTTCAGTGCTCTGGGGTGATTTTATGCTATCCAATGTCAGTTTTCAGTGTGCTTCACAGGTATTCTCTGTTGCCTGTTTATGCCCCTCTATGGGTCCTGTCCCTTTAAGCTGAGTGGAGGCAGCCAGAGAAGTTGGTGCAGATTTTTTGTTTACATTCCTTTCTCACTAGCTGACTTTTTTTCCCTCCGGACTGTGGTGGCAATCCTCAGCAGCTTCTCTTTCTTCTGTTCTTTCTTGGACTGTTTTGGCTTGCTTTTTTGTCCAAGAATCAGACCATCTGCAGGGGATGGTTGGTGGGACCTACAGGGAGCCGCCGGAGAGAGAGATCCCCGCCTGGCCCAGTCCGGACTTCAGGAGAAGCCACACCAGAGACAGAAGGCATTGTAAAATCCACCAGCCTCCTCCACAGAGAGGGGTTCGATGTCCTTTTTTACCCTGTGGGGACTCTGTATGTTAAAATAAACAGGTTTTTTTCACTTTCCTCCAAGAGATTCCTTCTGAACCTGTGGGGAAGGGCCAGCTAGGGCCTATATTTCTTGGAGGGGATGCCCTGTTGGGATGTGTCCTTTTAAGTTGTCTCTAACAGGGACATCAAGTCAGACCCATAAATCTAGAGGCCATTCAAAAACCTGTCTATATTTGACATATATTGTAATGGATGTGAGTATTCCTCATGAACCTTGAAACTTCAGAACTCCATAACCAGTCCTGCTTGTAGGCTGTTAAGTCAGTTTGACCCAAACTGAGTCATCTTCATGCAAGAAGAGAGTGGCTGCAGTTTTTACCATGGGGAAATGTCTTATGTGAGTACAGGAAAATTCACACAATGCCCTGACTTAGAGACCCATCTCTAAAGTAAATTCCGCAGAGCAGTGACTGCAGATCATGTGCAGTTAGCGCCAGCAGTCGTGTCTGGGAGAGCCTCTATGTGTAACAGGGAAAGGTGAGAGATGACTTCAAAACAATAAAAGCTGAAATCAACATTAGGCCTTCAGCCAAATCTCCTCAAAACTCTTTAGTTTAAGACATTACCTCTTCTTTAACTTCCCTTCCGAAAGATATCTATGCAGCTTCTTCAGACTTTTGTGGTGAGAATCCAGTTACATGGATAGTAATTCCCTTAACATACAGTATATTTTACCACAGCTCTGGCACCTTTCCTGGACTGGTTCAGGATGCTTTTATTTTTCAGACCTGTTTGTCAGAAGAAATTGTCTATGGATTTCAATTCCAGCTGAAGCACTGGGCTACTGTGCTGCATAGTGGATCTCATTATCTGTGTAGAGAAACTGAACTTTGTACGCAACACAGGTACCATGGCTCTTCCCTGACCCCTGGCTCTGGCTCATCTTTCCACTCCCCCTCCACTGTTTCTGTACTGTTTACACAGTGAGCTCCGTGTGCCTGGGATTATCTTTCACATTGCTTGTGTATGGGATCAAAGCCTCTGAGGTAGCCTGTAGGCTTTTCTAGAGTGTGAAACAACTCTGCTGTACTTAATGCTACACTAAACACAGAACATTGGAGACGAACTTGGTATTGTATGGTGGATTTGTTTCACTGCTGGCCACTTCAGGCACCTCAGAACTGGTCAATAATCAGTCTCCTCTCTAGTGAATGTGTCTAGGAGCCCAAAGGGGCATAGCTGCACAGACATGAAGTGGCTGTGTAATAGGAAGCACCAAAACTTTGGATGTCATGCTGAAGACAGCCTGCTGGGTGATGCTGCATTGGTCTGCAGGACCATCTCCCTTTTGCCTAACCTGTGCCAATTGTTCAAAATCAAAATCTGGCTACAGTGGCTGTGTTATGCGTATTTGCTCTTTACTCAGAGACCTCCAGAGAGGAGATCCTTGGTTAGAGAAAGACATTGATCAGTAAGGATTACTGAGTGAAGAACCGTATTTAAGCTATCTCAGTTTGGGCTAAACTGCTAAGAAGTCTGTTAAGTTACTGACAGAGTCATTTTTCACAGCTGTCAGCCCTTATACATACACTAGGAAGATCATTAATATGGCTAAAATGGAGCATCTGTCACTCTTGTGCTAACAGGGAGCATACTTCCCATAAATTCTATTTAAAGGAAGCTGGGTCATGAGTGTTTAGTATTTGCTTCAGAGAATGGTAAAATTTTATTACATTTGACTTTTGTCACTGTTGCAAGCTTGTTCAAAAAGTTCTATACCATTCATCTGTAATAAGAAAGTGACATGCATTTTCTTGCTACTCAATGTCAGGATGAAGCAAAGGAATGGCAAAACAATGAAAGCTAGGAGGATAAGCAAGTATCTATCACATTTTAATTGCAAAGCTAATAGAATTAGATTGGCATAACTCAAAATCTATTGCTGTTACACTCAAAAGCAATGTGAAAATCTGGATAGAAAAAATGCAAAATCAAAAGACATGAAGTGTGTCTTCAAGAAGCTATTTTATAAATATTTGAGTTAAGTTTAACCTGTTTAGCTGAATAATGTGCTCATCTGAAACTGCATATTGGTGGAAAATTGTCTGAAGAGCACCTAAGTATCCTCTCTAGCCACAATGATTTTATAAAACCCAGCTGATTTTATCAGGTTTTAATTGATGAATTTTCCAGTTCTACAGTAATGTTTCTCTAGTTCTTTTTATAATGTCATGGCTTATTTCCAAGTCTCACAGATATTGCAGTGTTTGTTTTTTTTTTTTTTT